>BSBM01001609.1:0-120000 GCA_027924585.1 Larix kaempferi
TTTTGTATCAATGTAGTGACTTCTTATGGCTCATGTTTCATTCTAGTAAGTATCGATAGGATGTCGTATGAGGGGGCTATGCTATAAATCTCGAACCTAAGTTTTTGAAGGATAAGTGAAATGGCAAGGTAATATACCTTAAAGATTGTAATGAATGAATAAGTGTTCTAATTCTATTAGTTAAATATGATGGTGGAGTCCACTTATGTTTAATAATGCGTTGAATTGTTGAATACATATGCATTGGTGTTCAAATATTAAGGGATTATGGTTACCACTATTAGTGACTAGGATAATTGGGTTGCTTCCCATTATGTATAGGATCTACAGGATATATATATATATATATATATAAGGGGAGGATCATCGATAGAAACAAGAGGTGTATTAACTAAATCTAATAAGGTAGTAAATGGAGTGAGGACATGGTAGGAAGGTAATAATATGGGAGATATCTAGGTATTAAAATCAACACCGTAAATTTTCTATGTGTAATGTGCAATTAATCATGTTTTATTATAGTAAGTGGAAAGAGATTGAAGGAAATAGGTATGTGCGAGAAAAGGGTAGGGGTTATATGCCACTAGTCTTGCTTAGGTTAAATTGTCATGATGGGGGAAAATATTATTGAGAAACAACTAGGATTTAATAATTACAAAATGAACAAGCAATAAAATATATAAGTCGGTAAATTATTGAGGGACTAATGAAGTTACAGTGAATAAACATGCGTCGAACCCTCAACAAGGTTAAGTGAAATAATAATACAAGTAAATGAGATAATAATGGAGGCAAAATAGGAACCGATGTGCACCTCAATGAATAAAGTTACGTTGTTTAAACCCCTAACAGATACTATCAATGAACTTAAGCATTTTGATAAGATATAGTTACTAAAAACATTCTAATAAATGATAGTTCTCCTAATTTAATATTTGTTACAAAAATTATAGTTATCAAGGATGCAGATTGCTTATTAACACTAAGGTAATAATAATGTTTGACCTTAGGATGAAATAACAGGGATCTTAGGAGAGGTATGCAAATATTAAAGATCCTTGTAGTTGCTTGTTGAATAATTAAAGATTATGAACTCTCAGCTCTCCATTTTAAAAACATCGATTATTCTATGCTAAGTTAGATCAAGATACACCTATGATAAGGACTTGGTTGTGTGACGAATAAACTGATCTGGATGAGGTAACTTAAGGGCATGGTTATAGGTTCATAGTATGATGCTAAGATGAGTAGCACCTCATTATAACCTTTAATAATTACAAATATAATATTAAGATTCGATAGAAGGATTAATCTAAATGTTTCTTTAATTATTAGAATACATATCCGCGGATAAAAGAAGTAAAACCATAAGATAATATCGACATATTCGGTCAAGTCAAAGCTAAGTAGGAAAAGTTTGTCCAGCATCTACCACTTGCAAGAATGGAGAGATTATGCGTCAAGATTTTCCCTGCATTATTATGACCATAACTTCGGGACGAAGTTTCCTGAAGGGTGGGTGTATGTAACGCCCCATATTTCGACTAGACAGGTTTATCCGTGACACATATTGAACTTTATTTCCTTATTATCTGTTGGACTTAACTAGACTGGGTAAACTATACTTATGAAACGATACACCCGATTATATGTTGCTACCATGTGTATGTCGTTATTATGTTATGAATATGATGTTATGATATTATGATCTTACTATGTTCATGCAGTTAATAGGTTATGGTTATCATGAGATTCGTTTCTTTTATGATAACGATATATATGTTTTAACGTTTTCATTAATGGAATGTGAAATATATGATGTTATACGTGGATGCCATCCTATGATGAAATTGATTGAATTGTTATATGTCATGCATACCTGTGATGAGCTAAAATTGTGGCGTGAAATAAAACGATGTTGATGATATAGATCAATTGGCGATCGAATGGAAATGCTTGTTATAAAATGTGTATTTTGCGAAATACTAACCTACAGGATACAAGGGCTATGGGATAGCGAGATACTTGATCTAATACATGGGATAAGAACTTTTCCATGCAGTAAAAGCTTAGCAACCAGAATTGATGATACGATGACACAAACCGATAATCTCGATAGCAGCAAAGTATGAGTCGATAAGGGCGTAGGCCCAGTATGTTGAGAGGGATGGATGTGTTTCCCCACCCTAGGTTTCCATGATACCCGAGGTCGTGGGAGGGCTGTGCTGAGACACGCTCCCCATGTTGTTGTGATGACGATGGTCGGATGCCTGCTAGGGGAGGATAGGTCCACTGTTCAGCCGACGCTATCGCTCTCAGGTTCCATGTGGTCAGGTCGGTGAGTCCGACATCCACTTTTGTACTAGCAGAGGAAGGATAGGGAGGATGGAGGACGTAGGTTATGATGGGAGGATATGTTAGTTAGTACTGTTGAGGGTTGGATATTCCTTGATCTTTAGTTAAGTGGGAGTAGATACCCTTCCTGTACTTGATTGATTAAACTAATGTAAACATAAAAACAATGATGTTAAATCGTAAAGGGTTAACTGTTAAATAACCGAGGATGTTAAAGTAATTATACTATATATTATGCTTGCTCTTCTGCATGGGGGTAAATACTATTATTGGTTAGCAAGTATGCATAGGCGGAATGGGGTTTGTTTATAGTACACATCCGACATGTGCATACACTGGCCATGCATGCACACCTTGTACGTGTACAATATTACTGGTGTATAACATACTTGTCATGCTTGAATAGTAGTATAAATGTCATAGATAACTCAATTAAGGATACATCAATCAACTTAGGTAATGAATGGTTAGGTTGTTAATGTGTAAATAAGTGAATTAGTAATTATATGAAAACATTGTAATAATAAATTAAGACAAGTGTCGTCAGTTAACATTGTCATAGGAGAACTGTTGTGAATAGGGTAATGATAGTGTCTAATTAATTAGTAAAATTGTTTAAGCCCTCACAAGTGCTTTGTTTATAAGAACAAGGATGCTATATTGATGATAGGGTACTCATGTGATAAACAAATAATTAAGAATACTATGATTAATTCACCTGTTATTATTGTTAAATGGTGATTTAATTATTACTATTAATTAATAAATGGTGATTTAATTATTATTATTAATTAATAAATGGCGATTTAATTATTATTATTACTTAATTAATAATATTCCAGCAACATTTATATCCCTATCGTAACAATTGCAATATAAGTAAGATTTAAAATATTGATTTATAAATTAATATTGTGTGATTATTTCCATTTCAAAAGTTAGCCATAATAGGATAATCATTTTTTTATGGATGTGATGTGAAGGAATAGGTATTAAATATTATTTATTTATTCAGTATGAGTCTTAAAGTTTAAGTTACATGATAAGTTATCTTATCGGATTGGTGAAACCATTAAGACATGCCTTGTCCCAAACTGAAAAGTCAAACTAGAACATATATTATTGTATTATTTTATTCAAAAAACATCAAGTGCAAATATGGTGAATAAATGGAGAATTATTAAAATAGATCTCGAATAGAGAACCCGTAGGTAATACCTCCTACCATAATAAATATTTACCATCGAATAATTAAAGTACAATAAATTTACTGTAAGTGCATTAATTGTCGGTGCATTAAGTGAAGAAATATATTATTATATTGTAAACTTGTATAAATGTTAAAGTCAGGGGATTTAATGATTGAAGGGCTCGAGAGAGGGAATTTGGGGCGGTGGAGTAAGCCTCAAGTCTTCTCGAGGAAGGAAAGGTATTTAGGGAAGGGTGAAGGGAGAAGAAGGGAGGTTTTTCTTTGGGGGGGAGAACTGTGATTTTGGAGGTGAAGCTGAGGAAGGGGTAAACTCCAACTCCAAGGAGGAGGTGGAAAAATCATAGGGAAAACTGCACCTATGGAAGTATAGTAAGGAATGATGCTCTCGGGATTATCGGTTTGTGGGCTCGGGGGCTAGGAAACCCGTCGGTTTCCTAGGGCCAGCATGATAGGAGCTGGTCGGTAGGGTGGTTCATTCAATCGGTTGCTAAGCTTTAAGGACAAAAATCTGGAAGGAAATCTACAGCAAGCTATGAGACAATCTACAAACTTCAAACTTCGGGCAACAGGTATTTTCCTTGTCAATTATTAGTTTATTATGCTGAAACATACTCTTATACTCTTATGCTAAAATATGTACATGAAATAAGGTTAGTAAATTTTCATTTGAATAGCGATCAATTTATCAGAATTGTATACGAAATTTCATTTGAACAACATAAAATTTCAATTGGAAATTTTCTGAACTAGATTAGTGTAAGATTAATACATAGAAAATGACTTAGGGCTCTCTTGGAAAACCGGAGCATTACAATGAGCTTCTGTCAAAACTACAACATTGAATTAATTCATTCAACAACTTACTACCCTCAGGGAAACGACTTGGCAGATTCCTCCAACAAAAGTTTGGTGACTATCATTAAAAATATGTTGAACACAAATAAAAGGTCTTGGGAATCCCAGCTGAAATTTTCACTATGGGCAGACATAATTAATGCCAAACGCGCTATAGGCACTTCACCATTCCAACTTGTCTATGGAAAAGAAGTCGTACTTCCTATTCAGTTGGGTATACCAGTGATGAAGCTATTATAGTCAGAGCAGGAAGAACTGAATGATATGGAGAGAAGGATTCATCAACTAATTGAAATTCAATAGGTTAGGGAACAACTGGACGAAACTACCAACATGCACCAAGACAGGATTAAGGAAACATTTGACCAAAGAGCCATCGCTCGGGATTTTCAATATGGATACCTTGTTCTAAAATGGGATGCTAGAAGGGAATACAGAGCCAAACATGGAAAATTTGATAAGCTATGGTTGGGCACATTCAAGGTTGTTGCATTCCATGACAACAAAACTTACGAACTGGAGCAGCAATGATGAAATCTTTGGAAATCCTGTAAACGGGATATTTCTGAAATGATTTTTTCAATATTAAATCTCCATCCTACTCAAACAATGATTTTTTTACTATATATGTATTGTATGTTTTTCCTCTTTTATTTCTGCAAAAAGTATGTTATGCTCACATTTTACTTTTCTCTCTCACTATTCTCTATTACCCAATTCTTTGAAGTGAAAGACTGATGCAACTCGACAATCCAATGGACTTAAAGGCACTAGTCTACTATTCCCGGCCTCTTCTGAAGAAAAAGGTTGTCCTTGTTGAATCCAATGTTAGTACTAATATTCGTAGCCTGATTGGCCAGAGGAAGCATTACCATTGACTAAGATTACGAAGATATCTAAGTGAAATATGGAACGGCAACGACACAGAAAGAAAGAAATATATCTCACCCCATTGCGAAATATCGACCGTTGGAAAATATAGATTCAAATGAAATAAAGATGGATGCTTGATTTTAGATCAACGTCTGATATTCCTTTCAGGGCGTCAAAGCACTCAACGTTCATCAAGATCATAATGCCCTTGAATGAAAACTATTGAAAACACATGTCAGCCTTAGAGTAGTTCAAGGCCCCGAAATCATTTTACCCAAACCGTTTGTCTCGAGCCCTGAAACCGCTAAGAAGATGCCTTAGTTTTTTCAGCCACAATACGCCAAGCAGAGAACCTTCAGAATAAAGGGGGGGGCTGCCCCATGAACTTGTGTTTTCTGGGCACAAATCTCAAACAAATCTCGAAGGAAGATCGATGTCTACCTGAGCTTTAGGGCATTCAAGACGCTCGGATTTTAATGCCCCAAGCACGCCCCTGAATGGAAACCACCATTTCCACGTGGCAGCTTCACGTTGAGTTAGGGCCCGAAAAGTAGTCTTCCCAAACTGCCTTCTCCGAGCCCTGAAACCACAAAAGTGGTTTTAGCCATGAGCCAGCAAACAACAAGTCGTTAGAACAAAAGGGGGTCCCACCCCATAAAGTTGTGACGATCAGGCATGATTCTCAAGGAGATCTTAAGGGAATATCAACGTATTCCTAAGCTTCAGGGTGTTTAAGACGCTCGAAGTCTAACACCCCAAGTGCGCCCCTAAACGAAAACCACCTTTTCCACGTGGTGGCTTCACGTCAAGTTAGGGCCCAAAAAGTAGTCTTCCTAAACTTCCTTCTCTGAGCCCTGAAACCACTTATGGGTTATGGTTTCCGCCTCTTACCTCATTCTATACTCATTGTTTTTTACCCATAATCCACCCCTAATAATCGTTACCACCACCATTTAGGAGAAAATGTCTCCCTGCATTCAAAGAACCAACTACCCCTCGGCTAGTGATCCAATCTCCAGGGGCCACGTCTACCCACATTAAAGTACACCAATTAAGAACTTCTCCCTATAAATACGCCCCCGGGGAAACTACTAGAAATTCTTCTTCCAACATTCTGATCTCCTCATTCATCACTCTCTACGCCAACTTTCCCAGATCCCAAATCCAATCAGTACCAGCGTTCACTGGGCCATTCCAGCATTACCATGGCCTCTTCCTCTACCCCCCAATCCCCCTCTGCTTCTGAAGCTCTCAATCAAGATGACCACCTCGACGATGCATTTTTTGACATCCATGACTCTGTATCCTCTTTCCCAAACCTGCATAAGTTAACCCATGAATCCGAGTAGTGGGCGAAAAGTGGCAGTGACCTGCTCAATCTGTGGAAATCTAGATTAGCCAAAATAGTTCTACCACGGGCCAAGTTTATTACTAAGATGATACAATGGTGTGATGAAAGGTATGCACCTGAAAGAAGGGTCGTTATCTCCCGGTTGGGAAACATGGTTTTCCCAATTGGCAAGGAGCTCATCATGGAGTTGACTGACACTAGAGAAGACGCCTCAAGGCTTCAGTTCGACAAAGAAGTTCTTATAGGAAAAATTCAAGAGCTTTCCCCAGAGAGCATAGATGCTTTCGTCAAGATGATAGTCCCACCTAGAACCAATTTGCTCAGTACTCAGGCTATGTTCAGTTTGGATATGTTTGCGGGTTCCGCTAGAACTGCACTGCCAATGATTTTTCAGGTCCTTGGATACGACCATGACCGGGTGATCGATGACGTAGCCTTGGATTTTAATTTTCTCATAAACATATCTCATGAGGAGACCCCAATCATGTTATATTTTCCATCATTTCTTGCCCAGTCCATCCACCTTCAGCTAAAATGTTTTTCATCCAAGAAAATGTTCAGATTCTGTTCCCTCCTCTTATACATGATTTTCTATCACAATAAGAGCTTCTTCAGTAAAGGTGACCTCGATAATTTAGTTACCCCAGTTCCCCCACATAAAGAGTTTGATTTTTTCATAGACACGGTTATGTCTAAGATATATGCACTATTGTTTGACTGTCATCCTCCCGGAATATTTCCAGAGTGCAAGCAATTGCTTCAACTCAACCCAAATGAGGTTGTTCGTGATTGGTTCTGCTTTGATACTCACACCGAAATCCGAGTGTATGGAGCAAAACTGGCTCCTTATAAGCTCCCAATATTCTTGAACACTAGATTTGTTTCCTTGGAGTACATCCATCAAATATTCAATTGTGACGATGTACATTTCATGAACGGAATCAGTGTCAGGACTTTTAAAGTCCCTAATGAAGCTGGACCTTTCAAGTTCAGGAGCATATTTTCTCAAAAAGTAGTTGAAGAACTACTAGCATCATTTGGCTTCCCACTGAGCATAATGTGCAAGTATGATCCCGGAGGGATCATCTCTCAAAAGATACAGGCTGCCAGATCAGTAGCGTATGTCTATGAACCTCATGTACTGTTTGAAAAAATAGCCAACTTATATAGATGGGATCAGAGCCAAGCTGCATTAGATCCTATCAAGGGATTCAGTGCATCAGCCATCCCAACACCTCTTAAGATGTACACATTGGGAAAAAGGGACACACCAGAGCACACATATGCAACTGAAAAAGAAGGATCAGGGAGCATGGGATCAAGGGTAAAAATATTAAAAGCGGAAGGAACTTCTAGTGCAATGTCAAAATTTGTGTCAACACCCACCTCTCTGGCACCTGTCATCCTCGAAATTTTTTCGTCCACCGCGTGGCCTTAGAAGAAGGAATCCCAATCCACAGAGGGCGCTTTGGTCACCACGTCAACTGTTAAATCGGGTTTTTTTGGGCTATACACTCAAATTAAAGACGAGAAAATCAACCTTGAAACGTATTTGTTCCCAAAGAAATAACTTGACACAGGGAAGCAATATAGGATGCTTTCTGCACTAGATTTGAGGTAGGGAACCCTGAAAATTTAAATTCTAGAACCACTGGCAATTGGGGGAAAGAGAGTACCCTTGAATTCCAAGACTACTCACGGGATAGTAAATTTGGACGTGTTCCCCTCTAAATACATCATGGAATTGCACTGATAGACATGTGAAGGAGTATACGTAGATGTAATGAAGTATACTATGAGCACCAATAAAATGTAGGCCACTGTCCAGAAGCTAGAGAAACAGTTGAAGAATGAGAAATCTTCCAGCAAATCTAAGCAGTTGAAAATTGCTAACTTAGAACAACAAATTGTAAAAATGGTACAGAATCGAAATGATCACATGGCTCCATTACAAGCCATGCTGAAAGAGAAGGACAAATAGATTGCAGGCCTAAACAAAAATCTCAGCATCCCCAGAGTTGAGCATTCACAAACTGCTAAGGTGTTGGTAATACAATCAAAACTAGGTAAATCAATGGCTGGTGGCCAGACATTTAAAGGGAAAATTATTGCTTTGGAAAGTGATTTGGATGATCTAAGGAAGCTAAATCAATACATCCTCCAACAAAGGGCCACCTCATTACAAGTCTCGTCATCTTCCGATCCTATTGACAAACGGGCCCAAGAAGTAGTTGAAATGAGTCTTAAAGACAAGCAGCTGAGTCAAGTGCAGGACCAGCTGAAGATGAAGTGTGAGGTGTTGTTCCTCATAAATGAAAAGTTGATCCAAAGATACCAATTCATTGCAGAGCTACAACAATCTAAGGACGAGCTCCTGAATGAAGTCCAGGAGCTATTTCTAAAGTTGACTGGTAAGCCCCTGATAAAAAGTTCCAAGTTTGCAGTCTGGGAGCAGGTACCAGATTTAATAACCATGCAGTGGTTCCATTTTTTTGTGTCCGAGAAAGAATCTGATATTGTCGAAGCCGCTGCTTAGGATGCATGATCAGTTTTTAACAGCATGAGTAAGAAGACCAATCTAGACAAAGAAGTGATTGATTTCTTAAATGAGAAGACCTTTGAGGAGCTCCAGATGTATTATGTCTGTGACCAAACTAAAATAATCATGGAAGCAAATAAATTGATTACCAAGGGAGTGTTGGCTCAGAACGTCGCTGACATGGAAGCTCAGTTAAAGCAGGGCGTACACTCGTTCAAAGAACTATTCGAATCACTCTTTCCCCTTGGAATCCCATATTTCTGGGATGGACATGGAGATCTCTATCCAAAAGAAGACTATAATGCCATGAAGATAGATGCGAGGAACTCTGAAATTCACATGGCAGATACTCTGCAAGAGCTCAATGGAAGAATGATCGTGGACAGATTGCATACCAATTTTGAGATGCTCAATCACCTTCAAACTATTTCATAAGTCTACCAAAGGCCTCTTTTGAGCGATATACTGAACTGGATTCATCCCTTAGAGAACTCATAGTTTTGTAGTATCCTATGGGAAAGGATTGGAATTGATTGAGTAAATTTAAAATAGTGATTCCCCTGTCTGAATTGATGAAAAACCCTATGTATCATAAACAGATTGATAAGATGTTTTGTACAGTTGAAAATATTGACCAGCTGGCATCTATAAATCTAAATGATCAAGTCCCAGTTTTCAAATATGGCCCCCACATCGATAATAAAGAAGATCCCACTACTCCTTTTTATGTTACCCTAAACGTACATGATAAACTCATCCAAAACTGTATGCTCGACTCTACAACATCCCACAATTTGATGCCCAAAGTCATCATGGAACAATTGGGACTAGAAATCACCAGGACATACCATGACCTATATAGTTTTGACTCCAGAAAAGTGAAGTGCATAGGCATGATAAAAGGCTTGGTAGTCACTCTTTCTCAAATACCATTCAAAAGAGTAATGATGGATGTAGTGGTGGCAGATGTCCCAACAAAGTATGCTATTCTTCTATCAAGAAACAGGGCAAAAGCATTAGAGGAAATTTGGGTAAAAAATGGGCCTCCTAAGGAAAATAATAATAAAATAATAAAATAATAGTAGAGAGTAAAAAAACTACTTTTTGGATCATATTTTCGACTTATCGCCTTGTAAGTTTACTCAAATTTCAAGCAGTGGGACTTGTTGGATGCATAATTAAATTACGCATTCAATGAGTACCCATGTTGCATACTTTTAACAACATCAACACCATGAAAATTTTAAAATACATTAAAAAAACGTGTTTTTAGTGAGAAAACACGTTTTTTAATGTATTTTCGATTTTTCATGGTGTGGATGTTGTTAAAAGTATGCAACATGGGTACTCATTGAATGCATAATTTAATTATGCATCCAACGAGTCCTCCCGCTTGAAATTTGAGTAAACCTTCAAGGAGATAAGTTAAAAATACGATCCAAACAAGTAGTTTTTTTTCCCTCCAATTTTTTTAGGTGTTCCCTTTTTTAATTTTAAAGCATTTTGATTGGCTAATACATGATGACATGGAATTTGTATTATTTTTGGAAGGCACATTTTAAATTCAAATTTCCTCTAATGAGCTGGGGGGAACCATGCAGATAGATATGAAATATGCTACGATACCTGTTTGTGCTGGAAAAACCAGGAGGTTATACAGAGAAGCTATGTTGTCTTATGTAATAAGCGAACAAAACAGCCTAATGAATTATCCTATATGTGAAAATCATGAGGACATGGGATGCTACATGCTATCATTAGGAGACCTTTCTGCAGAAGAGATTGTACTACCACATGAGACAAACTTTATTGTCAAAGATAGTCAGGATCAAGTAAGGAAACTATATCTCGATGTATCCTTCGCTAAAGACAAGTCTAAAACTAGTGCAGTACTGTTATCACCTTTGGAAGAAGAAATGAATTTTCCATATAAGTTCGACTTTGATACAGCAAACAATGTCGTCAAAAAGGAATCCCTCACCCTCGGTCGTCTGGCTGCTAGGAGGTTAGTCACTAAGTTGGTATTTTTTGGAGACTCTGAGTTGATAGTGAATCATATTAAAAGGATTTATCAAATCAAACATCCAAGGCTCAAAACATATCGAAATCTTACATGGTACCTTATTTAAAATTTCTTTGATGATTTTAACATAACTTATGAGCCTAGAGAAGCAAACCAACAAGCTAATTCACTAGCCTTAATGTCCAGTTCCTTCAAGCCTCCCAAGAATCTGAAGCTAAAGTATGAAATGGAAATAAGACATTGCCCTTCTATTTTCAACAAAGTGATAAGTCGACGAATTTTGGAGGATGGTCAACAGATCAAGTGCTTCCTACACCTCATGGACAAATCCCCGAGCACCAATATAGAGGGAAAAGTAGGAAAAGAAGATAAATGTATGGTTATATATCTTGAGGATATGATTTTTTTTTTAAATCAGTTGAATACCATCTTCAAAATATAAAGCAAACATGTAGAACATGCAGAAAGTTCAAACTATTCCTTAATAAAAAGGAGGTACAATCCTTTATGAGAAAGATAAATTTTCTTTTTAGATCCATTCCCAACTTTGTTGAAATAAAATGGATCACAACTTCAATGAGCTCCTTTAAATGGATAGAGGATGCCTCAAGAGAAACACATGTTTCGATAAGCCCTGTTTACACAAAGGATTTTTTAATAATCTCTTTTGCTTCTGAGGTTACTATCGCAACAGTCCTCTTATATTATGGACAGAACATGAAGAACCAAATGACATGGAAAGAAGAATTCATCAACTCATAGAAGTTCACTAGGGCAGGAAGCAGCTGGGAAAATCCTCCAGGATTCACCAGGACAAGATTAAAGCAACATTCAATCAAAGGGCTATCAGCCAATACTTTCAACATGGAAACCTTGTTTTGAAATGGGATGCCAGGAGGGAAGAGAGAGCCAGCCATAGGAAATTTAACAGATTATTGGTGGGTCCATTTAAGATCGGTGCAGTTCACAATAACGACACAGATAAATTGGCTCAACTCAATGATGAAATCTTTAGAACCCCTGTAAACGAGAGACTCCTGAAGCGTTTTTTCATTATTAATATCGGTCATGCTCTATCAAATGATCCTTTGTACCATATTTGTAACATATGTTTTTCCTTTTTCTGTTGCAAGAGTTATGCTCATCTTGTTAATTTTCCTCTCATTATTCTTTGTTGCTTGATTTAAAAATAAAAAATAAAGGACAGGTATGACTCCCCAACCAAATGGACTTAAAGGCACTAATCTATTGTTTTCAACCTCTTCCGAAGAAAAAGGATGTGCCCGTTGAAGCAAAAATTAGTACTAATATCGTCAACCAGAGCGGCCAGAGGTAGCTCGGCTGCGCGATAAGAATATTATGGCCTCTGAAGGAGAATGTGAACAGGAAGTGGCATGGGAATAAAAATAAAGTGGTTCACCCTGTGGCCATAATACTGGGTGAGTGATAGAGGCAACTGCGGTAAACTGACTAATTAATTACAAGATCGACGGCTGAAATTTTAGTCAGTGCACCGAAAGTGCTCAACTTTTAACAGGGTAAAAGCATCCCTAAATGAAAACCACTGCAAACACATGGCAGTCCCTGAACAGTTCACGGCCTCGAAAGCAGTCTGGATAAACTGCTTTTAGGGAGCCCTGAAACAGCTAAAGTCCTCCACAGTGGTTTATAGCTACACCACCGAATATCTGAGTCGACAGGATAGGAGGGTCCACCTCATAAAGTTGCACAAGCAGGCATGCATCTCAAAGAAGGAAAGATGAATTATCAACGAATGCTCAACTTTCAGGACGCTAAAGGTGCTCGGAGTTTAACACTCTCGAGACACCCCTAAAAGAAAATCGTCATCTACACGTGGCAGCCTGAATATCATTCAAGGGCCGAAAAGAGGTTTCCCTAAAATATCTTTTCAAATCCCTTTTTTTCTAAAGACTGCCACAGTGGTTTCCCTGACCACAGTCCGCTAGGGAGCTAACCAATAGAAGAAGTGGGCCACACCCATAAAGATGCACTGGTGGCATGCGCATCTCAAGGGCATAGAAACGTAAGATCGACTACTAGTTTAACTTCAAGGGATCTAAGATGCTTGGATATTAACATCCCAAGGTCGCCCTTGAATTGAAAATCCCTTCTCCACGTGGCAAATTCTTGTTGAGTTGGGACCCGAAAATCGGTCTCCCTAAACCGCTTTATTTGGACCCTGAAGCCACTAATGGTTTATGGTTCACCACTCCTCACGGTGGTACTTCCCCCCTCGATTGTCCTTAATCTCTCATTAAACGGTCATTACCGTAGCTGTTTAGGAGTTAACGTCTACCAGCATTAAGGGGCCAGCTACCCCACAGCTAGTAAGCCAGTCTCAGAAGGCCACATGTACCCCGCATTAAACCTGCCAAGTTTGAAACTCTCCCTATATATACTCCCCCATGGAGGACATCACGCATTTTTCTCCTAGTACTCCAAGCTCTCCAGTCATCACTCTTTGCACCAGTTTTCTCTCACCTCCCCAAGCGATTCAGAAAGAATGTTCACCGCTCTACCCTGGAATTTCCATGTCCTCTACATCTACTCCTGAAGTCACCACCACGTCCATGACCACCAGTCCAAAGGACCATCTTGGTGACGAATTCTTTGATATTCATGACTATATATCTTCCTTCCCAAAGCTGCAACAATTAGCTCATGAGGCCGAGGAACAGGAAAATAATGGCAATGATTTATTCAATCTATGGAATTTTGGGATAGCTAATATGATTCTCCCTCCGTCCAGATCGTTTCTTGATTTAATACAATGGTGTGCTGAGAGTTATGTACAATAAAGAAATGCCATCATTTCCCGGCTTGGAAATGTGGTATATCCAATCCACAAAGGGCTCATCATGGAATTAACAGACACTGGTGAATATGCCTCGAGGATTTGTTTTGACGAAGAGGTGCTGATAAGAAAATTTTGGGAGCTTAATTCCCCGGAAAACAAGGATGCCTTCGTCCAGATGTTATTTCCACCTGAGAGTAATTTATCCAGCACTCAATCAATGTTTAGTTTAGAGATGTTTGCAAATCCTTCTAAACCTATATTATCGATGATATGTCAGTTCCTCGCGTATGATAATGACATAGTGATCGATGATGTTCTTTTAGGCTTATTGTTTATCATAAACCTTTCTCGGCAGGAGACCCCTATCCAGTTGGACTTGTCATCTTTCCTCGCTCAATCCATCCACCTCCAGCTAAATAATTTTCCATCCAAGAAGATGTTTCGGTTCTGCTCTATACTCCTGTACATGATCTTCTATCATAACAAAGGTTACTTCAGCAAGGGCGATCCTGATAGGTCGGTTGTCCCGTTCCCTTCATAGAATGATTTCTCAGTTTTCGTCGACATTTTCGTAGCCAAGGTTTATACACTATTCTTTGATGCTCCTCCGCCAAGAATTTTTCCAGAAAGCAAACAATTGCTTCAGCTTAATCCAAATGAGGCTGTGGGCGATTGGTTTTTCTTTGACACTCATATTGAAATCATAGTGTATGGGTGTTGGCTGCTTTCTTGGGCAGACCCGGGTTTTAATGAAGCGCAGCAACAAAACCCCTTGGCGCACTGGCCCTCTCGGCAACAAGCTGCGCAGCAGCTCGAGGTCTCACCCGAAGTGGCTATGGGGGGGTTAAGGAATCAGGTTTCCTTAACCTGGGTGACGCGGAGATTGCTCTTCCTTGAATGGTTCCTCAGATATCGGCGGTCGGACTTTCCCGCAGGCCGCTCGGCGCAGCTGCGCGGATTCCTTCCTCGGCAGGCCTACTGCGCAGTTTCTCCTCTCTAGCGCAGAAGGCAACTATTCCTTGCGTCGACGCGCTAAATACTTCCTCGCCCTTCACATCCAGCGCAGTAACGCAGTCTTCTCTCGCAGCAGCGACCGCGCGTTACTACTTCTTCGGTACTTAACACTTATAGCTATCAAGGGACCTTTCCAACTCGCTCAAACAGTCACAAAGATAATACAGGAGTCTTGCATACACAGATAATGAACTCTAAATAGTTATCATTCACGCAAACATTATAACAAGAAGATATATGTGAAACTCATCTCCTCAAGGAAAACCACGTCCACGGGAGTTTATATTAACCAGAAAACCATAGAGTTATACAATATGCTGCGCACACAGCTGCAGCCTTAGATCTTTACAGGAAACTCCACGCACACAGCTGGGAGCCCTTCTCTTCACTAGTCTCTTCTCTATAGAGATTACAAAGGCGCAGACGTCACACAGACTGTCTGGCAACTCAGGGATTAGCTCCTCGGCTATCCGATTCTACTCTAGTTCTACACACAGTAGAAACATACCAAAGGACAATCAACACATGATCTATCCTCAAGAGTGTCTAACTCTTACTTGCTAGCTTTCTCTCTATCTAACATCCAACTTACTCTAGCTCTCGTTTATCCATTACAATTGTTCATATATATAGGTGGCCATGGCGGTCGCACCTTTACAAAACTGTGGGCCTTTCCCAACAGTGATTCCTAAAAACCCTAACCACGCACATGGCTAGGTGTACTGTAGGCGCCGCTTGCAGTCATGTCGCCGCTTCCTGCAGGCTCCATGAATTACGGCGAAGATTGTGGGTATGGGCGATCGTCCTTCGCCTTCAATGCTTTGGTCCGTTGCTCCTCCTTGATCCGAGCAACCATAACTTCTGTACTTAGCCTTTAAATGAGGGTAGCTGAGCCCTCTACTCCATCGCCTTATTTATTATGGTAGCTGAGCCACCTTCTTTCTTCGATGACGTGCACGCGAGCTCCGCGATTTCCGGTCCATAATCTTTACTGAGCTTGTCCATCTGGCACCGTACTGCGCACCGTCTCCTTCTTGCCCAAAACTTAGTGCTTGTTCCAAAATTAGCACTTTCCTTTCATACTTGTGTTTTCCCCAAAATTCGTAGCTTTACCGCAGCTACGACCTAGGCTCCAACAGGCCCCTAACACTCACTTGTGGCTCGCCCTCGAGCCACTCGCACTAGCGCGTGGTCGTTTGATTTGCGCATCTGCTTTTGCTTGAATCTCCGCGAATGTTTTCTGCCACTTCGCAATAGCGGAGTCCAATTCCTCAATACACTCATCAGCTGTTTGCACCGTTTCTGCGGTCGCTTCGTCTTTAGTGAGGGTATCAATGATCTCCTGAGACTCAGCAATCTCTTTGATTTTTGTCTCAACCTGGCCAACGATTTCAGCATACTCATCCATGAATGGCTGAATGCTGTTGGTGAGCTTTTCATCTTCAGTTCTGAGCTTGTGCAGTTGCTGCTGCATTTTGCGCACTTCGCCCATTTTCTTCATTTTTGGTAGGCCTGTTAGGGCCTTAGCTTCTTCATTGAGAACAGTGAGAGATTGTTCTGCAGCTTGCACCTGTTCTGACAGTCCCACTTTAAAAGGGAGGTTCACAAGCTCTGTCCAAGCTTCCATAGCCTGGTTCATCAGGTTCTTGGCTTCCTGTACCCGATCTTTCATCTGTGTGGAAGCTCTGCTCAGTGCTTCAAATTGTACCTGCGCATCATCCGTAAGATGCGCAGCAACGCGAGCTTCTAGCTCAGCGATCTGGGTTCTATGGCCTTCTACCATAGCAACTATTTCTTGCTCCAGGGTTTTCGCCCTTTCGCCAATAATTTGAACTTTTGTAACCAGAGGGAGGTCTGGTTGAATCTCGCAAGTCGGCAATAACTGGGCAATCTCATCCACTGCGTTTCTGATACCGATGTCTTGCGCCTCATAAAGTGCAAGCTTCTCAGAGGTATTCTGATGGATTGCCTTCAACTCTAACTCCTGCGATTGCAGTCTTTGATTTTCCTGGAATGTAGAGAGCTCTCTAGCTCTCAACTCAAGAGAAACTTTCTCCTGCACTAGCTATAGAGTCTCTATAGGAATTAGAGACAAATTAATTTCAACGGGCCCAACGGCGCTTACCTGTAGTGCAGCTAGCGGATCTGGAAGTGTCATGCTGGTAGGCGGAATATGCACGACAGTATGCCTTTCAATGAGTTCTTCAACTCGCTCGACACTTGGAATTTCTTGTGGCGCCTGCGAAGTAGATGCTGGCGCATGGGTCTGCGCAACTCTTCCTGTGAGACCTTTTATTTCCACAAACTGTAGGTCTAGAGCACTTCTGATATGAGCGTGCGCATTGCGCAGCTCGCGAAATTGCTCATGTATGTACTGGTCGATCCCCGAGGGAATAGCCTCAGCGGGATGCGACACTTTTTGCTTCTTGGTGGCTGGTTCTGTGGATCCTTCGTCACTTCTCTGCTGACGAGCTTCCTTGCCCTTATCCTTCTCTTTCGTAGCGGCGGTTGGCAGCGCGGATGCGAGATCGGCGGCCTCCCTCCACTCATCCGACCAAGACTTGATGGTTTCTTCAACATCCTCGGTGGTCATTCTGTAAAGGCCTAGCGCCCATTCATCTGAAATGCCGCAAGGGCGGAGGTAAAGTTGATGTAAGTCGGCTGTAAAAGCCAACTTCCCGTCATATAACGTGGCTGTCTCCTCGCTCAGCCTTGGCATTTCTTGAATAGTATCTCGGAGGAGATAGTAGTACTCACAAAAGACAGCGCGATTCATCTTGCGCTTCGCGGGATTAGGGGAATCCCAGAGGTTGATGTAGCGCATGCCGGCAACCTCTCCTGCGCGGCGCGAAAAGAACTGAGTATTCGGGGGCTCCTTCCACCCAACGAGAGCGCATAAAACTAGAAGCCATGAAAAATGGAATGATTGGGCTGCATTGTCCTGCACATTCAGGCAATCAGCCAAAAAAGAATTCAGCAGAAAGAGAGACCAGTTGTACTGCTCTCCCTCCGCAGCTGCGATGGCGAGCTCCACGACAGCTCCAGTAACTTCCTTCGGTCGGCACTTTGTGAGAAGTCTGCCTGCAAGCAGACTTCCTGTAAATCGGAGTGCCTCATCTTCTACTGCAGTGAGGTCATAAGCCCGACCTCCTCTTGTTAAGTTGTACTTCTGCACCACCTGTGCAGTCAATTTTCTGTCCTTGTCCTTTCCCGCAAGATGAATATTGGGATCCTTACCAGCCTTAGATAGACCAGTAATGCAGTGAATTAAATCAACATTTAGATCAATTGGCCTCCCAAGCCAAAGGTAACCTCCATGAACGCATGATAGCAGTGTTTTAACAACTGCGTTCGCTTCATTGCTACGCCCAAAGTGCGGTAGCTTCAACAAATTCAAGAGTCCAGGGCGCTCAAGATTTGCTGCAAATCCCTTCGGGATGAACTCGTCAACCTTCCTGGTGGGATTATGCACTATATCCAGATATCGGTCTGGCTGGAACTGAGGGTATGTCTTATAGTCTCCGAGGTTGAAGTCAGAGAACTTGACCAGTGGAATGTTTCCCAACAGTTGCCCTTCTACCCGCACACTAGCCGGTAGTGGCGGTAGCGGAATAGGATACTTTGCATTCTTCGGGATCTGTACTTCTGGTGCATCATCTGGACGCGGCGGAATATAGTTTGCCATGGTCGCCAACGGCTCTGGAACAGGTTCTTCTGGCTGTGATGGCGACGCTCTTGTAGCCGGAGATTGTCTGGGATCCTGATAACCAGGATGTACATAAGTCGAAGCTGTGACTGGAGTAGTCATGCCGAAATCTAATCCTCGGCGCAGGAATTGACGAACAACTTCTTCAGTTGACAGGTTCTCCGTCGTGAATCTATGTAGGGAACAAAAACTTTGGACAGCAAATGGCGGACCTTCGTAGGATATGGACGCTGAAAACAAGGGAAAATACTCTGCACAACTCGGCTATGAAAACAATAACTTGGATTCGTAAACAAGATAGCAACTCGAGGAAAGTAACCCAAAAATTATAGAAGTGTGAGGTATTTATAGCCAGAGGTGAGTAAATGCGACCAAGTGGGATAACGTAGCTATAGGCGGCTATAGATGAGTTGACAACACGCTATCCTCCTTGCCGTAGCGGTGCATTTAGTGTGATTGACGGGTTCTGACAGCCTTCCGGGAGAAGCTAATGCCTTCGGCGCCAGAGTTAAATGCAAATCTTTCGGAGATTAAGCCGAATCCGTCAGAACGGCTAGACTTAAATAGCGGACTTATCCTTCATTTATTCAGACGCGGCTTCATAACTGCTGTAATTCAAATTTTCAGCGGGTCATTTCAACTTAGGAAACTGTGCCTTTAGGGGTCCACAACAAAACTTTTTCAAGCGGCAAATTATCAAAGGGAACTCCGCAAGAGCGATAGTTCAAACGTCCGGGGAGAAGCTTCACAAGAGCGCAACTATGTTCGCTCCAACCAAACTTTAGGCATGCGCGGATGTTTCTAGGAACTGCGCAGGAAGCTGGAGACTGGGTGTCTCGCAACTTCCGTGTAGACTGAATGCGGTGCCTCTTTCAACTACACTGGGCATCTGCATCTCTTTCAGCAAAATATTAGGTCGACAGAGCGGAGTGGCCGTCGCGATAAAGCTTGAGCCGACTCCCGTTGATCATTGTAGGTAGTAATTCTCCATCCAGCTTTGCAAGCTGAACTGCGCCTCCATCTGTTATTTTTATCACCTGAAAAGGGCCTAACCAGTGTACACGAAACTTGCCTGGGAACTTGGTAAATTTACTGTCATAGAGGAGTACCAAGTCTCGTTCCTGAAAGACTTTATTCTTAATATGCCTGTCATGCCAAGCTTTCTGTCTTGCCTTCTGTACCTGTTGATGGAATCCGGCTAAGAGTCTGTCTTCTTCTAAGGCAAGCAGTTGCGAAAGTCTTTCATTCATAGTATCAGGATCTGCCATTTCTGTAATTTGCGCAATTCTAAGGCTAGGAATAATGTATTCCATGGGCATAACTGCTTCTTGTCCATACACCAAGCTGAAAGGTGTGTGACCTGTTAGTTTCTTGCAAGTGGTTCTGTAAGCCCATAATACAGCTGTGACTCTAAGGTCCCAATCATCTCTTTGTTGATTACAGATCTTCGTCAGGGCATTCTCAAGAATTTTATTGAATGCTTCCACCGTACCATTAGCTTGAGGATGGTAGGGGGTACTCTTATGGTGATTAATTTGAAATTCTTCAGTAAGGGCCTCTATAGTCTCATTGAGGAAATGTGTACCCTGATCGCTCATGAGAATCACTGGACATCCAAATCTAGTGATAATATTCTCGAAAATGAACTGTGCGGCCGTAGCAGCGTCGCAGTTCTTAACTGGCTTCGCCTCAGCCCATCTGGTGAGGTATTCAGTAGCTGTAATGATGTATCTTGCGCCAGTTCTTTTTCCTGGTGGGTTAATAGGTCCTACAAAGTCAATGGCCCATTTATCAAAAGCGCGCAGTGTGATCTGGGGTCTTAGCGGCATTTCATCTCTCCTTGAAGGTTTTCCTGTGCGCTGGAACATATCGCAACATTTACAGAATTCCTTAGTATCCTTGTGCAATGTCGGCCACCACAGACCTGCGGCTAATATCTTTTGCGCAGTCGGCTTTCCTGCGAAATGGCCTCCTGCGGTACCTGAATGCGCTTCTGCGATGATAGAGTTCTTTTCATGTGGTAAGATACATCTGCGCAAAACTTCGTCAGGGCCTAACTTATACAGCTGGCCTGCTATCAAAGTGAAGTCTGCGGCTCTAACAACAAGTTGCTTTTTCTGCTGGATTGTAAGCTCAGCCGGTGCTTGCCCGGTAGTGAGAAACTCAAGGATATCAGAATAATATTCGTCTGCTGCTTGAATAGAAAACAACTGTGCGTCAGGCAGATTGTCCTCCAGACTCATAGGTTCCTCTCCTGACTCTATCCTGGATAGATGGTCAGGCCCTGCATTCAATCTGCCTGGCTTTACAATAACCTCGAAATCATACTCTTGAAAGAGCAGTAGCCATCTGCAAATTCTTCCTCCTAACACTGGTTTATTGACCAAATATTTCAGAGCAGAATGGTCAGTATACATTTTAAAGTGAGCTCCTAACAGGTAGTGTCTGAATTTCTGTAGGGCATACACCATAGCTAATCCTTCCCTTTCTGTAGTGGTGTAGTTCTTCTCAGCTGTAGATAGCTTTCTGCTGGAGTAAGCAATCGGGTGATCAATACTTCCTTCTCCAGACTGTGTAAGCACAACCCCCAATGCTATAGAAGAAGCATCAACATGAACATGAAAAGGTTTTCTCCAGTCCGGGAAAACTAGAATAGGCGCTGTGATCATCTTTTTTTTAAGTGTGTCCAAGCTTTGTTGGCATTCCTCTGTCCATTGGAACTTCGAATCCTTTTTCAGCAATCTCTCCATAGGTGTTGTGATCTTTGCATAACCCTTGATGAATTTTCTGTAGTAACCTGTATGTCCCAATGTAGTGCGCAATTGTTTAACTGAGTTGGGCGCAGGTAAGTTAGCAATGATGGCAACCTTCGCAGGATCCATCAGGAATCCTTGTCTGCATACAATATGTCCCAACAAAATACCAAAGGGCGCACAGAATATACATTTTTTCAAGTTAAGGGAAATCTGATGCTGTCTACATTTTTCTAACATCATGCGCAGATTTGCAATATGGTTCTTTAATAGGCCAAATACAGTCCAGTCATCAAAATAGACTTCTAGAAACTTGTGAATGAATTCTTTGAAAACAGCAACAACAACTCTAGAAAAGATAGCAGGTGCGTTTTTAAGACCAAAGGGCATTACCGTATACTGGAATGAGCCCCATTCAGTTGCAAAAGTAGTCTTGTGGCGGTCGTCCGGATGGATTCTGATCTGATGATATCCTGAGAAACCATCAATGAAGGAGTAAGCCTCTTGTCCTCCAACATTATCAAGTACTTCATCTGTGAAAGGAGTGGGAAATGGATCGTGCGCTGATGCATCATTGAGTTTGCGCAAGTCGACACAGATTCTTATTTCACCTTTCGTTTTCTTTTCTTGGACCACCATAGGACTAATCCAGTCGCTTTCCTCTACTGGCTCAATAATACCTGCTGCAAGCATCTTATCAATTTCTTCTTTGACTTTTTCTTTATAACGCGGGTTCAACCTGTATGGACGCTGCTTTACTGGCTTGGCGTCTACTTTCAGAGGTATGCGCATCACTTCTAAGTCTCCTAGGATGCCTTTCATTTCTGTGAACTTGGTGGGAAAGATATCCTGGTAGTCACGTAATAATTCTGAAACATGTCCAACAGTTTCATCATCCCAATAATCTCCTATAGAAGCAAACTTTGGTTCAGCTTCTGTACCAATGTTAATCTTCTTGAGCTTGATGTGTTCTGTGATGGCAGGGATGTCAAGCTCAGGACCTTTAATATTGCGCATCCCTTCTAATTCTGGGATGTTGATGTTGCGAGGATCGTCCTCCTCCTCTTCAGTGGTGAAGTTATAGCATTCCAGGGCATGTTCTATCTGGACAGCCCAATCTGGTTGGGAATATTCTGATAACGGGCATTCTTCAAATATCTTCTTTTTAATACACTTCAGAGCCTGATCAATACTTGGATGCTCTGATTCAAAGCTGAAGGTAAGTTGAAAACTTTCTATCATAAGAGGCCACGTGAAAGTGCCTTTTCGCAATTCTGTTTCAGTATACCAGTTCCTTGGAACTGTATCCAATGTGTGGATGAATAGGTGAACCCATTCATCTGGCGGAATATCTGACCATTGCTGAATGCATGCTTCAATGTGTGACCTAGGGTCACTCTGTCCCTCATATTTGCGCGACACTTCTGCTGTAGTGTCCTGGAATCTGCGCAGTATCAATCTGCGACAGTCTTGCCATGTGTGAATATTCTCCTTATGCGCAGCCCACCATCTTGCGGGTGTAGCGCGCAATGCTATATCTAGTGCCTGTATGCGCTGCGGTTCTGGAAGCTTTTGTTCATATTCCTGTATGAATTTAGTTACTTCGGTTAGACCATCAAAAATTGGAGTGTCAGTTAATTCTGTGCCAATCCATCGAATGGATTTAGTCATCATTGCGCAACGTCTTGCAGAAACCTCATGTAAACAATTCTGCCAGTTTTCCAATCCTGTATCTGAGTCTGATGTGCACGAGCTATCGCATCGCCAGCTGAGATGGCCGTCTGCTGTGGGGTTGACATAGTCACTGTGATTAGTAGTCATTTGGTACAAACTTTCCATGTGGCGCGCTTCCTCTTCTGCGCGAATGGGTTCTATATACCTTGGTCCTTGAATAGGATCAAGTGGTGCGATGACCCTAATCTGGTCATCCTCAAAGGTCATCTGTCTTTTCTTCAAATTAATGACAGCCAAATTGTCTAATGCCCAGTCTATTCCTAAAAGTGCTGGGTATGGTCTACTATCGTCCATGATTTTGATTACCTCAAAATCTGCAAAGCTTCTAACTCCTTCAATATCAATAGGTACATTGGGTAATCTGCCCAATGGAGAGACTCGTTGCTGATTTGCGAGTCTTAGCTGGATAGGGGATCTCGTAAGCTGAGGGCTTCCCATCTGCTCCCATGTCTGCATAGTGAGAACATTGGCTTCGGAGCCCAAATCTAACATGACTTCATCCATTTCAAATGCTCCAATCTGCGCTGTAAGCCTCATCTCTTTTCCAGTTCTAATGTGACTCCTAATCTAGTGAACAGCACACTGCGGTGTGTTCATCGAAGCAGACTGTTGGCACTGATCCAACAGGTGTTGGAGTTCTAGAGTTTCCTTTTCATTGCGCAACAATTTTAAACATTGTCGCAGGAACGCATGAACACTGCCTAGTGCATGCTCGTCGTCAGGCCTTCCAGCTGTAGTGGCCTGTTCTTGTACCAGGTTGTCTTGTCTTAGCACTTGCGATCTAATATTGTTCTGCGGAATTGCGGCAGAACTTGAAGTTCTCGGATCTGAGAAATACTCTTGAGCTTGCTTGAATGCTTCTTTTTGCTTCTGCAGGTTAAGTGGGGCTGGTTTAATATTAGCGCGGCTCACCCATTGCGTCGCTTGCTTTCCCGTTCCCATCTCTTGTGCACCAGTGGTTGCTCCACTGCGTGTCACTATATTAACTGTAGGGTCTGGTTCTCTTTTTTCTGCTGCAATCAACTGAATATTTTGATTGACCTGTGGGGTCTTTGGTTGCATCTTAGCCTGTAACTGAGGGCATTCTTCAATGATATGGTCAGAAGATTTACAATACCTGCAGAGGGTTGTAGGATTTTGGCAATCCCTGGCAAAATGACCTTGTGTTCCGCAATTATAACAAGTGATCTGTCCTCTTCCACGACCAAAATTTGTTGTGTGTCCGCGTCCCCTGTAATTTCCTGCTCGGGCGTCCCGAGTTTGGTCATAAGGTGGACCTGCTGTGGGTCCTGGTGTCTCTGCTTGTACCCTATAAACATCATGCTTCCTTTCTATCATAAGATCATATGCTCTACAATTGTTCTCATCATGACCTACTGATTTACAGAAATTACAATATAGATTCTTTGGAGTTTGTACATATTTCTGAAGTAAGTGGCATTCTTGTGGTCTATGACCTCTAGTTCTACAGATTTCACACCAAGGCCCTTGTGCCTGTGGTAAAGGGTTAGGTGCTCCAGTTGCAATATAGTCTATAAAAACGGGACAATGGTCCTTTGAATGACCTTGGGCTTTACATTTTGTACACCAAATTTCTTCCTTAATCTCCTTGCCTTTCTTAATATCATGCACTTGCAAGGTTAAGTTTGCTAATTGGTTCTGTAAATGCGCAACATCGTTGCTTGTTCCCGCAATAGGCGAAGCTTCTAGTTTCATAGCCATCTCTAGAGCTTGTTCCTGAGTATTGAGATTCTGTTGCATAAGAGGAAGTCTAATGTGTGGAAGCAGCGCAGCAATGAACCATTCTTTATGCTGCTGTGGTGCAAACTCGAAGCTTACTTGATCTATCAAGGCTTTGAACTTCTGGTCAAAGTCCCATACTGATTCTGTAGGTGATTGTTTGATGTCTTTGAGCTCTGTTATACACTGTGATTCTGATTTAGGTTTCTTAAATTCTCTAATCATAGCATTTCTTACCTCAGCAAGCGTTCTATTCTGTGCTGCTGAGTATTTCATGAACCAAGTCAAGGCTCTTTCTCTTAGTGTGGTTGCTAACTGAACCAGTTTAACAGCATCATCATTAATTTGCTTAATTGTCCAAATAGCTTCACATAAGAACCAGTGCTGCTCAGGGTCTTCTATCCCTGTTCCTCTAAAAGTTGGTAGCTTCATGTCATCACCCATCCTTCTTGTGTTAGGTTGAGGTGAGGCTGCTGTAGCAGTGCTTCTGGGCTGGTTAAATAAAGGTGGTACAGAGGTACTGGAAGTACCGTGTGGGCTACTAGAAGGTGTTACTGCGGGGTTATACTGAGCTTTGTCTGGCTTTTGCGGTGTAAAAGGGTAATAAGGGATATGAGCACTCTCTTGTCTTTCTATATGGCTTGGTCCAGGGACTTGACTATTGTCTGGGCTAGACTCAGAAGAATGTTGGTCAAGGCCTACTTTATACCGTTTTCCACTACGAGTGCAACCAATAAGTTCAGGATCGCTATCAGAATCTACGGACATTACTTGTCTATGCTATTCATCAGAAGTAATACATAGCTTTCCTTTTTCATACAGAAGCATTTTAATCCATAAGTTCAAAGAATTTAAGAACTTACCTCTGTGTACTTGGAAGAAATTCCTCTCAGCTTCACTGAAACTTTTTCTTGTATCTACTGCAAACTCGGTGATGAAACCTTTCAATAGACTATTCAACCAAAAGTCTACTGCGCGGGACACAGGATTGTCTATCCGCTTCACAATACTGACTAGCTCAGGCGTCCAAGCGACGGGTCGATCAATATGCACAGTAGGTCTAGAATCTGCTAACTTGGCTATCCAAGCGTGTAACTCCAGTGCAAAGGTAACAAAGAAAATTTCGTGAAGGTCAGTGTAAATATACTTCTGTAACCAGTCTTCTGTTTGGAGCGTAGAACTTCTATTTTCTTGTTCAGCGAACTCTTTAGCCTTTAAATCAAACCAGTCTCCAATTTCTTTAGCTGTAGGATTCCAGTAACACATTTTTCAACTGAGCAAGTCTCAGTGTAACAGAACCTTTTGCTGGCTTCAGCAACAATCTCAGATGTCTTGGAAATAATAAGTCTCACAACAGTAAGTCGCAAGACAACGGAATCATTTGTTGGCTCAACAACAGGGTTCAAAGCAACGGAACCATTTGTTCTCCTTGATCTCGTGCATCGGCTAAATAACAAGTCTCACAATAACAAGGTCACTAGGCAACGGAACCATTTCTTGGCTCCTTTCTTTCTCTAGGTTGCGCGTCAATCTCGCACATCACTGAAATAAGAAGTCTCGCTCGCGCGGCAACGGAACCATTTGTTCACAAGGCAACGGAACCATTTGTTCACAAGGCAACGGAACCATTTGTTCACAAGGCAACGGAACCATTTGTTGGCTCCTATCTCGCGCGTCTCTGAAATAAGTCACAAGGCAACGGAACCATTTGTTGGCTGCTTTCTTGGGCAGACCCGGGTTTTAATGAAGCGCAGCAATAAAACCCCTTGGCGCACTGGCCCTCTCGGCAACGAGCTGCGCAGCAGCTCGAGGTCTCACCCGAAGTGGCTATGGGGGGGTTAAGGAATCAGGTTTCCTTAACCTGGGTGACGCAGAGATTGCTCTTCCTTGAATGGTTCCTCAGATATCGGCGGTCGGACTTTCCCGCAGGCCGCTCGGTGCAGCTGCGCGGATTCCTTCCTCGGCAGGCCTACTGCGCAGTTTCTCCTCTCTAGCGCAGAAGGCAACTATTCCTTGCGTCGACGCGCTAAATACTTCCTCGCCCTTCACATCCAGCGCAGTAACGCAGTCTTCTCTCGCAGCAGCAACCGCGCGTTACTACTTCTTCGGTACTTAACACTTATAGCTATCAAGGGACCTTTCCAACTCGCTCAAACAGTCACAAAGATAATACAGGAGTCTTGCATACACAGATAATGAACTCTAAATAGTTATCATTCACGCAAACATTATAACAAGAAGATATATGTGAAACTCATCTCCTCAAGGAAAACCACATCCACGGGAGTTTATATTAACCAGAAAACCATAGAGTTATACAATATGCTGCGCACACAGCTGCAGCCTTAGATCTTTACAGGAAACTCCACGCACACAGCTGGGAGCCCTTCTCTTCACTAGTCTCTTCTCTATAGAGATTACAAAGGCGCAGACGTCACACAGACTGTCTGGCAACTCAGGGATTAGCTCCTCGGCTATCCGATTCTACTCTAGTTCTACACACAGTAGAAACATACCAAAGGACAATCAACACATGATCTATCCTCAAGAGTGTCTAACTCTTACTTGCTAGCTTTCTCTCTATCTAACATCCAACTTACTCTAGCTCTCGTTTATCCATTACAATTGTTCATATATATAGGTGGCCATGGCGGTCGCACCTTTACAAAACTGTGGGCCTTTCCCAACAGTGATTCCCAAAAACCCTAACCACGCACATGGCTAGGTGTACTGTAGGCGCCGCTTGCAGTCATGTCGCCGCTTCCTGCAGGCTCCATGAATTCCGGCGCAGATTGTGGGTATGGGCGATCGTCCTTCGCCTTCAATGCTCTGGTCCGTTGCTCCTCCTTGATCCGAGCAACCATAACTTCTGTACTTAGCCTTTAAATGAGGGTAGCTGAGCCCTCTACTCCATCGCCTTATTTATTATGGTAGCTGAGCCACCTTCTTTCTTCGATGACGTGCACGCGAGCTCCGCGATTTCCGGTCCATAATCTTTACTGAGCTTGTCCATCTGGCACCGTACTACGCACCGTCTCCTTCTTGCCCAAAACTTAGTGCTTGTTCCAAAATTAGCACTTTCCTTTCATACTTGTGTTTTCCCCAAAATTCGCAGCTTTACCGCAGCTACGACCTAGGCTCCAACAATGGGGCAGAGTTAACTCCATACAAGTTCCCCATATTCTCGACTCCTCAGTTGTTTGTAGTAGAATACATCCACCAGAGATTCAACTATGACGATGCGCACTTCATGAAAGGGAACTGTGCCAGGACCTTCAAGGTCCCCAATGAAGCTGGGTCGTTCAAAGTAAGGAGCGGAGCTGCTCATAAATAATTCGAGGAGATATTAGCTTCATATAGTTTCCCCTTACCCAAGGTACGTAAGTATGATCCCAAGGGGATCATTTCTCACAAAATACAGGCAGCTCGTTCTGCAGCTTACCTCCACAAGCTGCATCCCCTGTTGGATAAGATGGCCAACTTGGATAGTTGGGAACAATTTCAAGCCGTTTTGGACCCTGGAAAGACTATTGGAGCACAAGTTGTTCCAACACCCCTTAAGATAGATACATTGGGGAAAAGAGACACATCAAAGGCTACATCTGCAACTGAAAAGGAATGATTAGGGAGTGTGGGTTCAAATACCAAAAAGTTGAAAGTAGAGGGGACGTCTAGTGCAACCTCAAAAATCTTGATGGAACCTCCCCTGTTGCACTCGTCATCCTAGAAATTTTCCCATCTACAACGTGGCCTCAAAGTCAGGAGGCTCAATCCATGGAAGGAGCTTTAGTTACCACGTCGCCCATCAAGGCAAGCTTGTTCGGTATTTACTCATAGATTAAAGATGACAACATCGATCTGGAGAAATTATTGTTCCCAAAGAAAGAAATTGACATAGGAAAGCAGTATAGGATGCTATCGGCATTGTATTTGAAGCAGGGATCCCTAAATACGGCTATCCTAGAGAAAATATTGCCAGGGGGGAATAAAACACCCTCTAACTTTAAAACTACTCAGCTAACAATAAATCTAGACGTGATCTTGCCCAAGGATATCATGGAGTTTCATCGACAGATGGTCGAAGGAGTGTACCGAGACGTGAATAAGTACACTATGAGCATGAACAGGTTATAGGCTGTGGTTCAGAAGCTAGATAAATAGCTAAAGAATGAAAAATCCTCAAATAAAGCTAAGCTGTTGAAGATAACTGACTTAGAGCAGCAAATAGTGAAGATGGTGCAAAATCCTGGCGACAAGGCCCCATTAAAAGCCATGTTAAAAGAGAAGGATAAGGAATTTGCAGTATTGAAGAAGAAGCTCAGCATTCCCATGACTGAGCATTCACAGACTGCATAGGTAGTCGCAATACAATCAAAACTGGAAAAGTCGATGACCGACGGTCAAACGCTCAAAGAAAGGATTGTCTTATTGGAAAGTGAGTTGGAAGAGGCTAGAAAGTTGAATCAGGATATCCTCCAATAGAAGGTTTTCACACTTCAAGCCTCATAGACTTTAGATCCAACTGACAAATTGGCCCAGGAAGTGGCCGAAATGAGCATCAAGGATGCGCAGTTGAACCAAGTGCAGACTCAGTTGAAGATGAAGTGTGATGAGCTTTTCAATGCAAATGAGAGACTGGTTAGAAGAGATCAGGTCATCTCGGAGCTACAACAATCTATTGATGAGATCCAGGGTAAAATTAAAGGGCTATCCAAGAATCTCACCGGTAAACCTTTGATCAGAGGTGCCAAAGTTGCATTATGGGAGTAGATGGAGGCTCTGATAACCTCCCAGTGGAGCCATTTCAGCATAACCCAGTAAGAATCAGAAATAGCTGAAACCGCCACACATGATGCACGATCTATAATGAACAGTGTACATAAGAAGGTCGATTCAGCCAGAACGACAATCAACTTCCTAAACAAGAAAACCTTTGATGAGATCCGAACATATTCTATCCAGGACCGTGCCAAAATAATCATGGTAGCAAACAAGGTGATCACCAAGGGAGCATTGGCCTAGAATTTTGCTGACATGGCAACCCAACTAAAGCATGAGGTGCACTCATTCAAAGATCAGTTCAAGTCAATCTTTTCCCTCGGTCTTCCTTCTTTCTGGGATGGAAATGGAGACCTCTATCCAAAAGAGAATTATATTTCCATGATGACAAATGCAAGGAATGTCAAGATTCGCATGACAGATACTTTGTAGGAGCTTAGCGGAAAGGCAGTCATGGATAAGTTACATACAAATTTTGAGATACTTAACCGCCTGCAAACTATTTTATGAAGCCTCCCAAAGGATTCCTTTGAGCGTTACACAAATGTAGATTCATCTCTTAGAGATCTCAAGGTCTTCCATTACCCTTTGGGTAAATATTGGAAAGGCATCACTAGATTCCTCGAGCTTAAGCAGTTAGAGAAGCCCACCAAAGAACAAGCAGCAATTGTAGCTTCATCATCACAGCCAACAGTGGAGGCCTCTTCCACGCAGCAAGGCATTCTTCTACCTCAGCAGAGTGGACCCCAATCTCAGCAGCAAGCTAGTCAGCATTAGTTAGTAGGACTATTTTTGTAACAGATTTTGTTGGAAAATACAAACAAGAATGTATAAGTCGTTGGGCTGTAACAACTTATTTTGTAAATTCTGTAAAGGCTATATATAGTAGAAAAGGAAAAGGCCAATGGTCGGCTCTTTTTGTAACAATTATAACTTCTGATATTTTGCAATTTGATCAATATATAAAGAAGAACCTCATTTTGCCTGATCTTGGTGTCTTGTGGATTCAAACTTTTGATATGTCCGGTTAGTATTCTTTCTCTTGTTAATTCATCTCTGTCATATTGTTCATGATTTATGAAGTTTATTTTGGTTTCAATATGAGTGTTGCAAGCTTAAATTATTGTTCCTAAGATGGTTATGGTGTGAAGTATTCATGTTATGTTATTTGTAAATAATATCCTCATATTGTTCAGGTTTTAGATTTGTGATCATTTTTGTTAAACTACTGAATTCCTCCTTAGGCTTAGTATGTTATTCTCAAACATAAAACAAATATTTACTCCCTTTGAAGTACCTTTGTTTTGTGCCATTCCATTAACATCAACCCATTCAAATTCTTGTCATTGGCATTTTGAAATACTGCCCACATTATTCAAAGATTGGCTATCTACATTATATTATGGTGAATGTTATTTTGATCTAGAAAAAGAACACAATAAATTTTATTGATGCCCAGGAATAGTTCTAAAACAGCCTTAGAGCGTCTCTGGGACTAACATCTTTTCTAGCATCGTTGCCGGGGAATGAAAGCAAGAAGATAAATCTTCCCTGGGGACAACGACAAAATTGTGTGCTCCTAATTTCATATTGGATGAAACTAGGCTGCAGGTTGTAATCCACTTGGCGACTCCACCAAAGAAAACTTGGCATATGTACGAAGACATACCCACTAGAACCCCAGCCACAAAGAATTTGTGGCTTTAGAAGACTCGGTCTCTTGGAGACATAGACATGGAAAATATCATTCTGCCTCACCAGTCCAACGGCAAAGTTTCTCCCCACCTCTGTTTGGTCCTCAATTCCCCGAATCCGGATTCATTGTCCAAACCCCTGAAACAGAACCTTCTCCCCATAACCCTCACACTCCTTGTGATTTTCCTAGCTTTCAAACGATTCCTGCTACAAGCGTAAAATATTCAACTCGTATAAATCCACTCAAATCTTTCATCTCTCCTCAATCCAAGAATCTAATCGCCAACCACCTCATGTCAGGAGGAGGAGGCAGAGGACCACCACCACCACCACCCAAAACACCCATATGGGTGGCTAGCCGACATGGACCTCTGCAATTTCCCACGCCCTTAAATGATATGCCTACCCACTATTTGAAGTTGTTGCCAAAGTTCGATGGCACTAAGGGCTCATCTGTTGAATATCATGTAGACCAATTCCAAGATTTCGCTGACAACATTATGATCGAACATGATGATGCATTCATGAGAGGTTTCGCTCAATCGTTGGAAGGAGAATCCATAAAAATGGTTCATATCACTACCCAATGCATCTATCAGCACTATGGAGATCCTGGAAACCACCTTTATCAAGAAGTGGGGAATTAATTGTGATAGTCTCTATTATTTAATAGAATCCTCCTCCCTGAGAAAAAGAAACTCTAAAAATATGGTGGACTTTACTGTGAGATTCAACAAAGTATACTTCAAAATCCATGAGGATATCCAACCTACTGAAGCTGCGGCTCGATCTACATATGCAGGATCTTTCCCCTCATATTTTTCCATCACATTGAGAGAAAGAAGACCGCTCTCACTTAGCATAATGCAATATGACGCCATAAACATCAAGGAAAACATGAGGGCATGAGGCAAGATAAAATTGATCAATGACGTTGAACAGAAAGACAAAGAGAAGGCTAAAGAAGAGAGTAAATATTCAGAGGTTAAGGACTCTCGAGAAGCAAATATTGATGAAATGACTCGCATCATTAAGAGCTTGTCAAATAAAGTTACTAGGATGGAATTAGAAAGTAGCAGTCCAAATAAGAAAATCCCTTCTCATCATCCTACTCAATTCCAGAGACCACATAACTCTCAAATGGCCTATATAGAAAAAATGAATGATGAACAACCATTGAGGCCACATGTCCGAGATTATGAAAATAATCTGATGGAAATTCCATAGGAAGAGATCTATGAGGAATTTGAAGAGAATATTTATTGGATGGAGGAAGATTCATATATCATGCATCTCACTAAAAATTATTATGAGAACTCACTCCCTTATGATCAAACAGGCCAAAATATCAAATGCTCTCAAGAAGATGATTCATTCCCCGGTGAATACCCTTTGTTCCCGAATGCTCAACCGGATGGAATGCGAAGTAAATATGACCCGAGACCAAGACCAGGATCAGCGAAGGGATGGAATCATATTCCTCCCAAAAACTCTCCCCAGAAGCTGGCCCAAGCCAAGTCTCCTCAAAACCTCCTCTTTTTAAGAAACAAAGGCCCACTAAAATATCAAACCAAGCCAAGCATTAGCCCCCATAAGAAAGCAGATCCAGACCCTTAATATTATAAGGAAGGCCTCGCGCCTTTCAATTTGGAACATGAATTGAGTAAATTGAAAATAGCGATTACCCTATTTGAATTGATGAAAAACCCTACGTATCAGAAACAGATTGATAAGATGTTTTGTATAGTTGAAAATATTGACCAGATGGCCTCTATAAATATAAATTATCAAGTCTGAGTTTTCAAATATGCCCCCCACATCGATAATAAAGAAGAGCCCACTGCTCCTTTTTATGTTACCCTAAATGTACATGATAAACTCCTCCACAACTGTATGCTCAACTCTGGAGCATCCCACAATTTGATGCCTAAAGTCATCATGGAACAATTGGGACTATAAATCACTAGGCCATACCATGACCTCTATAGTTTTGACTCTAGAAAAGTGAAGTGCATAGGCATGATAAAAGGATTGGTAGTCACTCTTGCTCAAATACCAGCCAAAAGAGTAATGATGGATGTAGTGGTGACAGATGTACCAGCAAAGTATGGTATGCTTCTATCAAGAAACTGGGAAAGATAGATTGGGGGAACCATGAAGATGGATATGAAATATGTTACGGTACCTGTTTGTGCTGAAAAAACCAGGAGGTTATACAGAGAAGCTATGTTGGCCTATGTAATAAGCGAACAAAACAACCCAATGAATTATCCTATATGTGAAAACGATGAGGACATGGGCTACTACATGCTGTCATTAGGATACCTTTCTGTATATTAGATTGTACTACCACATGACCCAAAATTTATTGTCAAAGATAGTCGGGATCAAGTATGGAAACTATATCTTGATGTAGCCTCAGCTAAAGACAATACTGAAACTGGTGCAGTATTGTTATCACCTGTGGAAGAAGAAATTAATTTTCCCTATAAGCTCGACTTTGATACAACAAACAATGTCTTCGAAAAGGAATCCCTCACCCTGGTTCGTTCGGCTGTTAAGAGGTTAGTCACTAAGTTGGTAGTTTTTGGAGACTCTAAGCTGATAGTGAATCATATTAGAAGGATTTATCAAATCAAACATCCAAGGCTCAGAACATATCGAAATCTTGCATGGGACCTTATTGAAAATTTCTTTGATGCTTTTAACATCACTTATGATCCTAGAGAAGCAAACCACCAAGCTAATTCACTGGCCTTAATGGTCAGTTCCTTCAAGCCTCCCAATAAGCCGAAGCTAAAGTATGAAATGGGAATGCGACATCGCCCTTCTATTCTCGACAAAGTGAGAAGTCGGCGAATTTTGGAGGATGGTCAATAGATCAAGTGCTTCCTACACCTCATGGAAAAATCCCCGAGTACCAATATAGAGGGAAAAGTAGGAAAATAAGATAAATGTATGGTTATATATCTTGAGGATATGATTTTTTTTAAATCAGTTGAAGACCATCTTCAAAATATAAAGCAAACCTGTAGAAGATGCAGAAATTTCAGACTATTCCTTAATAAAAAGGAGGTACAATCCTTTATGAGCAAGATAAATTTTCTCTTTAGATTCATTCCCAACTTTGCTGAAATAAAATGGATCACAACTTCAAGGAGCTCCTTTAAATGGATAGAGTATTCCTCAGGAGAAACACCTGTTCTGATAAGCTCTGATAACAAAAAGGATTTTTTAATAGTCTCTTTTTCTTCTGAGGTTACGATCGCACCAATCCTCTTATGGACAGAACATGAAGAACCAAATGACATGGATCATCAACTAATAGAAGTTCAGCGGGGTAGGAATCAACTAGGAAAATCCTCAAGGATTCACCAGGACAAGATTAAAGTAGCATTCAATTAAAGGGATATCAGTCGAGAATTTCAACATGGAAACCTTTTTTTGAAATGGAATGCCAGGAGGGAAGAGAGAGCCAACCATAGGAAATTTAACAGATTATGGGTGATTCCATTCAAGATCGTTGAAATTCACAATAACAACACAGATAAATTGGCTCAACTCAATGATGAATTATTCAGAACCCCTGTAAATGGGAGACTCCTGAAGCATTTTTTCATTATTAATATTGGTCCTGATCTATCAAATGATCCTTTGTACCACATATGTAGCATATGTTTTTCCTTTTTCCTGCTGCAAGATTTATGCTCGTCTTGTTACTTTTCCTCTCATTATTCTTTGTTGCTTAATTTTTTAAAAAAATAAGAAAAATAAATAAAGGACAGGTATGACTCCACAACCCAGTGGACTTAAAGGCACTAATCTACTATTCTCAGCCTCTTCTGAAGAAAAAGGTTGTCCCCACTGAAGCCAATGTTATTACTAATATCATCAGTAGGAGTGGCCAGAGGTAGCTCAATTGCGCAATAAGAAGATCATGGCCTCTGGTGGAGAATGTGGACAGGCAGTGGCATGGGAAGAAAGAAGAAAGTGGTTCACCCTGTGGTGATAATCGACTGGGTGAGTGATAGCGGAAACTGAGGTAAAGTGACCGATTAATTACAAGATCGACGGCTAAAATTTTTCTCAGTGCGCTGAAAGTGCTCAACTTTTAACAAGGTAAAAGCATCCCTAAATGAAAACCACTACAAACATGTGGTAGTCTCTGAACAATTCAGGGCCTCGAAAGCAATCTGGATAAACCACTTTTAAGGAGCCCTGAAATAGCCAGAGTCTTCCATAGTGGTTTATAGATACACCACCAAATATATGAGTCGACAGGACATGTGGGTCAACCTCATAAAGTTGCACAAGCACGCACACATCTCAAATAAGGAAAGTTGAATTATCAACAGACACTCAACTTTCAGGACGCTAAAGGTGCTCAGAGTTTAATACTCTTGAGGCACCCTGAAAGAAAATCGCCATCTACACGTGGAAACCTCAAGATCATTCAGGGGTCGAAAAGAGGTTTCCCTAAACCATCTTTTCAAAGCCCTAAAACCTCTCAAGACTTCCATAGTGGTTTCCCTGACAATAGGTTGCTAGGAAGCTGACCGATAGAAGAAGTGGGCCTCACCCATAAAGATGCACTGGCAGCACGCGCATATCAAGGGCATCGGAACGTAAGATCAACGACTATTTTAACTTCAGGGGATCTAATAAGCTTGGAGATTAACATCCCAAGACCGCCCCAGAATCGAAAATCCCTTCTCCACGTGGCGAATTCTTGTTTAGTCGAGACCCAAAAATCAGTTTTCCTAAACCGCTTTATTTGGACCCTAAATCCACTAATGGTTTATGGTTCACCACTTCTAACGGCAGTACTTCCCCCCTCGATTTTCCATAATCTGTCCTTAAACGGTCATTACAGTCTTCGTTTAGGATTTAACGTCTACCAACATTTAAGGGGCCAGCTACCGCGCAACTAGTAAGCCAATCTCAGAAGGCCACATGTACCCTACATTAAACCCACCAAGTTTGAATCTCTCCCTATAAATACTCCCCCATGGAGGCCATCACGCATTTTTCTCCTAGTACTCCAAGCTCTCCAGTCATCGCTCTCTACACCAGTTTTCTCTCAGCTCCCCAAGAAATTCAGAACCAACGTTCCCCGCTCTACCTTGGCATTTCCATGGCCTCTGCATCTAGTCCCGAAGTCGCCACCGCGTCCACAACCACCAGTCCAGAGGACCATCATGGTGACGAATTCTTTGATATTCATGACTCTGTATCTTCCTTTCCAAACCTGCAACAATTAGCTCATGAGGCCGAGGAATAGGAAAATAATGGCAATGATTTATTCATTCTATGGAAGTCTGGGATAGCTAAGATGATTCTCCCTCCGGCCAGACCATTTCCTGAGTTAATACAGTGGTGTGCAGAGAGTTATGTACCAGAAAGAAAGGCCATCATTTCCCTGCTTGGAAATGTGGTCTGCCCAATCAACAAAGGGATCATCATGGAATTGAAAGACACCGGTGAAGATGCCTCAAGGATTTGTTTTGATGAAGAGGTGTTGATAATCAAAATTTGGGAACTTAATTCCTCGGAAAACAGGGATGCCTTCATCCAGATGTTATTTCCACCCAAGAGTAATTTATCCAGCACTCAATCATTGTTTAGTTTAGAGATGTTTGCAGATCCTGCTAAAACTATATTATCGATGATATGTCAGTTCCTCATGTATGATAATGACATAGTGATCGATGACGTTGTTTTAGGCTTACTATTTATCATGAACCTTTCTCAGAAGGAGACCTCTATCTGGTTGGACTTGTCATATTTCCTCGCTCAATCCATCCACCTCCAGCTAAAGAATTTTCCATCCAAGAAGATGTTTTGATTCTACTCTATACTCATGTACATGATCTTCTATCATAACAAAGGTTACTTCAACAAGGGTGATCTTGATAGGTCGGTTGTCCCGTTCCCTCCATAGAATGATTTCTCTGTATTCGTCGACACCGTCATAGCCAAGGTTTATACACTATTTTTTTATGCTCCTCCACCAATAATTTTGTCCAGAAAGCAAATAGTTGCTTCAGCTTAATCCAAATGAGGTTGTGGGAGATTGGTTTTGCTTTGACACTCATTCTGAAATCAGAGTGTATGGGATAGAATTAGCTCCGTACAATTTCCCCATATTCTTGACTCCTCGGTTGTTTGCACTAGAATATATCTTCCAAATATTCAATTGCGACGATGTGCACTTCATGAAAGGGAACAGTGCCAAGACCTTCAAGGTCCCCAATGAAGTTGGGCCGTTCAAAGTAAGGAGCAGAGCTGCTTAGAAAGAATTCGAGGAGATATTAGCTTCGTACGATTTCCCCTTAAGCAAGGTACACAAGTATGATCCCAGGGGGATCATTTCTCAAAAAATACAGGTGGCTCGTTCTGCAACTTACCTCCATGAGCCACATCCCATGTTGGATAAGATGGCCAACTTGGATAGTTGGGAACAATGTCAAGCCATTTTTGTCCCTGGAAATACTATTGGAGCACCGGTTGTTCCAACACCCCTTAAGATAGATACGTTGGGTAAAATACACACATCACATCCCATGTCTGCAACCAAAAAGGAAGGATCGGGAAGTGTGGGGTCAAAGACTAAAACGTTTAAAATAAAGGGGACGTCCAATGCAACCTCAAAAATTGTGTCAGCACCTACCCCTATGACACCCATCATCCTGGAAATTTTCCCATCTGCAACATGGCCTCAGAGTCAGGAGGATCAGTCCATGGAAGGAGATTTATTTACCACGTTTCCTGTCAAGGTAGGATTGTTCATGCTTTACTCGCAGATTAAAGATGACAACATCGATATGGAGAAATCATTGTTCCCAAAGAAATAACTTGACACGGGAACAAATTCCATGATGTTATCGGCACTGGATTTGAATAAGGGAGCCCTAAAGATGGCTATCCTAGATAAAATAGTGTCAAGGGGGAGAAAACACCCTCTAACTTTAAAACTACATAGGTAACAATAAATCTAGACGCGATCCCATCCAAGGATATCATGGATCTTCATCGATAGACGGGTGAATGAGTGTACCGAGATGTGCGTAAGTACACTATGAGCATGAACAGGTTACAAGTTGTGGTTCAGAAGCTAGAGAAATAGCTAAAGAATTAAAAATCCTCAAATAAATCTAAGCAATTGAAGATAACTGACTTAGAGTAGCAAACAGTGAAGATGGTGCAAAATCCTGGCGACATGGCCCCATTACAAGCCATGTCGCCCCCCAAGAACTAAGCAAGTAGCATACACTTATTTTCAACCACTCAAAGAATCATGCAAATATAAAATATATGATCTTCCTTGTTAAATCCAAGGTCAGATCTAACATTGCCTTCAGGAATTATGTATACACCAAAATTATACACAGTACCATATATTTGAAATAAATCTTTCTTTGAGGTTGATACCAACTTTCATGGTAAGAGGATGCAATCACCTCAGTCTTTCTTGTTTTGTAATGGCTTGGGACCAAGGCAATATTTGACTCTCAAATAGCAGTCTATTGGTTAAAAATTCAAGAATTATTGGAAAAATGATATTTCAAGCATACTTATTTTATTCTATAGGAATTTGAGAAAACAATATTTGAAGCATTATGCTTTATAAAGCAAACAACACTTTGTCCTTTAGAAAGCAAACAACACTTTGCCCATTTTCACAAGTTTAATCAATTACTTTGTTCATAGCCAGATTGTAGTTTTGGTTCTAATTATGTGACTTCATGTCATGTAGGACTACACAGGCAAGGAAGTAATTGTAGATAACATCTTTGATGTAATACTTAGAGATAAGGACTCTGTAAAAGGTAGTAGTGGTAAGGTTGTTGACAGCAGTCCTGGTGACCATATTTTCATTTACTACACTAACCATGCAGGACCAAGAGTGCTTGGTGAGTAATACAATAAGATGCACTTTAGCTTGTATTATATTCTATGTTCTAGGTTCCATGTGTTTAATTCATCACTTTTTTTTACTCATGCCATGGAAAAACTCTCTAAACTTCCTTAGGCCTTGGTTACATTGGGAACTTAAAGGGGCACATAGCTTCCAAGTTGTAGGAGCAAGAAGTCGTGTGAAACAAAAATGAACCAGATAGCTCCTTCATATAAAGAAGAGGAAAATAAATAATTTATTAAATTGGGTTTTTATTTCTATTGTGATTTCACAAGGGTGGATAAGTGTTGGATATGATGTTTTGCAGACGGATATTTATAAAACTTATTCTCTTATATTTCAAAGTGAAAGTTTTTGCATTGAAGAAACAAAGTTAATACTTTATGATTTTACTGTAGTGATGCAGTTGTCAAAACCATCAATAGAAATTATATAGCATACTAGGTGCAACCACTTAGGTGCATATTGATTGCTAGTCACCTTCAGAGCTTGTGGGAAAGTTAAATCATTCTACAACCTCAAATATTTTATGTATTAAATTTGTTGTTGCATTACATCCTATTATAACCACTGGGAAATCTTCTATATGGTTGTTTATTGGAATAGTGGACCAAATGACTATCATACTTAGCATTTATGTTCCTTCTAGGGTCAGTTTCTCTTGCCATTAGTCTCTATAGGCTAGATGGGGTCTATGTAAATAATTATGTTTATATTGGGTTCTAAAATGGACATATCTTTTATCAAAATAGAAGTCCCTTTGAGGTTTTTTTCACTGCAAGAATTGTGCACCTTGTCAAAGGTCAGTACTTGAAGCTGTAAATTGAAAAAATCAAAAGGGACTAGGGATTCCATATATTTTTATGCAATAGAAGGTTTTAATTTTGTAAATAGGGTTTCAGGGAAAAGGAGGGGAAGCTATACCATGAAAAGGTAATCTTGAGGCATCCCATGTCACAATAAATCTCAGTTTGATCCTTTCCCTTTTTTAGATTTACAATCTACAACGTGTGTGTTCAAGCCTTGAGGAAGGGTCATTTGAGTTCTATATCTCAACAAATTTATTGTTCATTCACATTCAACATCATAAAAATGCTCATGGATATCCATTTCGTTGGATTAACCCAGTTATTGCAACATACTTAACATTCAATACATCTAGAACTACATGAACCATAAATGGAAGATATAAAAAATTAATTGATGAGAGTGTCTAAGTATATAACTACCATTGGACTCCCGTCCATATTGTTGACAGAGGGATAATAATTAATCCACAATGTGTTGAAGTGCTTTTGGACCTCAAATTATTTTTTTTCAAGAAGAAAAAATTATGTACTTTTGCTATTATAGTAAATCAAAAAGTACTCCTCCATATAAAATAAATAGAAATCAAAATTATGTTTTACCTCCCAACATCATAGACAAGTTCTTACTGAAGCTGAAACAAAAAACATAACTGGAAGGGAAAATATGCTACAGGATCCTCCAGAAAAAACAAAGTACTAGCCAACATCAGGCTGAGAACAACAATAAAACTCTAAGTCAAAGAAAATCAAAGATGAACCAAAAGTTTCCAACTGATTATTGATCCATTCTTTCCACCACAGAGAGCCTTCCTGCAGGTTTAATGCTTCTTTAGATAAACCATCTGCCACATCATTCAATTCCTTGTAGATATGATCTATAGACCAATCATAGAAGGTGTTGAGTAATGCATTTATCCTTCACCAATGTTGTAATGAAAGGGATTTTGTCTTGTGAATACATTTAACCCAATTCACCAACATGGAAGAGTCTCTGAACATTCTTAGGGTATCCATACCAAAATCTGAGGCAATTTTGAGCAAACCCCAAAGACTCGGCAATTCAGCTAAGCAGTTTGTGCCATCCCCAATGTTCAACTTGAATTTGAAATAGTGTTGATTGTTAATTGTCAAATATATGCCAGATGCACATTTCCCTCTCACTGCTTCCCCATAGAAGAAACCTGTGGCCAAGTTGTAGTCTTCAATACTCAGAAAATTACGAATTGGTTTGTGTGGGATATTCTAATTTGAATAAGAACTGTACATTCCAAGGATTTTAAAGACCAACTGATTTATGGAGATCAATTTGTCTTAAAATATAATGCCATTCCTTGTTTTCCATATTAAGCGATAAAATGAAAGCTGGAAAAGTCTTATGGTTGTTATGCTTTTTATACCAAAGAAATAAGGAGCTATCCAAGCCCTGGGATCCTCACTCATTTTTTTATGGAAAGTAATGAACAAACCATTTTCCACACAGACTTTGAGAACCTGCAATGTAAAAATAAATGTAAAACAATTTCTGAATCATGCTTGGACAAATGACAAAAACCGGGGTTGTTCCAACCTCTTCTGATCAAATTGCTCCAAGTTAAAACTCTGTCTTCTAGAATTATCCATAGAAAACATTTGATTTTTTGAGGTATATGCCATTTCCAAATTTTTCCTGCCCACCAATTTGGAGGAATAACCTTTAGATTTCTCTTTTGGTTGAAAATATAGATGTTAAGAACATTTCTTTGAGAACTGTAGATCTCAAGAAAACTGTGGAAGTTTCTTCTAAGTGGGTTTTTCCATGTTATACTATCATGGTGCACAATGCCATTAAATCTGGAGAATAGAAAGAGAAATGTCATATTGATCTTGGACTGTTGTAAGTGTAAGTTAGAATTATCTCTACAAGCTTAGAGGGTCAAGGAAGAACCAAATATAATGGCAATGATAATGTATGGGAAATGAATTAATAATTAGAACCATGAATTTATGCATATACGAGGTTTTTTTTACTAATGGAGCTTCCAATAGCTAGTAAACCACCACCATCGAATGTTTATCTAGGGATCAATGGCTCGCATATAAGAGCTATTTCAATTCTTTAGGCAGTTTCTAAATTGAAAATTTTAAATGTATTTAACTATTGAGAAATTTTTTATCATAGTTGGGCATTTTCAGTGATGCCTAGAGCGTTTTCAATAATGCACGGGCGTTTTTAGTAATGTTAGGGGCATTTTCATTCATGCCCGGATGTTTTCAATGATGCATGGACGTTTTTATTGATTCCTAAGGAATTTTAAAACAATGTTGGGCGAATTTGAATATGCTGGGGCATTTTTCATCAATCCTAGGAAAATATAGAAGTGTGTGGAGCATCTTGATCACTGTTGGGCGAATTTTAGAAGTGCCGAGGTGAATTTAGAAGTTCGTAGGGAATTTTTATAACTGCCTGGGTGAATTTGTCTTTATTGGAGCGTTTTTACAATGTTGGGAGAATTTGAATATTTTGGGGCATTTTTCATCAATCCTAGGCAAATCTAGAAGTGCTTGGGGCATCTTAATCACTGTTGAGCGAATTTTAGAAGTGACTGGGTGAATCTATAAGTCCCTAGGGCATTTTTATAACTGGCTGGGCGAATTTTTCTTTCCTGGAGCATTTTTATAACTTCGTGGGCGAATTTATAATTTCTTGGGGCAATTTTATAACTGCCTAGACGAATTTATAATTGTCTGGGGAATTGTTATACATTGTTGGGTGTTTTGTTTGTTTCTTGGAGCATTTTGAGAAGAGTTTGGGATTTTTTATCATTGTTGGAGTGTTCTTCTCATTGTGTGGGCGTCTATTTAATTGTCCAATACATTTTCTTAGTGGATAAATCTTATTTACAATCAATGGATTGATAGAACTACTAGCCCTGAGTTCAATTCAAAACTCCCTTTCATTACATTTGTATTCATGGCATTGTTGGAAATGTTGAGGAGGATAAAAAAAAATTGTTCTTATTCCAGTTTTATAATTTCCAGTAGTTACACATAGGTTGTAGCCATTACCTACAACCTTTATCATATAGGGAAATTAAAATACATTATGTAGAGTGTTGGTCCTGGAAATACCAACAGAGAAAGGATACCCATATTGGCATAAAGTGAGCAATGCAATCAGACCTGAATAGCAAGTTCATATTGAACAGAGAATTCAATGGATAATTTGCATTCAGACTTCCATTAAGAAAAAGAGATTCATAAGGCATGACCAAGAAAAAGAGATCTTTGAATCATACACAAAAAAACAGAGTCATAACAGTGAACAACATTAATTTTCCACACATGGTCCATGTTGGGGAGTTGAGTGAGCTATAAGTCCCTCGATTATGGATCATGCTCCTTGGAAACACTGGAACTTGGGTTGCGAATAGTTTTCTTGCATGGTTATGAATGCATTTTGTCATAGGAATTTAGTACATTAAGAGTACCACTGGTATTTTTAGACCACCTACTTTCGTCACCTATTTCAGGTAGCATGAGGATATATAGTATGCATTCTTTTCTATAAAATTATACCCTCCCATCAAACACTTATGCCATGCCCCATTCATTTGTATTCATTTTTTTTATATTTTGTGGTGTATCTGTTTGATTAATTTATGGTGCCTTTTTGTGAGAGTTTATGTTGGACAGGTGCAAATTACTCTGTGTTTAAGTAAGTGCTCGCGGAAGGATTTTAGAATGATGCTCTTCTTGGAAAACACTTCATATAATGGAAAATGGAATCCTTATATAATGGATGAGAATTAAGTATGACATGGAAGAGATCGGAGGTGTGGAAACTTCCTTTACCTAAAATATGTTGTGAATATTCACATTTCCTCTTACACCTTTTTTTGTCTTCCTTCCATCCAAGGTTTGAATCTTTAGAGTACATTCAATGAACATGGACATATACTGAAGTATCCTTAGATATTCTTTCGACAATAAATGATAAATTGTTTTATCCTAAATAAAAATAATAATTAATACCCTTTAATATCTAAAGTTCAAGTCCTACCTTCTCAATTGAGAGCATTATTGTCAAAATTGGAATTGTAAATATCTTCAAGTTGCATAGTTTAAAGAGTATTGTGAATTTATTCATGCAGTTGAGTTATTACAGGGTTTTTATTGCTACCACGAGATTGGTTAATAACCTTTTCCAACCAAGGCATAACTACCATAGTACTATTGTCTTATGGACATCCCTCCCTAACAATCATCCTTTTCCCATGATAATTATTCTAGATATGTATTCCTTTGTTGAGGTGGCTTTGAGAAACGCACCTTGAGATTGGGGTTGAACTGCACAACATGGACTTCCTTTGGCTTAGGTTCCAAGGATGAGAGGTATCTATTCTACTAAAGTTGTTTAGGACTTGCAGCTAGCCTCATCGATATTTGACATGCCATTAGTGTGGCAGACCACAATGATAATGGAACCCTAGATAGCTTAGAACTCTATCAACCTCTTCAGTGAACTAGGGCTATTTTGCAAAAACATAAAATAGTGTGATAGACAAGAAGGTGGCCATTTAAATTGTAATCAATGGTGGTTCTATCATTTAAATTTCATCAATAATATATTTGGTTACATGACAATCAAGATGTACATTTGAGGAAAGGGTCTGTATGTTTGATATTAGCATTTCCTATGATTTAAGGTGCATACTACATATTTTCAAGGAAAGAAACTAGTAGGAACTTGAATATGAATCTATATTGACTTGATGGTTTGTTTGGAGGCTCGGCTTTCTACTTTCTTACTCCATATATGATTGTGAAAAAATTGTTTCAAAAGTAAGCCCATATTTGGGTTCTATGAAAGGGATAGGTCTTGAAGTCCTTTAAAGAATGCACATGTACGGCCCAAACCTCCATAGAAGGAAAAATGTAAACTTAAGAATTAAATATTTCTCCATGGAATTTACCATTATTTTTTTGCAACATTAACGATAAATATAACCATAAAATGTCTGTGAGAGACCCAATTGTTTTCTCAAGCAAATACAAATACAAATACACCAAAACAAATAGAAAAGAGAGAAGGATAATCGAGAAAACATACTTGAACTCGTAAGTTAAACTTACAGATGCACATTTGAAGCTGGTGGGACATCCATCCTCTCTATAGTAGCTCCTCAAGAAACCACGTGTGTAGAAACCGCTCTCCTCCCAACCAACCCCCCAATCATCAACTAAGACCCCCTGATCCCTCACTGAGCAATACGAATCCAGCCACATTATCCACATAAAAATTCCCATTGCATTCCATGCACAACCAAAAATATCCTCATCATATATCCCCTCCCAGAATCTAACCTCCCTCTCCTCCAAAACTCCCCAAGACTCTTGATGGAAAAGAACCCCCGGAAAGAAGCCCCCCTTCCCTTCTCCTTCCTCCCATTTAAGCTTTTCCTAGCTCCCCAAAGGGTGGACACATATCCACATGCAATATTTCCCATCCCAAATTCTACTAAATAGATGAATATGTCATAAATACATATTTTAATATTTTCCCCTTTTGCAATCCCTCTTTTTCCTAAGCCATGATTAATTAAGCCTAATTTGTTGATATATATGTATTCTTATGAATCTCGTGCCTTATAATAGTATTACTATAACCATACATAATCGAATAATATTGTGTAGGTATATAACCTACCCATGTGGCCATCACCAGTATGTCCCATGCCTACACTATAAACCCGGCATGCCCCCTAGTACTAATGCAATAAGTGGCGGAGGGGCATTACATACTTCCTCCCTTCAAGGAAATTTGCCCCGAAGTTATTTTCACCAGTTTCCTAGCTATAATGATTCATCTTCCTCCCTTACACACCCTATCCCATAATCAACCTCCGAACACGCCCAATATTCCGGATGGTCTCGCTCGCCATGGCACGGGCCCTCTGTTGCAACTAGTATAAGGGTCTCCCATCATGGTGTGATTACAGCACGAATTAGAAGACTCATCATATATCCAATGAGGTGCAAGTATAAACCTCACTATATCCTCAACTTCTAGCATCATTCAAAGGCTTAAGGCCTTCCGGCCTTCGCTGGGATATATGTCCCCGGGGCCTCATCTGGAGGGTACCAGGCATCTAGTCCAATAAATTATCCTATGTACACCAAGAATATTGAATATTTGTCCCAAATTCCTCTACAATTTCCTAATGTAAATCAACCCCATGCATCGAAATTCCTTCCCCATATACCTCCATTTGTTGAAATACCTCAAGTCGTGGACTATCAAAAAAATTATAAAGGAAATGAACTGTTGGAAAGGTATTAACAAATGAGTTGGTTTCTGGCCCATAAATCCCTTGTGGTTATGAGTTCCCACGATATTGTGGTTTCTATAATTCCCAAACTTGAAGGCCCCGGAGTGGCATTCTTGTAACGCTTTCACTTGCAATCATGTAGTCATCCAACTATCATCACGAAATAAGTCCATATACATTACTACAATGTTACTTTATAATCATTTCATATCAACAAGTCACATGCAATTATTGCATCAGATCATGTGTACTAAGAAAACAAGAAACACATCTCACCATAACCATCTCACGTCACCATGAATGATGCCATCAACATCATGACTAGAATCTTATACATCATCATCATGACTAAAATGTCATAACAAAACTATATGTGCACATACACACACACACACACACACACACACACACACACACACACACACACACATAAGCATATGGAACCATTCCCAACATAGGAATACATAATAACATATGTTGATTATAATAACAAGTAATTCATAACTCAATATCATAGATATTTCATCAACTATCATGTAACACATCCCTCATTGACTCCCTCATGACCATCTTCTGAGAAATGTTGGAAATATTTAGATGGAAAATTACAATAGAAAAATATAACTAAGGTTGATTTATAATACCATTGAACACTACATGAACCACTTCACCATTAGTGACACCCTCTTCATAACAACCATATGTTGACAACTTGTAATACATTTGTGAACATAATTGTATTATGAATCATATCTATAACTCCATTTATATGCCATTATAACAAATCCATTAAATATCAATTCAATATCACATCCTAAGAAATAAATATGCTATGCATAATATGGAATCACCATCTTGTTAGTCATCAAAATAAATATCCTCATCTTAAACAACATGCCATACTAGAAAATAAAAACATTGCATGAAATCATCGTGTCATCATATCATTGTAACACCCAGATGATAAGTTATCTTTCCACAAATAATCACATGTTATACCATCAATTCATTTATCAACATATACACATGTTAAATACATAAGTTTTCATAACCTTATGAATATGTTAATAGTCTCAGCACATAGGATGCGTAGAACAAATCAAGCAAAATGAAAATTCATCTCATAATTAATCAACCCTAACCAATTTCACTAGTATGCATGAATAATCAATAGTGCATATTGTATATCACATCTAATGCCATAGAATGATCATCAAGTACTAGTCTAGTATCTAGGTATGATTAATTTTCCCAATCTAGGTTGAATCTATAAAAGGATCATCATGAATGCCATGAATAATAATGTGTGGGGCAGGTTTAACCAAGACGTCAATATGATGTAGAATTTTTCATATCTTTTACTACTAAAACATTCTATTAATCCTCAATCATCTATAGCTAGAGCAATGGATTCTCATTTGGAGAATGAAATTCAGCAATAGGTGGATGATCGCATCTATCCCAATGTTACTAGTGCATCAATTAGCTTAACTATTATACCCACTAGTACATAAAGAGTTGGCTACTAGTATGTCATCATTTAAGCTTCTTATCATGCTTAATCCATTTGTATGAAGGAATGGTTAAGCCTTATCCTGGTTCTTACTTAGAAATGTTATCTTACCCTATTCAACTACAATTAGACATGGGGATATTGTATTCTCCATCACATGCATTTCCTTCATGATGTCCATTCCACTTGTTAATTAAGAAAACATGCTACTTGAGAGAGGCACTCCTCTATTAGACTTTATTACAATTACATAATTTTTGGTCCTTCATTATTATCCTATAGGTTCCCATGATTTATTACCTCTTTATCCTAAGGTCTCCATGCCTTCCAAATTCCTTATAATGACCTATATCCTCATCCTAATCATTTAACCCTAACAAGTTTAATTGTAAGTGTTGCTTTCCTGATAGGTGGGTGAAAACGCGAAGCTAGGAAACAATTATGTGACAACAGAGTGAAAAAAAAAAGAGGGTGCACGGATAAACAGGGGAAAAAAATTCAACCTCAAACTCTCAGCCGAGATTTTAAAAAACTCTAGGTCGAGAGTTTTGAGAGTTCAAACTCTCGGCTGAGAGCTTAAAAAACTCTAGGTCAAGATTTTTGAGAGTTCAAACTCTCGGCCGAGAGTTTAAAAAAACTCTAGGCCGAGAGTTTGAACGAATCACCACGCTGTATTTTCAAAAACACGCTCGGACGAGAGTTTGGAAGGTATTGTTCGGCAGAGAGTTTATGGTCAACATAACCTGCGAAAATATCTGGCATCTTTTTGGAACCTGCAACTTCAGCACGCCCAAACCCCTACAAATTTTAAGTATTATTTGTTGGACTTGGTAGAAATGGATTCATATCTGAATCTAGTTTCCAATGATATAATAATTGTTTCATTTAGAATTGAATTTCTATTTATTAATAAAAAATTTCTAAACCTTATCCCTTAAGAATTTTATTACTCTGAAAATCACCCAAAATAAAAATTCAATATAATAACAAAGACAACACAAAAAAATTTGAAATTTCACAGATATCATAATTGGCTCGTCCTCTTCAAAAGGGTACTTTTATTTTTTCCAATAAGAGTCACATTTGAAATAAAATGCGAAGACAAAAACATGTGTCGATAATGCACCATTTTCTGAACATATGTTGTTTCGATAAATAAAAAATAGTTCCCAAGTCTTCAAAAACTCAAAATATAGTCCATGCACAATTTTAGTGTGTGTATATTATGAGCCTACGATTTTTTTCCCTAAAATGAATAACCATCTATCAAAAAACCGACGTCAACACAGGTCACTCATTATCCATACCTAAAATTTTCAAGTATATGTCGTTGGTTGCCAACAAATTTGTCCCACGATATGTCAATAAAAAAAAATAAAAAACATATGAGTAGAAAGATAATTCAATTCTCTAAAACCTTTGTGTTTACTTCAAGTTGAAATTTCTAAGGGAGATATGGGTTTGAAGAGGTAGAAGTTGAAAAACATAAAATTTAGTAGTTTTGTTTGTCAAAAACAAGCCAAAATTGTTTCCCAACTTCATGTTTTCACCCAGGTGTTTCTCTTAACCTTATAAGCGTTATTATTATGTTTCCTACAAAGGGATCCATATATGGTTAAACACATATTAATTATCAACAATGTTTTTTATACACTCAATAGTGCATGACAATTTAATGCTAGGACTAGGGAACCATATACGATATGTCTTGATTCCTTCCCCTTAATTTCCATATCATGTAATAAGTAGTGTATCAAAGTTGCCATCATTCCACTTAAACCAGTTATAGGTTTATTTTTTTCTTTTTCTTTTTAGAGTCAACATCTCTCTATGTCATGTATTTTATGTTATGCTTTATAACATAGTAGCAATGGAAACATAATATAAGCGTATGAATTTACATAAAATAAACCACTTATATTAATAATGTTCAACTGGCATCACCTGGACCACGTTCCACCCAGCCATAGGCACTACCAAGCCAAATCCTCTTAGACAGGCCACCCCCAAGTTGAGGCCTTTGATCCACAAGCAGAGGTGCACTCAAGAATATCTCAAGTATCAGTTTGAAAATCCATAACTCAATTCCTCACCACTTTCTTTCTCCTCCACCCCACTATAAAGTACAATGGTAATCCCTTCACCACCCAGGTCCCTCAAGACATAGCCATTCAACATCAATATTTGTGTACAGGTCCAGGACGAAGACAAGCAGTGGACATGGAGGAACTATGCCAAATTTTTCAAGGATTACCACAAACACCATACAAGATAACAATGCTTCAAGCACAAATTTCATTCACACAACAGAGCATACATGGCTTCCCAATCTCACAAGATTACCAAGTTCTCTGTTAAGATTTAATATGCTAAGATAGAAAATAGTAGCATTACATTCCATTTCACAATAATAGCATATATAGGATCACTGAAGAAACAACAAGCATAGCATAAACAAAAGAGACACAGATTTATCCTGGGAAACCCTCATGGGGTAGAAAACCCAGTAAAGCTTCCTCAATATAGATGACCAGCAATATACAAAGATGCAAACCAAAGACATGATCTCCTCCTCCATCATAGCAGACTTCTCCTCCACAAGTGCGCTACTCTCAAGTGAGTGAGTGTGTAAAATGAGGAATACACCTCCTCTATTTATACACTACTCTGACTTATCTTTGACACAAAACATGTAGGCTCGTATTTAACCAATGGGTTAAATACCCCACTACAACTGACTGGGCCGACCCCTCTAGGGTGGTCTAATAACCCTTTGACCCACATAACACATACAGGGCTGACCCCCACTAGGGAAGTCTAATAACCCGAGTTACCAAATTCCGACGGAGGAATAAACATCTCCGGATATACAATAAGGTCTTCAAGGAGGAATGAAACATCTCCAGAATAATAAAGTACAAATATAATATTCTTTGAAGTTACAATATCTCAACACTTCCCCTTAACGAGAAGGATATTATAACAACATCTGCACGAGCAAGGAGTCATCAACATCATACATGTTACATCTATAAATCATTGGAATCTTTCTCAACATCATCAGTAACTCAAGAAGTTACTGGAACATCAACATCTTCAGTACTGAGTCTTCATCTTCTGCAGCACTCGAACAACTACAACAACATCAACATCTGGATCCTCACGATCATCAGCATCGTCATCATACGATCATCAACATCGGGATCATCTCGATCTACAACATCTGGATCATCTTGATCTACAGCATCTGTATCATCTCGATCTATAGCATCTGGATCATCACGATCTACAGCATCTGGATCATCTCGATCTGCAGCATTTGGATCATCTCGATCTACAGCATTTGGATCATCTCGATCTACAGCATCTGGATCATCACGATCTACAGCATCTGGATCATCTCGATCTACAGCATCTGGATCATCATCATCTAGATCAACACAATCAGCAGTATCTCCATCTAGATCAACACGATCAGCAGCATCGTCATCTAGATCAATATGATCAGCAGCATCGTCATCTAGATCAACAGTATTAGTATCCACATCAATACAAGTATACACATCATCAATACAAGTATCCACACAATACAAGTATACATCATCAATACAAGTATTCACACAATACAAGTATACACATCATCAATACAAGTACCCACACAATACAAGTATACACATCATCAATACAAGTATCCACACAATACAAGTATACATCATCAATACAAGTATTCACAAAATACAAGTACACACATCATCAATACAAGTATCCACACAATAGTAGCATACCCTGCAACACACACGATCATATTACAAGATGATCAGTCCTGCTCTCTTTAGGACATAGGTCCATGGATGATGCAATCCTATCATGTACCTTTTGAACCGAAGTCCAGGGACGATCCAGTCCTATCATGTACCTTTTGAACCGAAGTCCAGGGACGATCCAATCCTATCATGTACCTTTTGAACAGAAGTCCAGGGACGATCCAGTCCTATCATGTACCTTTTGAACCGAAGTCCAGGGACGATCCAGTCCTATCATGTACCTTTTGAACCGAAGTCTAGGGACAATCCAGTCCTATCATTCCATTCTCGAAGACCTCTTGTCTACGGCTCACTTCACAGGACTAAAGTCCGAGGATGATACAATCCCCTTACCTGTTCATTCAGGATTTTGTTCTCGGAGACATCTTGTCTACGGCTCACTTCACAGGACTATGGTCCGAGGACGATACAATCCCCTTACCTGTTCATTCAGGATTTTGTTCTCGGATACATCTTGTCTACGACTCACTTCACAGGACTATGGTCCGAGGACGATACAATCCCCTTACCTGTTCATTCAGGATTTTTTTCTCGGAGACATCTTGTCTACGGCTCACTTCACAGGACTATGGTCCGAGGACGATACAATCCCCTTACCTGTTCATTCAGGATTTTGTTCTCGGAGACATCTTGTCTATGGCTCACTTCACAGGACTATGGTCCGAGGACGATACAATCCCCTTACCTGTTCATTCAGGATTTTGTTCTCGGAGACATCTTGTCTATGGATCACTTCACAGGACTATGGTCCGAGGATGATACAATCCCCTTACCTATTCATTCAGTATTTTGTTCTCGGAGACATCTTGTCTACGGCTTACTTCACAGGACTATGGTCCGAGGACGATACAATCCCCTTACCTATTCATTCAGGATTTTGTTCTCGGAGACATCTTGTCTATGGCTCACTTCACAGGACTATGGTCCGAGGACGATACAATCCCCTTACCTATTCATTCAGGATTTTGTTCTCAGAGACATCTTGTCTACGGCTCACTTTAGGACTAAATTCCACGGATGATACAATCCTCTTACTCTCGGAGACATATGTTTGCGGATCACTTTAGGACTAAAGTCCACAGATGATACAATCCTCTTACTCTCGGAGACATCTGTCTGCGGATCACTTTAGGACTAAAGTCCACGGATGATACAATCCTCTTACTCTCGGATACATCTGTCTGTGGATCACTTTAGGACTAAATTCCATGGATGATACAATCCTCTTATTTCTCAGAGACATCTTGTCTACGGCTCCTTTTAGAACATATGTTCAGGGATGATGCAATCCCCTTGTCACCTTAGACCCTATCTAAGGACCATCCACCAACCTTTCTATTGGCATCACGAATATAGGTTTCCTCATCATCGACCTCACTGTCGATGCAAGCAATCTCATCATGAGTGATCACATCACTCCCCCTTTCGAGGAGGGTCCTTCTGAACTATATTAAGTTTGTCTCGGAAAACTTTACTTGAGGTAGAGGTTTGGTTAGAACATCGAATCAGTAGAGGTTTGGTTAGTTCATCGGATCGGTAGAGGTTTGGTTAGAACATCGAATCAGTAGAGGTTTGGTTAGTTCATCGGATCGGTAGAGGTTTGGTTAGTACATCGGTAACTTGTTACAAATTCAAACTTTATAGTCCTTTTCTACACCATATCTTGTATATAGAAATGTCAGATCTCTATGTGCTTTGACTTATCATGGAACACTGGATTCTCTGCCATCTTGATACAACTCTGTTTGTCACATAGTATCACAGTTGGGTCTATCTCTAAGTCAAACAATCCTGTAGCCATACTGCTTCACAACTAGCAGAGCAAGCAACCATATATTCCGCTTGTGCTAGGGGCCATACTGGATTGCTTCCTGCTAAACCACAAGATCATGACTGATCCCAGACAATAACATCCTCTCGATGTGCTCTACCTGTTTGATACACTTTCTGCTCAATCAACATCTGTGTAGCCATCTGAAGTCATGATCTCCAAAATAGCATAGATCAAAGTCTATCGTATCCTTTAGGTACCTCATCACATGCTTTGCAACTAATAGGTGAACACATCTAGTTTCCACTAGATACTGACTCAAGGTATTCATAGCAAAGCATATATCTGACCTAGTATTTATTAGATACATCAGTGACCCAATAATTTGTCTGTACAGAGTTATATCTACTAACTCTGAAGAGTCATCCGCTAACAGCTTCAAGTTGGAATCCATGAGAGTGGCCATTCCAACACATCAAGTCCTTTTAATATTTATCAGCATATTTTCCCTAGTTGAGAAAGATTCCTTCCGAGCCTTGCCATACTTCCAGACCTAGGAAGTAATGCATCAATCTGAGATCTTTCATTTTCATTTATGCAGCCATCTATTTGTGTCATCTCTCATTAGATGGGTCTACTGATATGAGCCTCAACATCATTCGAACTCTGTGGTGAGTTCCTTCTTGCATCCATTTCATCTGTGTATAGAAACCATATTCAACCTTGTAGCAAAGGTTGAGATCCACATCACCCATGGTGATCATTAAGCTCATCAATTTACTATCGATCCTGGGTACCCATACAAAACCTGATTCACACTTCTTCTTTAATTACATCATTAAGAGAATGGTCTTATCTAGTCACTTGGAGCAAACATCTCGTCATGATTCTCTTCCTCTTTCTAAGAGAGTATTTTAGCCATGAGCCTTCTATATTATGTTTGATTTGTAAATATTCTTGTTGAACATCCATCACTTCTGCGGTGTTCATCATTCTTTGTAACGCCCCATATTTTGATTAGGCATATTTATCAACTAGACATGCGATAATTTATTTTCTTATATTCTATTCAACTCAGCTTGACTGAGTAAACTATATTGGACCTCATTATATGATGTTACTCTGTTTTATGATTTCACCATGATTATGATGTTACTAGGTTATGCGATTATGATGTCATGATTATCATATGATTTCCTTATTTTACGATTGCAGTATATGTTTATATGTTTTCCTTAATGAAATGTGAAATATATGATTCGGTACGTGGATACCATCTTCTTATATGAATTGCTGAAATGTTATATGTCATACGCATCTATGATGAGCTAAAAGGTTACATGAAATAAAATGATAACATGGATCAATTGGCAATCAATGGAAAATGCTTTCTATAAATTGTATTTTGCAAAACACTAACCTACAGGACACAGGGGCTATGGGATAGCCAGTTACTTGATCTGATATACATTGGAAAGGAAAAACATGTTCATACAGCAAACCTTAGTAGCCAAAATGAGGATACGATAACACAAACTGATAATCCCGATAGCAGCAAGTATGAGTTGATAAGGGCGTAGTCCCAGTATGTTGAGAGGGATGGATGTGTTTCCCACCCTATGGTTCCATGAGACCCGAGGTCGTGGGAGGGCCGTGCTGAGACACGCTCCCCATGTTGTTGTGATGACGATGGTCGGATGCCTGCTAGGGGAGGATAGGTCCGCTGTTCAGCCGACGCTATCGCTCTCAAGTTCTATGTGGTCAGATCGGTGAGTCCGACATCCACTGTTGTACTAGCAGAGGGAGGATAGGGAGGATGCTGGACGTAGGTTATGATGGGAGGATGTGTTAGTTAGCACTGTTGGGGGTTTAGTATTCCTTGATTCCGAGTTAGTGGAAGTAGGCACCCTTCCTGTACTTGATTGATTAAACTAATGTAAACATAAAGACAATGATGTTAAAACGTAAAGGGTTAACTGTTAAATAACTGAGGATGTTAAAGTAATTATACTATAGATTATGCTTGCTCTTTTGCATGGAGGTAGATACTATTGTTAGTTAGCAAGTATGCATAGGCGGAATGGGGTTTGTTTATAGTACATGTCCGACATGTGCATACACTGGCCATGCATGCACACCTTGTACGTGTACAATATTACTGGTGTATAACATACTTGTCATGCTTGAATAGTAGTATAAATGTCATAGATAACTCAGTTAAGGATACATCAATCAACTTAGGTAATGAATGGTTAGGTTGTCAATGTGTAAATAAGTGAATTAGTAATTATATGAAAACATTGTAATAATAAACTAAGACAAGTATCGTCAGTTAACATTGTCATAGAAGAACTGTTGTGAATAGGGTAATGATAGTGTCTAATTAATTAGTAAAATTGTTTAAGCCCTCACAAGTGCTTTGTTTATAAGAACAAGGATGCTACATTGATGATAGGGTACCCATGTGATAAACAAATAATTAAGAATACTATGATTGATTCACCTTTTATTATTGTCAAGGGGTGATTTAATTATTATTATTAATTAATAAATGATATTCCAGCAACATTTATATCCCTATCGTAACAAATGCAATATAAGTAAGATTTAAAATATTGATTTATAAATTAATATTGTGTGATTAATTCCATTTCAAAAGTTAGCCATAATAAGATAATCATTTTTGGAATAAACGTGATGTGATGGAATATGGATATTTAATTATTCAATGTTAATCTTGGAATTTAAACCTCAAGCTAAGTAGTCTCGACGGATAAGGTGGATCATTAAGACACACCATGTCCAAGTTGACAAGGGGCAACTAATTATATAATATTTTATTAATTACATTAATAACATTAAAATATCAAGGATGGCGGATAGACTTGTATTTAATGAAACTTGTCCCGAATGGATAACCTTGGGGTGATAATCCCCACCGTAATAAATATTTACGACCGTCAATCCAAAACCAACTAATTTTTCCATGAGAGTAATTAATTATACATTTTTATAAAGAACCGTGTATGAGTGAACTAGTGATAGGGGTAAATGTTGAGGGGCTCGAGAGGGGGATTTTGGGGCGGTGGAGTAAGCCCAAGATATTCTCGAGGAAGGGAAATTATATAGAGGGGGAGAGCTTGGAGAAAGGGGAGGTTTTTTTTTGATTGGGGAAGAACAGAAGTTGGGGGAACAGAAAGTTTGGCGAACAGAAATATTTTGAGAACAGAAGGAAAGACTGCTCTTGGGATTATCAGGTTGTGGGCTCGGGGGCTTGGAAATACTTTGATTTCCAAGGGCCAGCAAGATAATAGCTGGTCGGTAGGGTGGACACTTCAGTTTGGCTGTCTAAGGGGTTATACAACCTGCTACAACTTACGGTTAGCATCAGCATCAGGTAATTTCCGTTATTTACTATTATGCTAAATCTTACTGTAAACATGCAAACTTACTATTTACTGATTTACTGCTATTTACTGATTTACTAAGTTGTGAAACCTATTCTTATGCTGGAACATGATTGTTGAAAAGAAAATAACGATATGTTTGTTTATTTTAAATTACGAATGTAAGGTTAGTGAAAACACCACAGTACACTAAATATTATTTAGGCGCATAGTAATTCTTAGAAATTCACTTCCATAAACTGATAAAGTTTAAAACGTAGAAAATTAAACCTGAAATTTTACATAGTGCTCTGCCGTAAAAACCAGAGCACTACAGATGGTATCAGAGCCTTTGTTCAGACTCTTGAACCTACAGGCCTATTCATGCTTCACCTAGAAAATTCACTTGATAATTTACCTACTTGACCTCCAGCCATAGTCATCTTTCAATGTACCTGCACAACGATAACAACAATTACATTAAAAATATATATATATATATATTTATATTTTCATTCTTTATATAGTTAATCTACCACTAAACAAATGCAAATTATTTAGGGCTTCCAGCAATTTATCCCCTTCCGTTCTATTTCCTACTACTGTTGCCAAAATCTTGGCGAGTGATGGGAATCCATGAACAAAAATAAGAGAAGAAAATTTAATTGAAATTACAACAAAAACAAAAGAGCTTTATATAGAAATTAATAGTTGTTGCCGACAAAATATTGAGCTATTTTGAGCAAATTGGCTCAGTTTAACAGAATCAGAGGGTTATATTGAAAAACAAATGCAAATTTCCTATAGGTTCTTACTGTTTAAATATTACTGTCTAATTTTGTTTTCATATAAAAATATTGGGTCTTAGATTTCATAGAAAGAACTGAAATTTGCTTACTGTACATTAGAAATACATAATTGTTTTATCACTGTCTTATTTTGTACGAGGATCAAGAATTGAAAAGAAAAAAAAAATCTATTAGTTTCTGCAATATATGCAGCTTTCTCGAAATTCATGGTTAATCTATTTACTGACTATTGAAAAACGAAATATAGATTTATGCAGAATAATATAATTTTTTGTTTTGTTTTTGAATTTATAGTCTAAACCTACTTATCTTGAAGAAGAAGGAGGCAGCAAGATTACTGCACCTAGGATTACATTCATATACTATCCTGCATAATTAGTTTCAGTAATGCTCCCTGTACAGAGATTGAATCTAACGCAGGTTGCTATCCCTATTTTATAGAGATGAAGCTCGGTTTAAGGCTACACTTTTACAAGGTCAAAAAAAAATAATAGCAGAGTTTTGAATCAGGTTCAAACTCGGATACCAGGCGATTTATCTAAACTTATAGATAAACTAAGCCTTTAAACAAGAATCGAGTTCAGGCTCAGATATATGTATAACTTTTATGTACAGCTATTACTCTAATGTTCAGCAGAAGGCTCAATTCATGTGTCTTAAATAGAGATCCGATAAAAAAAAAAATAATAATAATAAAAATAAAAATAAATAAATAAACGTTTCATTCCTACTGGATCATTCTTAACTCATCAATATGGATTATCCAGGAATCAAAGAAACTATAACTAATTTAATGAGCCATCCATAGTTTCGAAGTCTAGACATCATTCATACTTTTAACTGGTCAGAACTCATATATTAAACTAGACAGGGTTCGCTCTGCAACATATAATAAAAAGACACATTGTATCCTATGTGAAGATTGATTACCATGTCGAAGGAGGGAACCCTAGAATAAAAAGCACGATCAATAGCAAGGTTTGTTTCAATGTTGAATACATTATTGGCATTCTTAGCAGATAAGAAACATTGATAATCGCGCACTGGAACATTGGTGGAGATGAAAAATCTGCAACAAAGTAATCACACCGATCTATACAAAAGTTAAAAAGAATGAAATGATTGACAAATGAACATTAGGGTTTAGAAATAGACAGTGTGAGCATCTCTTCCTCATTGATAAACACAAAGGAATAATCTCACCTTGCTCGTATAAGTATAGAACCGATTCAACGTTCACCCTGAAAATGACAGCGTACATAGCCGAGATATGCCAAGTACATTGGTACTTGTCAGCGTCTGTAAACATGCAGGTTAAAAAAAAAAAAGCCCAACGTTACCAGCAGCCAGCCACCGAGTCGAAGATGGGCCACATACTGTGTAAAAAAACAAAAACAAAAAAAACCCCTGGCACAAGTCATAAAATTTTAGCACGGATAAGGAAAATAATTTATCAGAACATAAAATACAGTTTATTTAGTGCAGGGGAAAATATCAAGAATTAATTATTTTATCAGATTAAAACAATTATCACACATTTTAAGCTGCAATCCGCTGCCAATAGTGAAACGAGAACTGAACAAAATTAAAGAATTTGGAGGGTTTGAGATGCCTGCTATGGGTGGATTTTCTGCCACCTGCGATTCAGTGGAGGATGCCCAGAAATGAAGGTCGATCAATAAACGTTTTAGCCGTGGGAGGAAACCCCATGTACTTAACAGCCACACGCTCTAAACCTAATCCCATGCGCTCAGCACCGAGAGCGTTCCCAGCTGGCAAGCTTTTCCACCGAGACCCAATCTCGAAATGTTGCCACCAATGTCAGATTTCACAAGTGCCATAGCAGCGCCAAACTTGTCGGTCACAGGCAACACAAGCCGGCAGGCATCCAAGAATGGCTTTGTCTGTATATCACCATCGGCAGACTTCACATTAGGTAGGACTTCCAAGCACGGAGTAAAAATAGTCCCCTCCATGTCAAAGCACCAAATGTTGGCCAAATCCCTAGTCACGTTAACTGTTTGACGTGTGCAGAAAAATAATTGTGACCTTCACACTGCACTTCGATCTAAACCAACAAAACTTGTATCGATCCGTCGAAATCAAGTCACAGCTTGGCGATCTTAAACAAGTAAGAAGAGGTATTTTTGTGAGCCAGCAATGGGCGGGACAACAAGGCGTGTGCATGCGAGAAGGAAGCTTGGGCAGAAGATTTTCCAAGGTGTCAAGCCTGGTACCAAGGATGGTGATCTTACGCCTAATTGCTGACAGATGACGCTGCGTTTCAGGCCCGGTTGGAGGCAATGAACTGCGCTCCCCTAATCTCGCGTTTTTGTCATCTGCGAGTTTTGATGCCTCGTTGAATTCCTTCAGCCATGAGTCCGATGAAGACGCCATTCCCTTGTAGCGATTGGAAATTCTTCAATTCAAATTCTTCATTCCTCACAACCTACCAAACGCCCAACTGATATCTTAATCCCAGCGCTTGAGCTTTTCGAATTGCTCTTCATGTGTCGATCCTCATGACCATGCTTGTAACGCAGAACAAAACCCAGTAAAGCAGGAGAAGAAATGAGAGTTCACGCGCGCGCGAGGTAGGTGGAGACTTGATATAAAGAAGATCGCCTTCATCTGGGGCTCCTCGCCAGAATCCACCTAGTAGCATGCACACCGGCACATGGCAAGCATGCACGAGACCCTCAGGTGGGCGCCCTTGAACCATAGGCTTCCATGGAGGTGAAAGGATGGGGATCCGAGGGCAAGTCAGGGACGCGTGGGAAATAAAGGCTACATGCCGCGTGGAGAGAGAAGGTCGAGTGGGTGGCCTCGAGGCCTGCAGCCTCGTGGAGCAGCAGGCTAGGGTTGGTGCTTGGTGCTAGGTGGAGGTGGAGCTAGGAGGGAGTGACGAGAAGGAGGAGAGGTTAAGGAGAGGCTGGCGCGTGGCTGAAGGAAGGTGCATTGACTAGGGTTAGAGTAGGATAGGTCAATATCATGTAATTTTTAAATAAAAAAAAACATTAATTTTTAAAACCCTAATTTTAAAAATTTTAAATAAATATATTTCAAATAATAATATTGGAAAATTTTAAAAGTGTAGCTTTAATATGGTGCATTATAATGATAGTTGATCGAGATATTGGTTTCACGATAGTATGCATTTATAGAATTAATACTAAACTAGGTGAATATTAGTTCATAGTAGAAAGAAGATCTCGGTTTTGAAAAGATACAATCCGGGATTGATATGTTAAAATTAAAATTACCTTCACCTTAGTAAGGACTAGGTTACTCTATTTTGGAATCCACTCGAGTTATAAAGATTTAATTAAAACGCGTCAAAACCCTTTATCATTAAAAGTAAATATCCTATTATTAAATGGAAATATTAATTAAATAGAATGACGTATGGCTCTAGCGAGACTAGTTCACGGTAACCTTGGAGTAACGTTGTCTCTTAAGCTTGATTATTTCACGGTAAATAGAAGATAAACTATATAATTGCTCACTATATACATGAATATTATGTACTATACTTTTAAATTACTTGAGAGGACTCTACCCAATGATGATTAAGTTATAATTAAAGATTGAGGTTGCAGATGGTAAGTAAATTAAATAGTTTTGCACATAACTTTTTAAAGGCATGATCTCTATTGTATTGCATACTAAACTTTTACATGACAAACCATTGTGAAAGGGATTTATATGTTATTAGACCTAAGAACACAATTGATTGTTATAGTATTATGAAATAATGATCGAACTATCAAAGTGACTAACACATGGAATTGTTTGAATGAGTGTAGTTATTGATCTAATGTATAAATTGTATAATAGTGAACTATGCTTAATAAAATAGAAGTGAGGATTTTGGATAGTAAACATCTTAGTTTATCAATGCTATTTAATTTTAATTGCTAAGAAATACGTGAACTTTAAATTGTTTAATTTGTTGAGATATGATCGTGGATAGTGCATAAATTAAATAATAGTGTCCACAACCTTACGAGCATATAAACTTGTGGTTAGGTTAAATATTAACCTCGAGAAGATAGTCATATATCATTTTATTTATTTTATGCTCACCCAAGGGGATATTTTCTATATGTTAAACCAGAAACAATTAATGGTCGTAAATTAAAATAGTTACAAAATCCACATGGTCAACATGTGGCGGTTCACTTTGGTGTTGGACTTCCATGAAGGCTTAGTTAGAGGGAGATCTTGAAGGATCTAGAGTGATAATCAAATTGAAGAAATAACTTAAATCAATATAGGTGCTAGTCGAGAATATAAGAATTTGGCAAAATGGTTAGATGAGAACCTTGTATTAAATGGTAAATTTATCATAAACACTTAGGAAGAGTAAATATTAATAGCAAATGTATTAACTATAACTAATAAAAGACATAAGGACAGGGGAGGATGTCTCCAACTTGGTAGTGACTCCTATTTTATATAGTAAATGACCTTGAGTGCAAATGAGAGCAATGTAAAAATAATTAACAAAATACCCTATAAGCATGATAAAGTAATTCTATAGAAATCATAACCATATTAGATATATTTGATGCAATGACGAAGTTTCCCGAAGGTTAGGTGTATGTAACACCCTATATTCTGACTAGTCATGCTTTTTAGTTAGACCTACTGTACTTTATTCACTTAGTTGATGTTGGAATCAGCTAGACTAAGTAAACTATATTTTTGGTACATTAGACTTGATTATGTGTTGATACTATGGTGATAATGTTACTATGCTACATTGGTACTATGATTACGATGTTAATATGTTACTATTCTCATAATGTTATTATGATAGGCAGTTATGATGTTGTTGTTATCATGAGATTCATTTTCTTTCATACTCACAGTGTATGTTTAATTGTAGTCCTTGATGAAATATGATATATATATGATGGGGAACATGGATACCTATATATATAAGGGGTAGAAATTGAGAAAATAGTATATATATATATATAATGAGGGGTACATGTTAGTATACATAAGTTGTTGCGTGGAGTTCATATATGTTCTAAATGTAGTAAGAAGATATACTAAATATATGCAGTGATAATCACAATGAATGACAACATGTAGCTACCAAATTAGTGTGAAGATTGTGTCTATTTCAATATTGCACTAAACTTGGTTGGAAGAAAGAGAAAGATAGCATCAATTACTAACCTATAACTGACCCAAGGAAAACAAAGAAACATAAAACAATATAAACTTATTAGAGATTTGCATCATTGAGATAAATATTAACATTGAACTAGAAGCAAATGTGAAAACTATAGCAGCATGGACCAAGTTAAGGTCCAGTAGGACAATTATAGCCCAGGGTCTGCTACCTGGGAGAATGCAGAGACTATGCATCGAAAATTTTCCCGCATCAATTTGACCAAACTTCGGGACGAAGTTTCCCGAAGGGTGGGTGTATGTAACGCCCCATATTTTGATTAGGCATATTTATCAACTAGACATGCGATAATTTATTTTCTTATATTCTATTCAACTCAGCTTGACTGAGTAAACTATATTGGACCTCATTATATGATGTTACTCTGTTTTATGATTTCACCATGATTATGATGTTACTAGGTTATGCGATTATGATGTCATGATTATCATATGATTTCCTTATTTTACGATTGCAGTATATGTTTATATGTTTTCCTTAATGAAATGTGAAATATATGATTCGGTACGTGGATACCATCTTCTTATATGAATTGCTGAAATGTTATATGTCATACGCATCTATGATGAGCTAAAAGGTTACATGAAATAAAATGATAACATGGATCAATTGGCAATCAATGGAAAATGCTTTCTATAAATTGTATTTTGCAAAACACTAACCTATAGGACACAGGGGCTATGGGATAGCCAGTTACTTGATCTGATATATATTGGAAAGGAAAAACATGTTCATACAGCAAACCTTAGCAGCCAAAATGAGGATACGATAACACAAACTGATAATCCCGATAGCAGCAAGTATGAGTTGATAAGGGCGTAGTCCCAGTATGTTGAGAGGGATGGATGTGTTTCCCACCCTATGGTTCCATGAGACCCGAGGTCGTGGGAGGGCCGTGCTGAGACACGCTCCCCATGTTGTTGTGATGACGATGGTCGGATGCCTGCTAGGGGAGGATAGGTCCGCTGTTCAGCCGACGCTATCGCTCTCAAGTTCTATGTGGTCAGATCGGTGAGTCCGACATCCACTGTTGTACTAGCAGAGGGAGGATAGGGAGGATGCTGGACGTAGGTTATGATGGGAGGATGTGTTAGTTAGCACTGTTGGGGGTTTAGTATTCCTTGATTCCGAGTTAGTGGAAGTAGGCACCCTTCCTGTACTTGATTGATTAAACTAATGTAAACATAAAGACAATGATGTTAAAACGTAAAGGGTTAACTGTTAAATAACTGAGGATGTTAAAGTAATTATACTATAGATTATGCTTGCTCTTCTGCATGGGGGTAGATACTATTGTTAGTTAGCAAGTATGCATAGGCGGAATGGGGTTTGTTTATAGTACATGTCCGACATGTGCATACACTGGCCATGCATGCACACCTTGTACGTGTACAATATTACTAGTGTATAACATACTTGTCATGCTTGAATAGTAGTATAAATGTCATAGATAACTCAGTTAAGGATACATCAATCAACTTAGGTAATGAATGGTTAGGTTGTCAATGTGTAAATAAGTGAATTAGTAATTATATGAAAACATTGTAATAATAAACTAAGACAAGTATCGTCAGTTAACATTGTCATAGAAGAACTGTTGTGAATAGGGTAATGATAGTGTCTAATTAATTAGTAAAATTGTTTAAGCCCTCACAAGTGCTTTGTTTATAAGAACAAGGATGCTACGTTGATGATAGGGTACCCATGTGATAAACAAATAATTAAGAATACTATGATTGATTCACCTTTTATTATTGTCAAGGGGTGATTTAATTATTATTATTAATTAATAAATGATATTCCAGCAACATTTATATCCCTATCGTAACAAATGCAATATAAGTAAGATTTAAAATATTGATTTATAAATTAATATTGTGTGATTAATTCCATTTCAAAAGTTAGCCATAATAAGATAATCATTTTTGGAATAAACGTGATGTGATGGAAAATGGATATTTAATTATTCAATGTTAATCTTGGAATTTAAACCTCAAGCTAAGTAGTCTCGACGGATAAGGTGGATCATTAAGACACACCATGTCCAAGTTGACAAGGGGCAACTAATTATATAATATTTTATTAATTACATTAATAACATTAAAATATCAAGGATGGCGGATAGACTTGTATTTAATGAAACTTGTCCCGAATGGATAACCTTGGGGTGATAATCCCCACCGTAATAAATATTTACGACCGTCAATCCAAAACCAACTAATTTTTCCATGAGAGTAATTAATTATACATTTTTATAAAGAACCGTGTATGAGTGAACTAGTGATAGGGGTAAATGTTGAGGGGCTCGAGAGGGGGATTTTGGGGCGGTGGAGTAAGCCCAAGATATTCTCGAGGAAGGGAAATTATATAGAGGGGGAGAGCTTGGAGAAAGGGGAGGTTTTTTTTTGATTGGGGAAGAACAGAAGTTGGGGGAACAGAAAGTTTGGCGAACAGAAAGATTTTGAGAACAGAAGGAAAGACTGCTCTCGGGATTATCAGGTTGTGGGCTCGGGGGCTTGGAAATCCTTTGATTTCCAAGGGCCAGCAAGATAATAGCTGGTCGGTAGGGTGGACACTTCAGTTTGGCTGTCTAAGGGGTTATACAACCTGCTACAACTTACGGTTAGCATCAGCATCAGGTAATTTCCGTTATTTACTATTATGCTAAATCTTACTGTAAACATGCAAACTTACTATTTACTGATTTACTGCTATTTACTGATTTACTAAGTTGTGAAACCTATTCTTATGCTGGAACATGATTGTTGAAAAGAAAATAACGATATGTTTGTTTATTTTAAATTACGAATGTAAGGTTAGTGAAAACACCACAGTACACTAAATATTATTTAGGCACATAGTAATTCTTAGAAATTCACTTCCATAAACTGATAAAGTTTAAAACGTAGAAAATTAAACCTGAAATTTTACATAGTGCTCTGTCGTAAAAACCAGAGCACTACATTCTTCATGATCTTTCCTACAAATCAAAATTAAGTACATGATTAGTAATACTTCATAATCATGAAATCATGTTGACATGCTAGCCTATTATGCATACAGATATCATTTACATAGTTATGCAACTATCTTGACCAATACTTTGGCACAACACTTTTCCATATTCTGTATGCATACAGTGGCTATCTAGATGCCTTCCATCTCTACCAGAACATACTATTGAGAGTGTGCACAGCTCTCAGCATGTCAGCAAAGAGGTTTCATTCTAGACAAGCAACAATGGAATGTTTGTCCAACTTACCAATCATATGCATATTAGTAGTATATTTTTCAATGCTCTATGAATGTTTACACTCAGCATGATATATTCTAGGAATACAAATATGCATACAAGCAATATCATTTATTATTTCAAATAACAACTCAAATACTTATCTTTTATGTTTGTGTGGTTGCTTCCCGCTTGATCTTCTATATGTCTTTTGAATTTCTATTCATTCTGTACCACTGTGCATGCTCAAGTGTGCACTAGTGTCATCATCATGATCTCATACACAAACATACATTCATTAGTGTATTAAAAACATTCTAATTCTAAATAATCTTGAATATGTATAGTCATGATCATTAGTATTCAGGGTTTCAAGGAAGTCTTCTTTTACTCATGCATATTCTTGTTTGATCACAGTACTCTTCTGGTTAATTAAATCATCAAGATAAGAGACATAATATGCATAAACCCTTGATTACTAACTTTATGAATAAGCATAACCAATCATACCAAGCATACTTATATAAGGGATCCTAACACAAGGTAAGATTCTAACTTGACATAGGAAAACATACCTGGATTAGTATACCTGCTTAGTTATGTACAACATACCTAAACAATCTCTTCAATGATTTAGAGATACTGAGTTAGAACCTGCATGTCTCATAGGTTAAGCATAATATAACAAAGTCATATATACCTCGTAAGTAGAACAAAGATTATGGATGAGTCTTTGTCTTGATATGGTCATGGAACTTGATTTGTCTTTTGTGATGTACCTATATCTTGTTAGCAGACAACATCAACCTCACACAACACCATAATGCATTAGTACAATCATATAGCCCTAATCAATGAATGTCTTCGATCATTCACATGCATTCATACTGTTACTAGGGTGATAAGACAATTCTAACATTAATCAAGATTGTACTAATAAATAATATGAAGACAAACACATTATGAACTTAATCAAGAATCAGATTTCAAGACATACCTGAACCTCCTTAAATCATACCTGTCGAGACTTCTTGCAGTCTTCTTATGTCAGGCCTTAGCCTCAACTCCCCCTTAAACTTGATCTAGAGCTTGATTAGGGTTTGCTAGAGAAACCCTAAAAAATCAATCTTTGACTTTCACACTTCTGAATGGATGGAAGGCTGTGTCTTGCTGAGCTGATCAAACTAGCATACTTCAATTTTGAAATCTCCAAAATTTGACCCCTCAAAATTGCCTTCGAAACTTCTGGATCTTCTGGACAGGAACCCGAACTAGGGTTTGATGAAGCTCACCCTTCTGTCCAATCAAAAGGTTCGATCCAAAGCTCTAAACTCTTATTTTTCTAAGGAGCTTCCAGCCGTGGTTACAGACTTCAAAAATTCCAACTTTTGCTGAAGCCCTAATTTTCCATCTTTTCGATCAAAATCCCGAACTGGGGTTTGATCAAGCCCGGTCTTCTACCCAACCAAAAAATTCGATCTTGGTCTCTAAATTTCGATTTTCCTAAGTAGCATTCAGCTGTGGATTCCGATTCCAAAAATTCTAACTTTCTCCGAAACCCTAAATTCCAGAAGCCATGAATGAAGGTGCTCCAAAAATAATTCTGTTTTGACATAAATATGTACCTGATTGTTTCTACTGTAACTCCAAAATTTTCGCTTCACAGGGTCTGAAAAATTTTTCTATGTTAGCTTGATCTGTCATCTTTCCATCCCGATAGGTCTGACCTCAATTGGATTTTCTAAGAGAGAGTTATGCCAAGTGTCGCAACGTGACCTGTTTATGTGGTAAAACAGGAGAGCGAACTTGTACGACGTGCCATGTGTCACTGGTTCAAATTCAGCCTCTGACAACGTTTCCTGAGATAGTAAATTCTGTGTACTACCTATCACTTTTTAGGAAATTTCATTTGCATCTTCCTAGCCCAAGTTATGCCAAGTGTCGCAACGTGACCTGTTTATGGGATAAAACATGAGAGCTAACTTTTACGGTGTGCCACGTGTCACTGGTTCAACTTCGGCCTCTGAAAAAGTTTCTTGAGATAGTGCAGTCTGTGTACTACCTGTCACTTTTTATGAAATTTTATTTGGATCTTCCTAGCCCAAGTTATGACCTTTTTTCCTAGGTCACCTGATTTTGACTGAGATCTGGAAGAGGCAGAAACCCTAACTTGTACTGATCATAACTTACAAAGTACAACGAATCTAAGGGTTCCCTTTGGACACAAGATACCTGGAGCTATTATGTATGACCTCTAAAGGTTTCAGAACCTGAACCTTCGCCAAAATGGATTTATGGCGAAAGTTCCACGATGACTGGTTTTTGCTATATAAAACTCTAACCTTCAAATTGTCGTAAGTAAAGCAAGTGTCGTAAGTGCCATACATTGCCTTCCTTCAGGTTAGCTATGATACCATGTTAAGATTTAATATGCTAAGACATAAAAAAGCAGCATTACATTCCATTTCACAATAATAGCATATATAGGATCACTGAAGAAACAACAAGCATAGCATAAACACAAGAGACACAGATTTATCCTGGGAAACCCTCATGGGGTAGAAAACCCAGTAAAGCTTCCTCAATATAGATGACCAGCAATATACAAAGATGCAAACCAAATACATGATCTCCTCCTCCATCATAGCAGACCTCTCCTCCACAAGTGCGCTACTCTCAAGTGAGTGAGTGTGTAAAATGAGGAATACACCTCCTCTATTTATACACTACTCTGACTTATCTTTGACACAAAACATGTAGGCTCGTATTTAACCAATGGGTTAAATACCCCACTACAACTGACTGGGCCGAACCCTCTAGGGTGGTCTAATAACCCTTTGACCCACATAACACATATAGGGCCGATCCCCACTAGGGAAGTCTAATAACCCGAGTTACCACATTCCGACGGAGGAATAAACATCTCCGGATATACAATAAGGTCTTCAAGGAGGAATGAAACATCTCTAGAATAATAAAGTACAAATATAATATTCTTTGAAGTTACAATATCTCAACACTCTCAACATTAATGGCATGAACAACCAAGAACAACTATAAATAATCAACAACCATCAACCAACCACCTTAACCAAGGAGATCAACCATGGATTTATAGACCAAAGAAGGTAAATCCAACCAAAGAGGGTAAAATCAAACCAAGGTAAGCCAACTTGAGTCAAACAAAGGGGGGTAACTCAACCACAAGAGGCTACTCTAATCCAACCCAAGCAATTCGAATTTCAAGGAGAGTGACTCCAAGCCACTCTAACCAACTCAAATTCATGTGTGGACACATATTCCATAGAGAGGAATCGAAATTAGTGAGGTGGGGAGTTACACAAACAAAGGCTTCTTCCCAAAATAGGAAAGGAGGGCTTACACAAGGAGTTATCCAACTTTTGAGGTGTCTAGGATAAAAATAGCCAGTGAGGGCACACTTGTACAAGTGGGGGTTACAAAACCAAGTGTAACCTCCACAAAGGAGTTACAAAACCACCAAAGGGGCATATTTTATAAGTGGGATCCATTCAAGCACTAAGGAAGGCCCGCTAAATTATGAATTAGGATCAATAATACCAACATAAGATAAAATAATCAAAATTTGGGTGCGTTGTACAATGTTTGGGTGACCATCAACTAATAAATCCACCAAGTCATAAATATGGACCAAGCTCAACCAAACAAGTTCTAAAGTGCTAGGAATGTTCCCATTCCCCCTCACATTGTGGATCTAGGCCTCCGATACTCTTTTGTGGTGTCTGGTGTGCCAGTTGTTTTTCATTAATTAATTATTTAGAAAATAATATTAATAATGTCTCTAGATCCTTAAAGACCCTTGTTCCAGCACCTTGTGCCACAATAATAACAATTATTACATATGTTTGTGGATTAACACATGGGGTATTACAAGGATGGACAGAGAGGAAGGGAGACAGATTGCATGCAAGAAGGCAAGGGTTTTCATAGTGGTTTCTTGCATATCCTTTGGTCGCTGAAGTATATTGTATCAATAGAGGTGATTGCCGGCCAGAATGATTGGTTCATAGGGGGGGCGGACCCCTCCCTAAGGGATCTTGCATCAGAGGAAAATCGTGAATCGAAGTCTAATTGCAACAAAGGAATGGGAGCAGAGAGTCTTGAGACCCATTTCCCAATCCAAAAAGGAAATGGGAGGATGAAAAATCCCCCCTCTGGTGGATCAATGTCACTTGGAATCCCAAGGAGCATTTCGACCTACAGCTAGGGTCAAAAGGTTTCTTTACCATAATTTCCTTTAACCTAGAAGATAGGAAAAGGATTTTTTGTGGAGGGCCCTATTTCTACTACTCGGCGTGTCTCTTCCTCCTCCCATGGAAGGAAAATTTTCATCCCGATAAAGAAAATTTGTCCAAATCCCCAGTCTAGATAAGGTTTTATTTGCTTCCTAGAGAGTATTGGGAACCAAAGATCGTGGAAGAAATTGGAAATTCCCTAGGAAAGTTTGTTAAAATATTTGAACATATGAAGTTGTTAAGGTATACTTTGTATGCCAGGATATGTGTTTACATGTACATTTCAAAATATATCCTGGAAGCTATTAATTTGACCTAGGATGATAAGGACTAGCTACAGACGCTGGATTACGAGCAGATTCCATTCAGATGTCGTCATTTCCATGAGCTTGGCCATATATTTAGATATTTTCCGTTGAATATCCCTCCTCCTCCTCCCAAGAAGCACTGGAGCAGGATGGGGATGGATTTACTAAGTTAAACTCAAGGAAACAATTGGGAAGGAAGCAGAATGGCACAAAGCCTAAAAAGAAGCTGCATATTACTAATAGTTTTGATATTCTCAGTGAGATGACAAATAATGGGACAGAGTTATCTCCCAAAAACTCTATTCCCAAAAGAGGGGGAGGAAGTAATGATCGGCTAGGGATCCACAAGGGGTACCGGCATCAGTGATCAAAGGAGGTAATAGAATGAGAATATGTGGTTATGGGTGAAGAGGAGGGAGAAGATATGGATCTATGGGACTTAGATCTAGATGGGATCAAAAGGACATGCTCATAAAAAGAGAATTTTTATTTACCTTTCAACCAATTGAAGCTCCTCCAAGAGGATATTCTAAAAGTAAAAACTATGCCAAAACTTGGAATAGGAGGGACATCCTTGAAGAAGAAGAATAGAAAATTTAATGAGACTGGAGAAAAAATGGGGTGCAAAAGCAATAAGCAAAGGATTGTTGAGGTTGGGATAAACTTGGTTGAGTCAGGTTGGTATCCAAAAATAGTGGTGGCTCTATCAAGCATGAGTAATCTAACTCAATGAAACTCATTTCCTAGAATATTAGAGGTATTACGAGCCCTCAGAAGATTAAAATTATGAAGGGAAAAGTCAAGAAGGAAAATCTGGTGGTTATCTTTTTGCATGAAACAAAATACAATTGAGATCGAATGAAGGAAGTAGGTAGGAATATTTGGAGAGATTGTAAATCAATGGAATTTGATTCCAATGGGGTGGCAAGAGATATAGAAATCCTATGGTGACAGGCAGAGGTAACCTTATCAAACTTCATGGCCACTTCCAGAATGATTTCTGTAGAATTTGATCTGACAGGTAAGACTATAGGTGGGATTTTGATTAATGTCTATGGTCCTCACCTCCCATGACAGAAGCAAGATTTTCTTACAACCCTAGTTAGTACCAGTAAATGGGTTTAAGGGAAACAGTGGGTACTAGGGGGGAATTTAACATGATAATGTCCTTAGCTGAGAAAAAATAAGGCAGGCTAAGGCTAGGAGAAGCAAACCAAGCCTTTGGAAAAATTATAAAGGATTTGTAGCTAGTATATGTCAATAAGGGGAATGGAATGTTCACCTGGAATAATAAGAGACATGGAGACCAACACATGGCCTTAAGACTGGACAGATTCCTTCTTTCAAAATCAATAGTGGCATTGGCAGGAGAACTTTTTGCACTTGTCCCACCTTCAGTAGGATCGTACCATTGGCCAATCAACTTAAGTTGGAGTGGTATTGGGATACAATTGAAAAGACCCATGATGGATCACCCAGAATTCAAATAAATGGTCTATCAGTAGTGGGAGGAGGCAGATATCTTCATAGGATCAATTATGTATAAATTCTAGTAGAAATTGAAGGTCATAAAAAATAGCCTATGAGTTTGGAACAAATAATAATTTGGAAATATATTCCAGGAAAAGAAAATATTGGAACAACAATTGGAGGATCTACAAATCCATATCGTGTAGAATGGATTCTTTGAGGACATCCAATCTCAGGAGGAGGCACTCCTAGATCAGATAAAAAGAAGAGAAAACCAAGAGGAGATATTATGAAAAAATAAATCCCGCAATAGATGGCTTCAGGAGGGGGAACGTAATACCCGCTTCTTCCAACGCTCGACATTCCAACATCATCAATGGAATAGGATCACAATGCTGAAAAATGGTGACATGAAGCATGCGGATACCCAATAAGGTATGTAAGAGGATATTCTTCATTATTTCAAGGATCTTATGAAAGAGCCTAGACAGAACTACCTTAGTGACATTACCAAAATAACTGAGCGTATCCCTACGCTTATATTCGATGCTCAGAATGAGATGTTAATGATCCCACTTGAAATGTCGGAGCTGGAATATGTGGTTCATCAAATGGAAGAGGGAAAAGCATCGGGGCTGAATGGATTAATGGTTAATTTTTTCCATTTTTCCGGAAATTAATTAAAGAGGATGTTCTAAGGATCGTGAATGAATCTCGATATTCAGGAGGGGTCTTGGTTTATTTTAATGCTACCTTTCTAACACGTATCCCCAAGTCAGATGGAGAAAATACTCCAGGTAATTTCAAACCTATTTCACTATGCAATGTCATTTATAATATAATTACCAACATCATTGTGAATGGGCTTAAACCGCTCCTTCCAACCCTCATTTCAACGGAAGAATCCAGATTTGTGGAAGGGCGCCATATAATAGATGGAATTATTTTGATTCATGAGTTCATACACTCTCTTAAGATAACTAAAAATCCTGGGATGTTGATCAAACTTGATCTGCCTAAATGTTATGATAAGATCATTTGGCGGTTTATGAAGGAAATGTTGAAGGCCTTTAGCTTTGGCCGACACTAGATAGAATGGATAATGAATTTAACCTCTTCTATTTTTTTCTCGATTCTTTTGAATGGATCTCCCTCTCCTATATTTAAACCTTCTAGAATCATTCGGCAAGGGGATTCCCTCTCTCCCTTCTTGTTTATCTTGATTGTTGAGGGATTGGGTAGATTTATCAAGGCCATGATAAATAGGTGGGAAAATTGAGGCCTGTTTTTGCACCCCCACACTGACTGTCAATCACATCAACAATTCATGGATGATATGATGTTAAGGGACACTCCTTGGTGCAAGAAGCTCATGCCTTTAAACAGTGCCTAAACCTCTTTGTGAAAGCTTCAGGTTTTGACGCTAATGAGGAGAAATCTCAAGTCTTCTTTTTCAATACTCCCCAGATTACTCAAAGCAACATCCTCAACATTTTGGGTTTTAAAGGAAGCTCCCTTCCATCCAAGTACCTATGACAGATTATGTTATTCGAAATGATTCATGGGAGGATCTCCTAGATAGAATGAAACAAAAACTAGCAAAAAGGGTATTATATCCCTTGAATATTGCCAGTAGATTGCCTTTGGTGAAATCAGTTTTATAGGCAATGCCCATCTATTTGTTCTCATTTATGGATACCCCAAAGGAAATTCTGAAGGAAATTAGGAACCTTCAATGCAAATTCTTGTGGGGAGGTTATAGTGAGAAGCCAAAGTGGGAATTGGTGAGCTGGGAGAAAGTTTGCTATCCAAAATCGCAAGGCGGTCTGGGGCTGAGAGATCCTAAGAAAAAAAGTGAAGTCTTAAGGGAAAAAATTTGGTGAAGATGGGTTTCTCATTCTAAGGAACCTTGGGTGAAATTATGGCATGATAAGTATTCTCTGGGGTGGTGGAAATGGGATCTTATTAGGTTCTCTAAACTTCAGCTGGGATCTCACATTTGGAAAACAACCTTTCAGGGAAAGAATCTAGTGCAAGATCATAGCTTTTGGGACGTATGGAACAAGGAATATGTTGACTTTTTTCAATATTCTTGGCAACAAATGTCGAGTTTGAGCACAATTTTTTATCTACCAAGAACCCAACTTCTCTATCAAAACCAAAATGGGTATAAAGTCAAGGATTATTGGCAAGAAAATATGGATGAGGCTGGTTTTAGAAGCTGGAAACCCCAGGAATGGTGGCAACAAGTAGGACAAGAGGATGGATGTATAGAGTTATGGGAATATCTCCAGGATCGGTGTATAAGGTTTCACCAATGATCAAATAGGCTCAGATGGGGATATTCTCCCAAAGGATCATTTAATACAAAGGAGGCCTACCACATCTGGACCGGGTTCAAGAATCGTCAAGGGTAGAAGGAATGGGGGAAGGTTTGGGAATCCAAGTTGTGGCCTAAAGTTGAAAATGTATTTTGGCTACTATTAAAAAGAAGGATATTAACAAGAGAAAATATGTAGAAGAGGGGTCTCCTGGGACCTTCTAGATGTGTACTGTGTGGAAAAGCATAGGAAACCATGAATCATTTATTGGACGAATGTTCCTTTGTCTTTGAATTATGGGATAAGGGAGCAGAAATCTTACGTCGATCGCATCAGGTGTAGGGAAAACCAGACGAATCCATTCGGGGATGGCCTGAGAACATCTTCCAAAACCCCATTCTCAATAGAGTTTGGCAAGTATTCTCATGTTTCTTATTATGGGAAATATGGAAAGAGCGTAACAGAAGATCCTTCCAGAATAAATCAAAGGAGGAGTTTAGTATTTGGGTTAGAATTAAGAGTCTTATAGGTGACACTCTTCATATCCATCCTTGGAAAGAGGGAGACTAGGAGGCCCCTTCCCAGGAATTGAATATGCTTCTAGAATGGGGTTTACGAGGGATTCCAGTGTTTATTGGTTATCGACAAAGTGGAAGTGTTGGAGCATAGACCGCAGCTATGGAAAAGCTGCCAATTTTGAGGAAAAAACACTAAGTTTTGAAGGAAAAGTGCTAATTTTGGGGAAAAGCACCATTTTTGGCAGAAATGAACAGTGCGTGGTACGACGCCAGATGGACGAGCTCACCGCAGATTACGGACCGGAAATCGTGGAGCTCGCATGCACAAGTCAAAGGAAAGAGTAAATAAGGTGGCCGAGTAGAAAGCTCAACCACCACAATAAATGAAGCGGCGGAATAAAGGGCTCAGCTACCCTCATTAAGGCAAAGTACAGGAAGTTATGGTTGCTCGGACCAAGGAAGAGCAACGGGCCGAAGCATTGAAGGAGAAGGATAAGGAGCGAAGAATGATGAAGCGGCGCCCATACCCGTGATCTGCACCGGAAATCGCGGAGCCTACAGGAAGCTGCGACGTGACTGCAAGAGGCGCCTGCAGTACACCTAGCCGTGTCCGCGGTTAGGGTTTTTGGGGATCACTGTTGGGAAAGGCCCAGAATTTTGTAAAGGTGCGACCCTCAGGGCAACCTATATATATGTGTAATTGAGAGGGGAAAGGGGTTAGAAGGTTAGAGAATAGATAGTTACTAAGTTATACAAACAGTCTAAGTTGATGTCTAAGTCATTTGTATTGTTGTATTTTGCAAGCTGTTAATGATCATTTTGTGTATGTAAGAAGGCCGCGATCTTGCAGGAAGACCACCTGGCATAAGGGCCATTGCATGTATCGACCAGTCGCAAGAGGACTGAGAGGGGAATGTAATTGTATGTCTTTGTTATGATAATATCTGTAGAAGAAGAGAATAGATCTAAGAGAAGGGATCCCAGCTGTGTGCGTAGAGTTTCCCAGAAAGATCTAAGGCTGCAGCTGTGTGCGCAGCGGAACTGTGTTATCCCCATCTCAAGATAATATAAAACATAGTTCCCGTGGACGTAGCTTCCCTCCTGGAAGTGAACCACATAAATCTTGTTGTTGTAGTTGTTAACACCCAAAAAGTGCTCACTATCTCATTCCCTTATTCACATGACCCATTTGTCCACTTTTCCACCATCTGAGCCTCTAAAGACAACAAAAGGTCACCAAAAGACCTTGGTACACCCCTTTTTCCCACTCAAAAAGATTATTTTTCCTAAAAAGCATAGAAAACCCTCAAAAAGGGTCCAAAATTCCCAAAATATTAAAAAGGGAATAAAAATATTAATTTTATTCAAAAAAGGAAAAAGGAGGGAAAAGTACCTAAACCATGTTGGTCAATACCATTTGGTTTGTTGCCCCGGTTTTGCAACCAGGCTTAGTGCTATGGGCACCTGCTAACTAGTAGCAGCAGTTTCAATGTAAAGCAAATAACAATAAACTAAATCTAAACTAAACTAAACTAGCATGTGCATTTTGAATTAAAGAACAAGAACAAGAAAGATAAAAAATAATTTTTGTATTGACAATGGGGCAAGCAAATGCTTGCAAGAACAATACCTCCAAGTGATGAAGGTTGTTTGAATGGCTCCAATGGTGAGCAGCTCCAATCTCCAATGGGTCCTTTCTCCAAGGCTTGCTACAATGGCCAAATACTCAAGGGAGATTTTGGCAGCATGAGGATAGGAATATGGATGGATGTGAAATGAGGAGCCCCTACCACCTTTTTATAGGTTTTGGTGGTGGGGAATACCATTTGTGGTTTTGTGGAAACCAAATGGTATTGACCAACATGGTTTAGGTAATTTTCCCTCCTTTTTCCTTTTTTGAATAAAATTAATATTTTTATTCCCTTTTTAATATTTTGGGAATTTTGGACCCTTTTTGAGGGTTTTTTATGCTTTTTAGGAAAAATAATCTTTTTGAGTGGGAAAAAGGGGTGTACCAAGGTCTTTTGGTGACCTTTTGTTGGCTTCAGAGGCTCAGATGGTGGAAAAGTGGACAAATGGGTCATGTGAATAAGGGAATGAGCTAGTGAGCACTTTTTGGGTGTTAACAGATTGCCCCCTGATGTGTGAGGGCAGGAGCTCATCGTATGGCCGATAGACATCATAGTTCTTTTGTCTTTTTTCTGGGGTTGTAGGGAGGAGAAGAGACCGATTGGAGACTGGATCTGCGTCCCATGGAAGTTGCAAAAAATAAACAAATATTACATTGCCTCAATATGAATGAGGGATAATCTCTGATAATGGACGAGGCGGGCATACCCATGCTCGTATCAAGACATATACATAACAATTAGTCCCAAGAACGGGGATCTAATACATAAAAAATATACTGGTACATCATAATGGTCCAGAGGGTACATTATTTTGGGATGTACTCATGATCATGACATGGCTGATCTCAATAACTGATACACTGGAATAACTGATGAACTGTTGGAACTGAAGGTATCCAACATCTGTAGGGACGTAATGACTGTGAGCCATCTCCGGGAAGTATCTGTAACTGTATACTCGAGGGAGTAAAAAACTGGGGTACATCTGAATACTGTCGCCATACGCAACCCGGATATCTATAGGAACAGTGTAACTGGTTGTATCCATAGGTAGACTCTCAAATGTGGAGGAGTCAGAAGGTATCCGGGGTCTTCGACGAATAAGTGAACGAACCAACGCCCTGTGCGAGTCTCAACGATGCGATCAAGGTGTTGAAGTCGAGCATGTGAGAAACAACCATTTGGAGAGGCACTGAGGGCTCTTCTCGAAATGATTCGTTGGCACTCATCATAAATGGTGATGATTCCAAGACACAGGGACCTCTAGGTCTATCCTCTGGAATAAATGTGGTTGTCGTCGACAGAGGGAGACCAGCAACTAATAAGGCAATGATGTTTCCTTGATAGGAGCGCGAGGTGTAGAACTAAAGTGTGGTAGTACTGATGGTAGGACTGACATACTTGTGGGGATGGGAAGTAACTGGGGTCATATAGTGGGTAGACTCAAACTTCCTTTGTTCAGAGCATGATGACATGGTTGACCTGGCAGCGTAGGGAACTGACTTATAGGTTTGAGGATCATAGCTTTTAAGGACTGAACGGTATGTATTGACTCTGGGGGGGTCAAGCTGATGGGTGCTGTCGAGGGGTTCTCAGGGTGACATACTGCAGAATACTCTGAACAAAGGAGACCAAAATGGGGAAGCTGCCATATGAGTAGACGTGATGTGTTGTGGCACCGAGAAGCACCATTGGGTCCTTCTTCGTAGTTTTAATGAGCTCCAAGAAGGGATAAAAGTGTGCTCTGAAATGGTACTGTCCTGTGGATTTGTGAGCCCAGGACTGTTCGTGCTCATTGGTGCTTTCATTTTTTTGGAGTCTGAAAATGATAAAAAGACTCTGCAGTGGTTATGACTACTGTCCTGTTGGTTTTACGAGCCCGGGATGGTGATTGCTCGTGGTCGCTTTCATGTTTAGAGAGTCTAAAAGCGGTAAGTGGACTCCATTGGTGTTTCTTTTTCGTAATTTTAGTCTCCAAGGCCCGAAAAAGCATAAAATGATGCGGATGGAGAACTCTTCTAGCCGATGTGACTAGAGTATACATTTTTCGCAATTAGTCTACGAGGTCCGGAAAAGGGGTAAACTTATACCAGGTAGATGCCCTTTCAAATACTTTTAGCGAGCATGAAAGGAAGCAAGGTTGCTCGGCGATCTTTTCATTGTTTTAGGAGTCAGAAAAGAGCTTAACAGAAACTCCCTAAGTGTCTTTTTCGTAAAAAGGGATTGCTCGGCCCGAAAAAGGGATAAAATTATACCGAACAAAAATGGATAGATGGGAGCGAGAAAAGGTCTCAAGCGTCATCATGTCTGTGGGATACTGGATCCGGTGACATAAAGATTGTCAAAAAGGGGGCTGCGGCTTTGTGGCACGTAAACCGAGGCAATGAGAGGGCCGAAAAGTATGGGCGTGAGAGCGAGAAATGATCTCAAGCATCATCACAGGCGCGGGAAACTGAATCCGGCAATGTATAAAGATGGTCGACTAGGGAGAATGGCGGATGTGGCACGCAGACCGAGGCGACAAGGGGGCATGGAAAAAATGCCCAAAAAATCTGGATGTGAGAGCGAGAAATGATCTCAAGCATCATCACAAGCGCGGAAAACTGAATCCGGCGATATAAAGATTGTCAAAAAAGGAGAACGGCGGATGTGGCACGCAAACCGAGGTGACGAGGGGGGCATGGAAAAAATGCCCGAAAAATCTAGGCGTGAGAGCGAGAAATGATCTCAAGCATCATCACGAGCGCAGAAAACTGAATCTGGCGATATAAGACTCATCAAAAACGGAGAAGGGCCGATATGGCACGCAAACCGAGGTGACGAGGGGGGCATGGAAAAAATGCCCGAAAAAACTAGGCGTGAGAGCGAGAAATTATCTCAAGCATCATCACGAGCGCAGAAAACTGAATCCGGCGATATAAGACTCGTCAAAAACGGAAAACGACGGACGTGGTACGCAAATCGAGGTGACGAGGGGGGCATGGAAAAAATGCCTGAAAAATCTATGTGTGAGAGCGAGAAATGATCTCAAGCATCATCACGAGCGCGGAAAACTGAATCCGGCGATATAAGACTCATCAAAAATGGAGAAGGGTCGATATGGCACGCAAACCGAGGTGACGAGGGGGGCATGGAAAAAATGGCCAAAAAAACTAGGCATGAGAGCGAGAAATGATCTCAAGCATCATCACGAGCGCGGAAAACTGAATACGGTGATATAATGCATGCCAAAAATGGACGAGGCCCGATATGGCACGCAAATCGAGGCGACGAGGGCACCCAAAAAATGGTCAAAAAATGGAGCTGGTGAAAACTGGAAAAGGAAAGAACTGTCATGAAGTTCTCGCTGCGCTGATTCCAATGGTACCAACAGTTTGAGAAACGGACGTCGTATGAGACCGGAATGGCGGTTGGAAAAATGGTGGAATTTCTATAAATAGGGCGTGGGGCCCATATGACGTGTCATTGTTACATGCGAGTTTGGCAGAGCAATCAGAGCTCTTTCTCGATTTCTGGGAGATTTGACCGTTGGTTTTCGATTCTGTGAGTTTCAGGTAACCCGTTTCTCCTTAGCCTTTTCAATTATGTCATTTTTTGTTAGCGGCAGGCCCCCGAAGGCCGGGAAATTCCACGTTGACCTTCCAACGTGGAATATCGCGGGTTTCGGGTCTCTTCCCGCGATGAACCACGCGGGTTTTAGGCTGACAGTCGCAATGTTCATTGTGACTGTGAGGTTGGAACCCGCGATGTTCATTGCGAGTTCATGGGAGATAGTCGCGATGTTCATCGCGACCGTCTGGCAAAAATCCGCGATGTTCATCGCGGGTTTTTGACTGGAGGCCGCGATGATCATCGCGGCTTTTAATGGAAAGGCCGCGATGGTCATCACGGTTTTCAATGGAAAAGCCGCGATGGTATTTTTTGCAAAAAAAAATTTGCTGGGGCTAAAAAATTTCTTCTGTTTTTTGGCAGGATGTTGAGGAGACCATTGGCCTCATGGCGAGAGCAGGAGATCGATGATGATATGATGCTGCGGATTCAGACTGATCCGGGGGTGCGGCAGACTCTAGCGGTGAGCGGACTCTTGAAGTTCGCTCAGATCCCACCTATTCGTTCAGTGAGACGGCTCCTGAACAAGTTAATGAGTTGGTGGGTGCCGGCGGAGGGTGCTTTTATTATTGGGGGTGAGAGGTTAGAGATCACCCTCACGGATGTTTATTTTCTGACTGGGTTTCCTCGTTTGGGGGAGGTGGGAGATCTTCTGCCGAGGATCCCACCAGGTGTGGATATGGAGGATCTACTGCAGACCTTTTGTGTTCTTGATGCCATTTTGCATAACATTTCTATTAGTCTGCGATCCCTACGTGAGTGGGATATGCAGGTTGTTGGGGCATGTGTTCTGCGGATATTGGGTGCTGCTGCGCCACATCGTTTGTCTGGGGGACAAACGATGTTGGTGGACTCTGTTCTTCGGGGGACTTATTATGCCTGGGGGCAGATGTTTCTGGCTGGTGTCCGGAGAGATCTGGACAAGGCCAGTCGAGAGGGAGGTGAGTTCTGTTATGCCTCTTTTCTATGTTGTTTTTTCTTCGAACGGGTGTTGTTTTTTCTTCGAGCGGGTGCCGACCTTGCGACCACGGGTGCCCATTCGTGATGGTCTGGTGAGTGAGCCTCGCATGGTGCGGTGGGGGCAGATGATGCCTCGTGGCGGCGGTGGTGTCCGCGGTTTCTTTACGGAGGAGGTTTATGAGCAGTGGGAGCAGATGCCCCTGCTGATTGAGGATTTCCCATATGCCGGCATGGACTATCGAGGCGACCCAGAGATGCCTCGTGCCCCGGGACAGGCCTGGAGTTTAGACGGTATGTTTTGTGTTTTTGATTTATACTATATCATGTGTTGTTTGATTTATCTGTCTATGATTATAGTTAGATATGCATATGATGGTTTATTTGCATTGTGCAGATGTTGGGCCTGTACCACCGGCCGACTACATGGCTCGTCAGGGGCAGGCGATGGTGGTCGCTCATCCACCTACAGTGGTACCACCTCCACGTGGTGGAGGATTTGCGGCTCGTGGGCGAGGGGTTGGCCCTCGAGACGATGCTATAGAGGGTGTCAGACAGACATTCGACATGATTCTAGCTGGACTCCCCGAGGATGGCTGGAGAGACCTGGACCGGGATGTCGTGGGTTGCTTCGGTGCGCCGCTTGAGTGGCGGTCGCTCCTGTTGAGGACAGCGGTTTTTGTGGCAGAGCACAGGGGTGGTGCTCAGGATGAGCCGGCAGCACCGGCTGAGATGAGGATCCGTCTACGGGATGATCCAGCAGGGCCAGCAGAGCGGAGAGTTCGGGCTTGCCATGATCCGGCGGGGCCAGCGGAGGAGGCGCCAGAGGAGCCTAGGGATCCTCATGACTAGATGATATGTATTTGCCCCCAAATGCTGATGAGCATATGGGGAAACTATTTTTGTACGGCTGATGTATTTTTTTGTATATTGGGTGCTGAGGGCACCTATGACATGTTCTGACTATACGATGATGTATATATATGTATATATTCGATGCTGGTATATAGTCGTGTATGCACGTGGATGCACTTGTTGTCTTTATGTTTTCCCGTGGAGGCATGTTTGAGTTTCTGTATGCCCGTGGAGGCACATGTTATGCACGTGGATGCACATTTGTTTTTTTTTTTTTGTATATGCCCGTGGAGGCACATGTTATGCATGTGGATGCACATTTTGTTTTGGTATATGCCCGTGGAGGCACATGTTATGCACGTGGATGCACATTTGTTTATGGTATGATGCGATTGGTGTGCCAGTCAAGTACATTGTTGGCCATGTGGTCTGCTACACTATTGAGGTTTCTTGGGACATGTGTGAATGAAATGGATTCAAACTGTCGAATCATTTGTTTAGTGCGCAAAAATTTTCTGAACAGACAGGGATCGCGTACCTGGTAATCGTTGTTGAGTTGGGAAACTAGGAGTTGTGAGTCCAAGAAAACGTTAAGGTGACGTATGCTCATTTGGAGAGATGTGGCCAAGAGACCGGTCACGGCATCATATTCAGCCTAGTTGTTGGTAGCGACACCCAAACACATTCCGTCGATGTGGATCAACTCATGTGAAGGGGAATATATTACCCAAGCTGCGGAGGCCAGATTGGGGGACCAACGGCTTGCACCCTCGGCAAAACCGACGTAGCAGAGTGGAACATGTGTGTGAACGGGATCAATGGAAGGGGCCAACCGGACAGAGGGGTATCTAGTGGAGATCATATAAATGGCGGGGTCAAGGCCAGGCATTTCGGTATCTGGCCAATTAAAGACGTCAGTGAATTCTTGGAACAATTGGTGGTATTCTCCGATCTCATGCTCACTGTGGGAAGCTCCTAATGTAATGGTATGAATGGCACTAAGTGGGTCAGAGATGTCAATGTGGAAGACGGGAGAAATATCGGCCATGGAATCCATTAACCAATCGACTTTAGTAGGAAGGAAATCTTTGGACTCAACCGTGCATAGGGTAGCGGTGGTGGATGAAGTCTCTTCCGGGAGGAAGTATGGACAATGGTGCATGTCTTCCCCGGGATAATCAAGGGCAATAGGAGTCTCGATAACCCCTTCATCATTGCGAGAGCTTTGAGTGGTCAAATCAAGTGATGAGGTAGCGGTAGTCGAAGAGATCATGTAGATGGTGTTAATCTCTCCGGATGAGGATGATGGAGGAGGGTAGATCTCCTCGATAGTAGGGGGTGCCGTCTCAAGGTCCAAATTGTTCATCTCGTAGAGGGCTACTCTGTAATCTGGGATGTCAGGACAGTGATGGGAGTAGTGGCCATAAATACCGCATATCGCACATGGGTGGTTGGTACGCAGTGATTTATCATGAGGCATGGGGTTTGGATCGATTTTGACAATCGGGATGTTGGGGTCGTCGTACAGCATTTGCATGTGTTCCTGCAATGCATGTAACTGTGGACACTGATGAGTTGGATGGCCTAACTCATCACACAACGAGCATTTGGGAGGAGCACGAAACACGGGGGGAGGTTTAACTGCCTTGGGTGGGGGTACCGCAGTGTATGGTTGCGGGCCTCTACCCCCAGTGGGTCTGATGAGTGGAGGGGGATTCGTCGACGACGAAGGAGTCGTGATACCGGGAGGTGGTTGGGTAGAAGTAACAATGGGTTGCACCGGTTGCAGGATGACATTTGGTGTCGGCGGTGGAATGGGAGGCGAAATATACCACACGGGTAATCCCAATGTTAACCCGGGTAGACTAAGGGTAGCCATAACCGGGGCGCTTACTACACCCGAAGGAGTAAATAGAAAGGGGATGGTGTGGATGGGTGTAACACCAATGTGACTAGGGACCAATGGTGGTTTAGGGAACAAAGGTGGTTGATTACCGGGTGGTTGTGTATTCTGTGAAAGAGTACAGAGGTTCGCGACGTGGGTCTCTGGTGACGGTGGTGGAATGGCCTGGAAAGTAGAGGTCATCGGCGCCTCGGAGTAAAGTCCGGGTCCTACTGAGGAAATGAATGAGGTAGTTGCACCACAAACAGGTTGTTCAACCATGGGGAGAACATTTTCAGGTGTGGCGGGGGCCTTGGGATCGTAATAGGTGAGCTGGTCGACCTTGACCACGCGTCCCTCATGGGGGAACTGCATCGTGCGAAATACGGATGAGGCAATAGCCCGCATGGCATACATGTAGCTGTGACCAAGTAAAAGGTTATAGTCTAGTTGGGCATTGATGACCTCAATGTCAATGAGCACGGTTTTACCCGCCAGCTCGACAGGGACATTGGCTAAAAGACCTTGGGGTTGAGTCGAACGGCCGTCGTAGGCTCGTAATGCAGTGGTGGACTGCTGGAGAGTAGGGGATCCCAACTTCTTCCAAACGAATGTGGACATGACGCATGTAGAGGCCCCTTCATCGATAATGCACCGATGGATAACAAGATTCCGAACAGAAACGGAAACTTGGAATGCTAAAGAGGAAGGCAGGCGTGGTTCAGACTGGTCTGAATCGAATGCGATCAGCTGTGAATCATTGGGGTCAATGGCGCCAATGGCAGAGAGTAAAGTCTTGCGTTGTGAGGGATAGTTTTTCAAAACTTCTAAAGCAGACATGGCTGCAGGAGACTGGGCTAAGTCATCTACGATGATGTAATTCGACGCAGCCCGAGCATTGGGATTATTGTTGATACGACAAAGTGGGAAGCGAGGTGCTTTGGAAGCGCCATCAAGTGGAGCCGGAGGTATATGTAACGTTTGATCTGTGGGATTAACGTTAGTGTTCTTGTCGGCGGGAGGGGCTTCAGAAGTGGATCCATATTGGTTCCGACAGGTTTGGAGGTTGGCATCGGCAGTCGACATCATCAACAAATGGTGAGTACCTGAATCGAACATGGGTTGATCAGGGGCTGCATAAGTAATCTGCTGTGGTGGCATGTTGCCCTGAGGGGGGGATAACGGCTGAGTGTTCACTACACCCTGGTTTGGAAAGGGGTTTTGCAGCACCAAGGGTTGATGTTGAGGTGGTGGAGGGTTGGGTGGTGGTTGAGGAGCCGCTTGCCCTTGACGATGGGCATAATCGGTCCAGAGTTGCCGAGCTCGCTCCAAATGTGGGAAAGAATGCGTGTAATGACCATAGACTTCACAGATAGAACAAGGGTGGTTTGTTCTGAGGTTATTATTTCTAGGCTGCTTAGGATTCCGATCCGGATTGCGGTTGGGAGGAGCAGCATTGTTATTCTGCGGAGGATTGGGAGGTGGAGGACCTTGCTGATGTTGTTGGTTATTACCGCGGTTGCGACCTCTACCACGGTTCTGTTGCGCACCTTGGTTGCGCTGGTTGTTTTGGTCCTGGGGCTGGTTGTGCTGTGTGTACACTTTCCCTTGAGCAGTGGGAGGATTTTGGTTCGCCGCAGGTGCGGGAGCAGGTTGTGGTGGATAATAAGCCTGTGGGGCTGGAGGTGGTCCAGTGACCTGCTGGGGTTGTTGGTAACCCTGAGCTATTGGAGGTGTTGGGTTAGCTGCCACAGCTTGCTGTGGGTAGTATACTAGTTGAGGTGCAGCTGGGGGGGCGTATGCAGGTGGTGCATGACCAAAACACTGAGGTGGACATGAAGGTCCATGGGTATGGTGGTGATGTGCCATGGGAGCATATGAGCTGGTTGCTCCAGACTGAGATGTAGCCCGCAAAAGATCGGGACCATGGCTAGGATGTGCAATGGAAAAGGGTTGGGGATGCGAGGCCATACGACCAATGATGCCATCAGTGGCATGGGATTCCTCCGGCGCGTCATGTTGGGATGACTCGCCCCGAGGGGCGTCTGGTATAATGGTATACAGATAACCCGACTAGGCGTAAATGAGATCAAACTATTGGGCTTTGAGGATGGCCTCTTCTTCAGACTGGGGTCTTTTGGATGCCACATCCTTCGCAATGAGAGGGAGAAGGGATTTTAGAAACCAATCTAGGAAGATACGATCGTCTAATTTGATTTTGCAGAGGCTTCGGCGTCGACGCCACTCATGAATGTGGTCAGTGATGTGGGTGGCCGTGTTCTGTCTGCAATACAGTAGGATCTCGATGCCCACATCATAGCGGACAGGTAACTGAAAGAACTGCAGGAAGGTCGAGGCAAGGGAGGTGAAGGTGGCATGTGTCCCATGGGGCTGCTCGATATACCACTTGGCTGCAGAGCCAGTGAAGGTGCACTGTAATAGACGGAGGCGGACAGAGTCATCCATTATGGAGTTGGAGGAACACCATAGATGGAAGGACATGATATGGTTCTGGGGGTCCTCACCTGCCTTTCCCTCAAACTTAGGGATGTCGGAGGGGAGTTTGGTGGGCATGTGAGGCCATGCAAGATCATGTCTGATAGGGTCATTAGTGAGTCTGGCTAAGTCTAGTAAGTTCAGACTCGCCATGTACGGTAAGCTAGCAGATGTAGTGACGGGGACTGGGACATGCCTAGTCATGGTGGTATGATGTAGGGGTCCCGTAGCGCCTAAAGGTATGCTAGGTATTGCAGGTATGTGTCCTGCAATAGGTGTGGTCTGGTATGGGCCAGCGCCTCCAAGTGCAACATGGGTTACACTTGGGTTAGGAATAGTAGTGGCAATTCCTGGAATCTGGGTTGTGGGAATCAGAGGGGGTGTGACCCCTATGTTGGGCATACCCATAACAGGTGGTGGACCTGTGTTGGGGATTCCTATAACAGGAGGTGGCCCTGTGTTGGGAATTCCTAAATGTGGAGTGTCCGCCATATTAGGCATACCTAGGGGGGTAGGTGTTGCCATGGATGGCACCGCAGTAGAAGGGTCTGTAGACGTCTCTCCTATGGTGCTGGTAAAGAGTGGGTCAAAATGTGTTCCAGCCATAAGGTTGGTTGGAAATAACGCAGTGGGGTTTTCGGATTCTGCCTCAGAATCAGAAGTGAAGTGAGGCGTGTCAAAATCGGATGACTGTCTAGTTGACCGACGATGTGTCGAGTCAAGGGATAAGGCTCGGCGTCTGTGACGTGGTGAGCCAAGTAGACTGAACTCTGGTAGTTCGCCTTGTAGACGACGAGAACGTCTAAAATTCTCAATGGTGAGAAAATAAGTTTTTGTGTAAAAATCTGTATGTGTAAAATGGTAATGTATAAAAAACTCAAAACCATAATGCAACCAAGGGTGCAAGAAGGGGAGTGAAAATGAAGGCTCTCAGGCCAAAAAAAATCAACCTCAAAAAAGGCACTTATTCTAGCAGCTGTGCTACAATAAGTGGAGGGATGCAACAAATGGTCAGAGTACCAACATGCAAACAGCTTCTAGAAAAAATAGGTGTAACTAGACCAAAGGTGGGTTGAATCATGCAAACACCTAACTAAAAGTATTGTGAATCAACAAACTATATTCTCTGCAAGGTGATGAAATCCAAGTCAGACAATATTGAGTGTTAAGTCCACGGCTAGATATCCCCCTACCGGGAGGGACACCGGGTAATCAATCCTAAAGAATGGCTACTAGGATACTTCATTCATGACATGTCGAGAAAAGGTAAATCTGTCGTTTGGTCCTTGATCGCAATATCCCAATACAGGGATATCCCGAGAACTGCGAATGGTAGCCCTTCGGTTACTAAATGGATTTCGGTATTCCACTCAGGCTTCCGGAACCATCCTCGCGACTTCAACCCTCCTAGGGGAGAGGCCTTCCCATAAACCGGTTGTGACCGTGCCAATAAATACTAAGATATTTTAGCTCCCTAAAGGGCAACAACTATGTCTCAGATGTAATAACTGAGGGGTGTTATTGGAACACCTATCCCCTCAATACTACCTAGCTACAAAGTTCTTTTAGTGTTCCCCAAGTGGGGTTAAAAGTGGGTTGAAATTAGGGTAAGTTTTAAGGCTCAGTTTAAAATTAGTGTTTGATTGGGTGCACGTGTGGTATTTTAAACTGAAATTGAAAAAAGGGAAATGCTAAGTATTCAAAAAACAAGGGATCTTTTGAAATCAAAAGCAAATTTTATGACTTTTTTCAATAAATGGAAATTAAATGCTTTTCAAGGACTATTCAAAAAACAAAGGATCTTTTAAACAGGAAAGCAAATAATATAACTTCTTTTCGAAATAAATGGATTTCGTTTTCGATAATTGCTATGGGAAAAATATTAAAGAAGCAAACAGCAAAAAATTTTAAATCTAGATAAAATGCAAAAAATAGATCCTTCTTTCAATTGATGAAAATTTTTAAAAAGACTTCTTTCACATGTGCATTGTAAATAGTAAAAGTTTCGATGGCTGTAAAAAATGCAGAATTTCTAATACTGGAAAATGTGCTATGTGGGCAGAAAGTACAGTAAGAAATTAATTTTTTAAACGATTCGGCCGAATGAAAAAATCAGCATCGCGGGTTCAGACAGAAAAGCCGCGATGGACCGCGTGGGTTTCTGTCGCACAGTCGCGATGGGCAGCGCGGGTTTTGACAGCGAAGCCGCGATGTGCAGCACGGATTTTGACCGCGAAGCCGCGATGTGCAGCGCGGGATTTCGTCACACAGTCGCGATGTGCAGCGCGGAAAAGGTCCGCGAAGCCGCGATGTGCAGCGCGCTAAATGGCCGCGAAGCCGCGGTGAACCGCGCGGAAAAAAGCCGCGCAGTCGCGATGGGCCACGCGACTGTTAGGCAAAAAGCCGCGAGGTGAAAGCCGTACGCGGATGCCGAAAAACGACGCCGAAAATTGAGAATTTCCGGCTGTTAATGGCTAAAAAATGGGCCAAGACCTAGATCAGCAATGGATCTGCTGTCTAGGATGGCAGATCTATGGATCTAAAGGTTGAAAACTAATAAAAAACTAAGATTAAAAGGAAAACTAGAGATCTATTGTTCAAAAAACAGCGGAGTCGCCAAAAACTGTTGGCCCGGTTTTGCAACCAGGCTTAGTGCTATGGGCACCTACTAACTAGTAGCAGCAGTTTCAATGTAAAGCAAATAACAATAAACTAAATCTAAACTAAACTAAACTAAACTAGCATGTGCATTTTGAATTAAAGAACAAGAACAAGAAAGATAAAAAATAATTTTTGTATTGACAATGGGGCAAGCAAATGCTTGCAAGAACAATACCTCCAAGTGATGAAGGTTGTTTGAATGGCTCCAATGGTGAGCAGCTCCAATCTCCAATGGGTCCTTTCTCCAAGGCTTGCTACAATGGCCAAATACTCAAGGGAGATTTTGGCAGCATGAGGATAGGAATATGGATGGATGTGAAATGAGGAGCCCCTACCACCTTTTTATAGGTTTTGGTGGTGGGGAATACCATTTGTGGTTTTTTGGAAACCAAATGGTATTGACCAACATGGTTTAGGTACTTTTCCCTCCTTTTTCCTTTTTTGAATAAAATTAATATTTTTATTCCCTTTTTAATATTTTGGGAATTTTGGACCCTTTTTGAGGGTTTTTTATGCTTTTTAGGAAAAATAATCTTTTTGAGTGGGAAAAAGGGGTGTACCAAGGTCTTTTGGTGACCTTTTGTTGGCTTCAGAGGCTCAGATGGTGGAAAAGTGGACAAATGGGTCATGTGAATAAGGGAATGAGCTAGTGAGCACTTTTTTGGTGTTAACAGTGGTGATGCTTTATGTGATTGCATTTCTTTGCTTTACTGTCTATGTTTCTATGAATGTTTCACTATCTTTATGAATGATTATGTAAGGTAAATCCTGGAAGCTCCCTTAGAAGTTGTACTTGTGCATTATCGAAGGAGTCTGTAAGAACACTATCGCTGCAGCGCTAAAGGAGTGTGTTACTGCGTAGTGGCGCAAGGGCAGAGACATTACATAGTGTATCGGAGGTAGCGGGTAAAAGACTCGTGCGCAGGTGCGGAGCTACCGCGCAGCATGGTCGAGAAGAGTGAGATCCAGTGCTGTAGCGCTAGGAGACCTGTGAAAGAGTAAGACGCTCTGTTCAGGGGTGACTTCCAAGAAGGGAAGAGAGAAGACTGTAGACTCCACACCACCTAGGTTAAGGAAACCTGATTCCTTAGCCCCCCCATAGCCTCTTCGGGTGAGACTTCGGGCTGCTGTGCAGGTCGTTTCCGAAAGGGCCAGTGCGCCAAAGGGGTGTTTGTTGCTGCGCATCCTGGAAACCCGGGTCTATCCAGAAAGTAGCCAAAAAATGGTTCCGTTGTCGGCTTTAACCCTATTATTTTGAAGGCAATGTGGTGTTGGAATCCTACAGCTAAAGAAATTAAAGAGTGGTTTGATTCAAAGGCTAGAGAGTTCATTGAACGTGAAAATAGAAGCCCTAGGCTTCAAACAGAGGACTGGTTGCAGAAGCATATTTATACTAACCTTCATGAAATCTTCTTTGTAACATTTGCACTCGAGTTGCATGAGTGGGTATCCAAGCTAGCAGATACTGGACCCACTGTGCATGTTGATCAACCTATCGTTTGGACGCCTGAGCTAGTTAGCATTTTGAAGCGGGTAGATAATCTTGTGTCCCGCGCAATAGACTTTTGGTTGAACAGTCTACTGGAAGGCTTCATCACCGAGTTTGCAGTAGATACAAGAAAGAGCTTCAGCGAGTTTGAGAAGAGCTTCTTCAAAGCATACAAGGGTAAGTTCTTAAATTCTCTAAACTTGTGGATTAAAATGCTCTTATATGAAAAAAGAAAAACTATGCATAGCTTCCGATGAATAGCATAGACAAGTAATGTCCGCAGATTCTGATAGTGATCTTGAAGTTATTGGTCGCACTCGTAGCGGAAAACGATATAAAGTAGGCCTCGACCAGCATTCTTTTGAGTCTAGCCCAGAAGATAGCCGAGCTTATAGAGCGAGTCATATAGAGAGACAAGGGAGTGCTCATATTTCTTATCACCCTTTTACACCGCAAAAGCCAGACGGGGCTCAGCATAACCCTGCAGTAACACCCTCTAGTAGCCCGCACGGTACTTCTAGCACCTCAGCCACACCCTTGTTTAACCATCCCGGAGGCAATGCCACAGCACCTCCACGATAACCTAGTGCAAGAAGGATGGGTGATGACATGAAGCTACCAACCTTTAGAGGAACAGGGCTAGAAGACCCTGAGCAGCACTGGTTTCTATGTGAAGCCATTTGGACGATTAAGCAAATTAATGATGATGCTGTTAAGCTGGTTCAGTTAGCAACCACACTAAGAGAGAGAGCCTTAACCTGGTTTATGAAATACTCAGCAGCACATAATAGGATGCTTGTTGATGTAAGAAGTGCTATGATTAAAGAATTCAAGAAACCTAAATCAGAATCACAGTGCATAACAGAACTCAAAGACATAAAACAGTTACCTATAGAATCAGTATGGGACTTTGACCAGAAGTTCAAAGCCTTGATAGATAAAGTAAGCTTTGAGTTTGCACCACAGCAGCATAAGGAATGGTTCATTGCTGCGCTGCTTCCTCATATTAGACTTCCTCTTATGCAACAGAATCTCACTACTCAATAACAAGCTCTAGAGATGGCTATGAAACTAGAAGCTTCACCAATTGCTAGAACAAGCAACGATGTTGCACAGTTGCAGAACCAAATAGCAAACCTAACTTTGCAACTGCATGATATTAAGAAAGGAAAGGATGTTAAAGAAGAAATTTGGTGTACAAAGTGTAGAGCACAGGGACATTCAAAGGACCATTGTCCTGTTTTCATAGATTATATTGCAACCGAAGCACCTAACCCTTTACCACAGGCTCAGGGGCCTTGGTGTGAAATCTGTAGAACTAGAGGCCATAGACCACAAGAGTGTCACTTGTTACAGAAATATGTACAAACCCCAAAGAATCTATATTGCAATTTCTGTAAATCAGTAGGCCATGATGAGAACAATTGTAGAGCATATGATCTTATGATAGAAAGAAAACATGATGTTTATAGAGTACAGTCAAAACCACAAGGACCCACAGCAGGTCCGCAGTATGACCCAGCTCGCGAAGGCCGAGGAGGAAATTACAGGGACCGAGGACGCGCAGGAAGTTTTGGTCGTGGAAGAGGACAGATAACTTGCTATAACTATGGAGCTCAAGGCCATTATGCAAGGGATTTCCAAAACCCTACAACCACCTGCAGATACTGTAAATCTTACGATCATGGCATTGAATAATGCCCTTAGTTGATGGCCAAGATGCAAGAAAAGAAGCCACAGGTTAACCAGAATATTCAGTTGATTGCAGCAGAAAAAAAAGAACCAGATCCCACAGTTAATATAGTGACGCGCAGTGGTGCAACCACTGGTGCACCAGAGTCGAGAACTGGGAATCCAGCAACACAATGGGTATGCTGCGCTAATATTAAACCATCCCCGCTTGACCTACAGAAGTAAAAAGAAGCATTCAGGAAAGCTCGAGAGTATTTCTCAGATCCAAGAGCTTCAAGTTCTGTCGCATTAGCGCACAATGATATCAAACCGCATGTGCCAAGTCAAGAGAACCTGGTACAAGAGCAGGCTACTACATCTGAAAGGCATGATGAGGAGGATACACTAGGCAGTGTTCATGCTTTCCTACGAAGTTGCTTAAAGTTGTTGCGCAATGAAAAAGCAACTATGGAACTCCAACACCTATTGGATCAGTGTCAACAATCTGCTTCGATGAACACAGCGCAGCGTGCTGTTCATCAGATCAGGAGTCATACTAGAACTGGAAGAGAGATGAGACTCACAGCGCAGATTGGAGCATTTGAAATGGACGAAGTCATTTTGGATTTAGGCTCAGAAGTTAATGTTCTCACCATGCAGACTTGGGAACAGATGGGTAGTCCTCAGCTTATCAGATCTCCTATCCATCTGAGATTAGCAAATCAGCAATGAGTTTCTCCATTGGGGAGATTACCCAATGTACCCATTGATATTGAGGGAGTAAGAAGTTCTGCAAACTTTGAAGTAATCAAAATTCTGGATGACAGTAGACCTTACCCAGCACTTTTAGGCATAGACTGGGCATTTGATAATCTGGCTGTCATTAATTTGAAGAAAAGACAGATGACCTTTGAGGATGACCAGATTAGGGTCATTGCACCACTTGATCCCCTTCAAGGACCACGGTATATTGAACCCATTCGAGCAGAAGAAGAAGTGCGCCACATGGAAAGTTTGTATCAGATGACTGCTAGTCATAATGATTATGTCAATCCCACAGCAGATGGCCATATCAGCTAGCGATGCGATAGCTCGTGCACATCAGATTCAGAAGCAGGACTGGAAAACTGGCAGAATCGCTTACATGAGGTTTCTGCAAGGCGTTGCGCCATGACGACTAAATCCATTCGATGGATTGGCACAGAATTGAATAACACTCCAATCTTTGATGGTTTAACTGGAGTAAGTGAATTCATACATGCATATGAACAAGTAATCCCAGATGAGCAGCGCATACAAGCATTGGATGTAGCCCTGCGTGCTACACCCACAAAATGGTGGGGTGTGCATAAAGAAAATATCGACACATGGCAAGACTATCGCAGGTTGATACTGCGCAGATTTCAAGAGACTACAGCAGGAGCTTTGTGCAAATATGATGGACAGAGTGACTACCACTTGGCCTCTCATGATTGAAAGTTTTCAACTCACTTTCAACTTCAAGTCAGAACATCCAAGCATCGATCAGGCTTTAAACTGTATTAAAAAGAAGATATTTGGACGATGTCCTTTACCAAAGTATTCTCAACCAGATTGGGCTGTCCAGATGGAACATGCCCTGGAATGCTATAATTTCACCACTGGAGAAGAGGATGATGATCCTCGCAACATCAATATTCCGGAGTCAGAAGGGACGCACAAAGTCGAAGGCCCTCAGCTTGATATCCCGGCCATTACAGAACACATCAAGCTCAAGAAGATTAACATTGGTACAGAAGCCGAACCTAAGTTTGCCTCTGTAGGATATTATTGGGATGATGAAACTGTTGGCCATATTGCAGATTTACTACATGAGCACCAGGATATCTTTCCTACCAAGTTTACAGAAATGAAAGGCATCCTAGGAGATTTAGGAGTTATGCGCATACCTTTGAAAGCAGACGCTAAGCCCGTAAAACAGCGCCCGTACAGGTTGAACCGGCGATATAAAGAAAAGTTCAGAGAAGAAATTGATAAGATGCTCGCAGCTGGTATCATTGAGCCAGTAGAGGAAAGTGATTGGATTAGTCCTATGGTGGTACAAGAGAAAAAGACAAAAGGTGAAATAAGAATCTGCGTGGACCTGTGCAAGCTCAACGATGCATCAGCGCATGATCCATTCCCTATGCCCTTTACAGACGAAGTGCTTGACAATGTTGGAGGACAAGAGACTTACTCCTTCACTAATGGCTTTTTAGGATACCATCAGATCAGAATCCATCCAGAGGACCGCCATAAGACCACTTTTGCGACTGAATGGGGCTCATTCCAGTATACGGTAATGCCCTTTGGTCTTAAAAATGCTCCTATTATTTTCTCTAGAGTCGTTGTTGTTGTCTTTAAAGAATTCATTCATAAGTTTCTAGAAGTCTATTTTGATGACTGGACTGTGTTTGGTTTACTAAAGAACCATATAGGGAATCTAAGGATGATGTTACAAAAATGTAGACAGTATCATATTTCTCTTAACTTGAAAAAATGTATCTTCTGTGCTCCTTTTGGTATTTTGTTGGGTCACATTGTGTGCAGACAAGGACTCATGATGGATCCTGCGAAGGTTTCCATCATTGCTAACTTTCCTTCACCCAACTCAGTCAAACAATTGCGCACTACATTGGGACATACAGGATACTACAGGAAATTTATCAAGGGTTATGCAAAGATCACTGCGCCTATGGAAAGACTGCTGAAAAAGGATTCGAAATTCCAATGGACAGAAGAATGCCAATAGAGATTGGACACACTTAAAGGAAAGATGGTCACGGCACCTATTCTAGTTTTCCCAGACTGGAGAAAACCCTTTCATGTTCATGTAGATGCTTCTTCCATACGATTGGGGGTTGTACTGACACAACCGGGAGAAGGAGGTATGACCACCCCATTGCTTACTCTAGCAGAACGTTGTCTATAGCTGAGAAGAACTACACCACTACAGAAAGAGAAGGACTCGCTATGGTGTATGCCTTACAGAAGTTCAGACACTATCTATTGGGTGCTCATTTTAAAATGTATACTGACCATTCTGCTTTGAAGTACTTGGTCAATAAGCCAGTGTTAGGGGGAATAATTTGTAGATGGCTATTACTCTTCCAGGAGTATGATTTTGAGATTATTGTGAAGCCAGGTAGATTGAATGCAGGACCTGACCATTTATCTAGGATAGAGTCAGGGGAGGAACCTACAAATTTGGAGGACAATCTGCCCGATGCGCAGTTTTTTTCTGTTCAAGTAGCAAACGAGTATTATTCCGATATTCTTGAGTTTCTCACTATAAGGAAAGCACCAGTTGAGTTCACAATACAGCAGAAGAAACAACTTGTTGTCAAAGCCGCAGACTTCACTTTGATAGCAGGCCAGCTCTTTAAGTTGGGCCCTGATGAAGTCTTGCGTAGATGCATTTTACTGCATGAGAAGAATTCCATAATCGCAGAAGCGCACTCAGGAACCGCAGGAGGCCATTTCGTAGGAAAGCCTATTGCGCAGAAGATCTTAGCCGCAGGTCTTTGGTGGCCAACATTGCACAAGGATACTAAGGAATTTTGCAAGTGTTGCGATGTGTGCCAGCGAATAGGAAAACCTTCAAGAAGAGATGAAATGCCGCTAAGACCCCAGATAACAGTGCGTGCTTTTGATAAGTGGGCCATTGATTTTGTGGGACCTATCAACCCACGAGGAAAGAGAACCGGTGCAAGATACATCATCACAGCTACTGAATACCTCATCAGATGGGCTGAGGCGAAGCCAGTTAAGAATTGCGACGTTGTCACTGCCGCGCAGTTCATTTTTGAGAATATTGTCACTAGATTTGGATGTCCACTGATTCTAATGAGTGATCAGGGCACACATTTCCTGAACGAGACTATAGAGGCCCTTACTGAAGAATTCCACATTAGTCACCATAAGAGTACACCCTACCACCCTCAAGCTAATGGTACGGTGGAGGCATTCAATAAGATTCTGGAGAATTCCCTGACCAAGATCTGTAATCAACAAAGAGATGATTGGGACCTTAGAGTCACAGCTGTGTTATGGGCTTACAGAACCACATGCAAGAAATTAACAGGTCACACACCTTTCAGTTTGGTGTATGGACAAGAAGCAGTCATGCCCATGGAATACATTCTTCCCAGTCTCAGAATTGCTCAAATTACAGAAATGGCAGATACTGATACTATGAGTGAAAGGCTGTCACAATTGGTTGCCTTAGAAGAAGACAGGCTTTTAGCTGGATTCCATCAACAAGGGTAGAAGGAAAGATAGAAGGCTTGGCATGAAAGGCATATTAAGAATAAATCCTTTCAGGAAGGAGACTTGGTACTCCTCTATGATAGTAAATTCATCAAGTTTCCAAGCAAGTTTCGTGTACATTGGTTAGGCCCTTTTCAAGTAATGAAGATAACAGAAGGTGGAGCAGTTCAGCTTGCGAAGCTTAATGGAGAGTTGCTGCCCACAATGATCAACGGGAGTCGGCTCAAGCTTTATTGCGACGGCCACTCCGCCCTGTCGACCTAATCAGCTGCTAAAGTCGTGTAGATGTCCAATGTAGTTGAAAGAGGCATCGCACTTATCACAGTCTACACGGAAGTCGCGAGACATTTTTAGTCTCTGGCTTCCCGCGCAGTTCCTCGAAACATCCACGTAGTCAATAAAGCTTGTTCTGAGCGAGCCTATTTTCTCTCTTGCGAAGTCCCCCGGGTTGTCGAACTTTCACTCTTGCGGAGTTCCCTGTTGTCGATTTGTCGCTCTTACGGAGTTCTCCTCGTTGTGGAGCCCTCAATGTGCACAGTTACCCATGTTGAAGTTACCCACCAAAAATTTGAATTGCGGTAGTTCTGTAGCCGTGTCTGAGTCTTAATGAAGGATGAGACCGCCATCTAATTGTAATTGCTCTGGATGATTCAGCTTGATTTCCCTAAGATTTGCATTTAATTAAGGATCCGAAGGCCTTAGCACACCTCCCAAACGCTGTCAGAGCCCATCCCTCGCATTTAATACACCACAGAGGCGCGAGGGGGGGGGGGTTGTGAACTCATCCGCTTAGGTGCCAACGCTTATTAGTGCCACTTGTCTGCACCTACTACTGCCCTTAGCTATAAATACCCCTCATTTGCATATGCTTGGGTTACTTTCCTTTCTATTAAGTTGTATAGTTGTCATGTTTTGGAGTCTAAGCCATTTTTTTTAGAGCTGTGTCGTGCAGACTGCTTCCCTCTGTTTTCAAAGTTTGCATCCTACGTTGTTCCCCCCGTTTCTGTTCAGTGTTTGTCGTGTATGCTGGTTCATGATGGAGAACCTATCAACTGAATAATTCATCCGACAATTCAGACGCAGAGGGTTAGACTTCGGTATGGCTACCCCGACCAAGACTGTCAAGTTTCCTATTTTCTCTAATCCCAGACAGTCCCCGGGCATAAGGGCGTCTCAACCACAGCCCCAGCAGCAGCAGCAGCAGCCGGAGGTACCCGTTCCAGAGCCCTTGGCCACTCTAGTTAACTACATTCCTCCGCGCCCAGATGATGCACTCGAGGTGCATATTCCCAAGAACGCCAAGTATTTGATTCCGCTACCACCAATGGAAAAAATCGTGGAAGAAGAAGGATCCCTGCTTGGACATCTTCCGCTGGTTAAGTTTTATGACTTCAACTTGGGAGATTATAGAACGTATCCTCAGTTCGTGCCAGATCAGTATCTGACGGTGGTCCATAATCCTATTAAGAATATTGATGAATTCATCCCACGGGAATTTGCAGTAAATCTAGAAAAGCCTGGACTATTGAACCTATTGAAGCTACCGCACTTCGGGCGTAGCAATGAAGTTAATGCGGTTGTCAAGGTTTTGTTATCCTGTGTTCATGGTGGTTATCTTTGGCTAGGGAGGCCAATTGCTCTGAATGTGAACCTGACTCATCAAATTACCGGCCTATCTAAGGTTGGTAAGGACCCCAACGTCCATTTCGTTGGTAAAGACAAGGACCGAAAGCTGGCTACACAGCTTGTACAGAAATACAAATTGTCGAGAGGAGGTCGGGCTTATGACCTCACTGTAGTTGAAGATGAAGCACTCATATTCACAGGCAGTCTGCTCGCAGGCAGACTTTTAACGAAATGTTGACCTAAAGAAGTCCCTGGAGCTGTGGTAGAGCTCGCAATTGCAGATGCGGAGGGAGAGCAGTATAATTGGTGTCTCTTCCTCCTGAATTTATTCTTGGAAGACTGCTGAAATGTTCAGGACACCGCCAATCAACTGTTCCATTTCTCTTGGCTCCTGATCTTGTGTGCCTTTGTCGGGTGGAAGGAACCGCCCAACACTCAGTTTCTTCCGCGCCGCTCAAGAGAGGTTACAGGGATGCGCTATGTCAACCTCTGGGATTCTAGTAATCCCGTGAAGCGCAAGATGAACCGCGCCGTGTTCTTCAAGTATTATCATCTCCTCAGGGATACCATCCTGAAGATGTCGAGGCTTACTGAGGAGATGGCAGAACGAAGTTGGTCTTTTCTTCCAACTTGCATGAAATATATTTCTGCCCTCGCGGAATTCAGTCGAAAGAATGGGCCGTAGGGCTCTACCGAATGACTACTCAGGATGTGGAGGACAATGTGAAGTCATGGCCAGATGAATGGAAGCAGGCCGCTGAAGTCGCTGCCACAATGCCACCCCCTGAGGCGCCAGAGAAAGATAAGGGCAAGGAAAAGATAGGGCAAAAGAATGATGAAGGTCCATCAGGACCAGCTACCAAGAAGCAGAAGCTATCGCACCCCGTAGAAGCGACTAGAGATCCCTATGAGATCCCTGCCGTGAGGCTCAGCCAGTACTTGAAGGAGCAATTTCAAGAGCTACGTGCCTCTCAGGCCAATATCAGAAGTGCTCTGGATCTGCAGCTCGTGGAGTTGAAAGGTCTCGCAGGACGAGTTTTGCAAACCCATGCGCCAGAATCCGGCTCACAGGCGCCGCAAGAATCTACAAGTGCCGAGCGGGTTGAAGTACCTACAGAAAGGCACACTGTCGTCCACATCCCACCCAAAAGCATGACACTCCCTGATCCTTTGGTTGCACCGCAGGTAAGCGCGGTTGGCCCTGTTGAAATAAATTTATCACTAATTCCGTTGGAAACTCTACAGTTGGTTCACGAGCAGGTCTCTACTGAGCTGAGAGCTAGGGAGCTCTCCACATTCCATGACAATCAAAGACTGCAGACATAGGAAATAGAGATAAGGGAAGGCTATAAGGAGATCTCCGCGCAGCTTGCACTTCAAGAAGCGCGAGACACTGGGCTAAGAAATGCCGTAGATGAAATCGCCCAGGAGCTGTCGGCCTGCCAGATTCAACCAGACCTTCCTTTAGTCGAGAAAGTGCAATGCATTGGCAGAAGGGAAAAAGCCCTAGAACAGCAAGTAGTTGCTATGGTTGAGGACCATAGAAAGCAGCTCGCCGAGTTGGAAGCTCGTGTCGTAGTGCCTCCCGCAGATTATAAGCAAGAACGACTTGAAGCACTGCGCATAGCTTCTACCCAAATGAAGCACAGAGCAGATGAAGCCCAGCAGTTAATGACGCAAGTTATGCAGGCTTGGGCTGAGCTCGAGAAGCTCCCTTCTAAAGTTGCCCTTTTGGAACAGGTGAAATCAGCAGAACAGTCCCTAGTTGTTTTGAACGAAGAAGCTAAGCCCTTGGAAGGCTTAGCCAAAATGAGAAAGATGAGCGAAGTCCGCAAAGTCCAGCAAGAACTGCACAGGCTTAGAGACAAAGATGCTACTCTTGCCAACATCATTCAGCCATTTATGGATGAGTATGCTGAACTTGCTGCCGAAGCAGAGGCCAAGGTCAAAGCATTTGCTGAGTCTCAAGAGTTGGTCGATGGCGCAGAAGAAGAAGAAGCTATTGCAGACCTGGTGCAGACAGCCACGAAGTGCGTGCAAGACATGGACTCCGCTATTGCGCAGTGGAAGCAAGCCTTCGCTGCGACCCAAGCAAAGTCCGATGCATAAGTAAAATGACCGCAAGCTAGTGCGAGTGGCTCGGGGACGAGCCACAAGTAAGTGTTAGGGGCCTGTTGGAGCATAGGCCGCAGCTATGGAAAAGCTGCCAATTTTGAGGAAAAAGCACTAAGTTTTGAAGGAAAAGTGCTAATTTTGGGGAAAAGCACCATTTTTGGAAGAAATGAGCAGTGCGTGGTACGGCGCCAGATGGACAAGCTCACCGCAGATTACGGGCCAGAAATCATGGAGCTCGCACGCACAAGTCAAAGGAAAGAGTAAATAAGGTGGCCGAGTAGAAATCTCAACCACCACAGTAAATGAAGCGGTGGAATAGAGGGCTCAGCTACCCTCATTAAGGAAAACTACAGGAATTTATGGTTGCTCAGACCAAGGAAGAGCAATGGGCCGAAGGACAAGGAGCGAAGAACGATGAAGCGGCGCCCATACCCGCGATCTGCGCCAAAAATCGCGGAGTCTGCAGGAAGCTGCGACGTGACTGCAAGAGGTTCCTGCAGTACACCTAGCCGTGTCCGTGGTTAGGGTTTTTGGGGATCACTGTTGGGAAAGGCCCACAGTTTTGTAAAGGTGTGACCCTCAGGGCCACCTATATATATGTGTAATTGAGAGGGGAAAGGGGTTAGAAGGTTAGAGAATAGATAGTTACTAATTTATACAGACAGTCTAAGTTGATGTCTGAGTCATTTGTATTGCTGTATTTTGTAAGCTGTTAATGATCATTTTGTGTATGTAAGAAGGTTGCGATCTTGCAGGAAGACCGCCTGGCGTAAGGGCCATTGCATGTATCGACCAGTCGCAAGAGGAATGAGAGGGGAATGTAATTGTATGTCTTTGTTATGATAATATCTGTAGAAGAAGAGAATAGATCTAAGAGAAGGGCTCCTAGATGTGTGCGTGGAGTTTCCCAGAAAGATCTAAGGCTGCAGCTGTGTGTGCAGCGGAACTATGTTATCCCCGTCTCAAGATAATATAAAACAAAGTTCCCATGGACGTAGCTTCCCTCCTGGAAGTGAACCACATAAATCTTGTTGTTGTGGTGATGCTTTATGTGATTGCATTTCTTTGCTTTACTATCTATGTTTCTATGAATGTTTCGCTATCTTTATGAATGATTATGTAAGGTAAATCCTGGAATCTCCCTTAGAAGTTGTACTTGTGCATTGTCGAAGGAGTCTGTAAGAACACTGTCACCGCAGTGCTAAAGGAGTGTGCTACTGCACTGTGGTGCAAGGGCGGAGATGGTACATAGTGTATCGGAGGTAGTAGGTAAAAGACTCATGCGCAGGTGCGTAGCTACCGCACAGCATGGTCGAGAAGAGTGAGATCCAGTGCTGTAGCGCTGGGGGACCTGTGAAAGAGTAAGACGCTCTGTTCAGGGGTGACTTCCAAGGAGGGAAGAGAGAAGACTGTAGACTCCACGCCACCTAGGTTAAGGAAGCCTGATTCCTTAGCCCCCCCATAGCCACTTCAGGTGAGACTTCGGGCTGCTGTGCAAGTCGTTGCCGAAAGGGCCAGTGCGCCAAAGGGGTGTTTGTTGATGCGCATCCTGAAAACCCGGGTCTGTCCAGAAAGCACCCAACAGGAAGCAGAGCTAGCTCTAGTCCAAAGCACTGGCAGGTGCCTCCAGAAGGGTGCTTCAAGGTCAATTTTGATGGTGCATCGAAGGGTAACCCGAGACTGGCTGGTTTTGGTGGGGTATGCAGGAATCACCTCGACAATATTCTCGACACATTTATGGGATATATAGGATCAAACTCAAACAACTAGTTTGAATTGGATGGATTAATTCGTGATCTTGAACAAGCCATAAGACGGGATTGGTTCCCTCTTATCATTGAAGGAGATTCTAAGGTTATTTTATCCATGGAAAAACAACTTCATAATGGGTAGACGCTGGCAAATAATTCCTCCAATTGGTGCCTGAAGTTTTGAATGGAAAGATTAAATGCTCTTCTCCAACAAGCTCAAGCTTGTTCCTTTAGCTACGTGAAATAATCCGGAAATAAGGTGGTTGATGCTTTAGCTAATCAAGGGGTCAAATATCGTTTAAGACATGTAAATTGGAAGATATGGGTGATCGGGGATTAGTTTCCCAATGCGAGGCCTTAGCTTCCCATGATCCTGGTAACCCAGATGCAAGTGACCTTAAGGAGAATGGAGGAAAATGTTAGAACTATAGATCTAGCTAAACTAGCTTACCTATCTTAGCTATCAATAACATATCAAAGTAAATAAGAACAGAAAGAGAACAAGGAAAAGAGTACACTAGATATACGTGGTTCACCCAATTAGGCTACGTCCACGGGAAGGTTGTCTTCTATTATCTCCAGAAATCTCCTCCAATCTTACAAGAGAGCAACTACAAATCACTCCAATACAATATAGCAGAGCTTGAGTTCACAATACCATGTGTTGATATTATCTATGAGCATATACTACTATATCACTTTGTTGTTCACTATATGTTGTGATGTGACTCCCTTGACCCTATTATATACCAAGAGATGAGGAGGAATTACTCTCACATATTGCATGTGGGATAATATAATTCTCCATAATAACATCTCTTTATATAATGATGGAAAATAAGAGAATACTTTACCATAATAAATATGGGATATAATGTATTACTCTTTTACATAAGATTGTGGATAAATTCCGAGATAATACAAAGACATTATTACCTTCCAAGGAATATAATTAATATATTCCAACAGACAAGTGGTGGTTATCAATCCCCACATATCATATCTTGATGATGAATTTTCTAATTTATTAGAGCTCAACCAGCAGTAGTTTCATAAGTGTTGAAGAAGGAAGGTACACAAATGACGACGCTGAGGTTATGGCTCTAATGGACATAAGGTACAAGTTCAGTTCCTTGTCTCATCGCTTGAACAAGGAAATGAATGTTGATGATATGGGGAGATTTTCCATGATCTGGATATTTTTACGAGTAGATAATCCTATCCTCGACATTATGGAAGGAAAGTATGGCAAGGAATGCAACGTGGTGGTTATATTGGTCGGTAGCTAGCGCTTCCCAGTCACTCTAAGTCTCATTTTCTCTCAAGGTGGTGGGATTTTAGTCGCAAGAGAGCACTTGGGTATCTGGAAAGGTGGGAGGAGTGTTATCCAACAGAGGTATATCGATCCTTGGGGGAGGAAGCTCGGGAAGGGTCGACAAGTTAAAGGGAAGGTGCCTGGAGCTTCCCCCCTTGCTTCTTGCGAGCGGAGGAGGGAGGCTCAGGTGGCCCATTTTTCCAAAACTCACATTCCAAAGTCTACTCAGTAGGAGATCGAGGAGACTAAGAAATGGATTTGGAAGGAAAATGAGGAAATGACCCCAGACGATGAATTTAACAAGCTGGAAGAGTGGGTGCAAGACCCTGGAACAACCCAGGGGAGACTCTCCATGTACGAAATATATGTAACAATGTTCTGAGTAATGAAGGGGATGATGGATCAAGTGATGTTGGAGCATGAAGAAAAGTTGCAGGAGGATATGGATCCTATCATGGCTTGGAAATATCACAATTCTAAATGTTGATTAATGCGTCTCAAAATCGACATCATTGCTCATAAGTTGGGAATCCGGTTTGCGGCTCATCTGGCTTCGGTGGTGGAGGCTACTCCAACTTCCCAATCTGTGCAGGTGACCACACCTCTGAATTCTCAAGTTTCTTGATCTCCTATCATCTAAGTCTAATGATAATCCTAGTTTCAGTTATTTTGTATGAGGTTTTATGGATTTTGTAGATATGAAAGTAGTTTTATAGGTAATATGTTTCTGAATAGTATAAAGGGTAGTAGTCTCATCGAGGTGGGGGGGATCAATTTTGGGGCCAATTGTCTATGTATGGTTGAGAGGATTCTGAATGAGAAGACTATGTTTTGAGTTTGCTCTCATTTTTTGGTTTGGCATGAAGATATAGATAAGCTTGTGGTCTTGAATCATGCTATGGAGAAAGTATTTTGAGGTTGGTAGTAGCTATCTGTTTGATGGGAAGGATATTCTCAAGCCTCGATCTTGTAATGATGTAATTCTTCGTCTGTAATATATATCTTTCTTACTTTAAAAAAATCCAGTAACAAGAGATTTTTTTTATACAAATAGGATACAATAGAAAAATCTATGCATCTAACCTTATGATGAAAGTAAGAAATTTAAGACCATGTTGAAGAAGCAACACATATGGGCAAAGTTGAAATGTAGTGTTTCAAGTGAAAGATTGTTCAAGTAAATTCATCCTACAGATAGTTAAACTTACTCATAGAGCAGACAAGATTCAAGCAAGCCTAATATAAGACAGCTAAGTAACAAGTGGGACCTTAAACTCCTAGATCTAGTTCAATGTATGAAGATCAGAGCATTGAGAGAGAGAGAAGAAGGTGTAACTTACTTTAGACCGGTCGTTTTGTCCAAGCTCCAGCTCCAAGATTGATGTCCAAGATGTGAACCTGTGTGAGCAAGACAAGCACAATATCTACAAATACCAAATACAAAGATCAAGATCTAACTTCTAATGAAAACATATCATAAATCTAAACTAACAAGAAACATCATATGGGATAATAAGCCAAGTTGTATTAAGGTATCTCAAAGAAGAATAGTACAATGTTACCCTTGATGACCAAGCAGTAGTGTCTCCTTCCAAGCCTTCCTCCTTGCTATCTCTACAAAAGCTCCAAAACCATAGGTTTGATTCCCCCAATGTTATCCCCTCATCTCATGGATGGCCTCCTTCTTATAGGATTTGGGAGGCCAGCCACTAAGAGAGGAAGGTGGATCTAGATGAGTGAATGGTGGATCAAGAGGTTGAACCAAGCCAAAGAGGGAGGGTGAGTTAGGATCAAGAGGAGCTACAATCCCAAGAAGATATCCCGAATATAAGATCCACTTTCCAAGCTAAGATATAGTTAGGGTAATTTTCGTGCCCCAGGCATTGAGCAAGGCGCGAAAATGATGTAATTTTCATGCCCCTACAGGCATGCAGGGCGCAAAAATGAGGAGTTTGCGCGCCTTGAACCACTAGTAGGGCACAAAAATCCTAGTAAAAGGTGCTCAAGGATGTGGCATTTGGACTTCATGATTTGGCATTCGGCTGAGGTAAGTTGGATTTATCTCCAAGGACTCTAAGGAAGGCATAGGAGGGGACCAACTAGGTAGGAGTAAGGTCCAACACTTGTTAGGAGGTAGCGCCATTAGGTTCTACATGGTGTTATGACATGAAGACGTGAAATGGAACTCAAAGTGGGACTTTGAGGTATAACATATTCCCCCTAAAGTTTGATTTCATGAGAAACTGATGGTCGAAACACTTTACAAATAAATGAGTCCGTAGAGATAGTAGGAAGGAGGTTGGAGTGGAGCTGCAAGGAAACATAAAAAATATGTCAAATAATGTCGAGGCGAGCATACCCATGCTCGAAAAAACTGACTCAAAGGATGGTTGCCGACAAATACATTGAATATCCATGACAGAATTGACATGATATAGACTGGAGACAAATCGTGGCTACTAAGAAAAAGCGTAGATCCGTGACAAGATAATGACACAGCCACGACCAATACAATAGTGGATATGTGTGACAGTACATCAATGAGGTCACCAACATGATGTCTATGTAGGGACCTACTCAATAATCGCCATCGCATCCTGGACGTGAAAGAAACATCAGGACCATATAGGGTCTTTATATACCCAATCCCAGAGCTATACGAATCTGACCATGTGATTACAAGGTGTTGAATTTGAACATGGAAGAGACTACTTGATTACCATCCAATGATGTAAGCCATTAACAAGTATGAGGGTAATCACCAATGATGAAAATGATCCCCAAGGTATCTCTAGTACATCCCAACGAATGTGAATAAAGAGTTTTGGATTCGAACATTCGAGGGATTATTCGATCAGAGGCCAATAATGAAAACCTACTATCGAATATGAGGAAACCTGTCGTTGAGGCATGCAGGAACCAAGGTACTACAGTTAGTTCCTAAGCCTAATTCCTGAATAGTGAGTTGATTTTGACAGGAATAGACTCGTCGAAGGAGGGCCATAATGAATCCCACATCATTGACACGAAACTAATATAGCAAAGAGGTGTGGAGCAATGGATCAAAAGAGTATGGACTAACACAGAGCGGAGGTTTGACAATATTGCGGAAGGTTGAATTAGGTAAACAGTGATCCTTTGAACATATAATGGCATGAGAGATGACTTCGCAGTCGGGACTGACAAAAGAAACGACCACAAGGTGAGCTGACTCTAATTAAAAAGACGACCCATGATTGTATTTATGACCGGAATATAGACTGAATACCCAAAAACTACAAGGTGTATATACATGCCATGTTCAAGGGTGATGAATCATAAGCTACCAAAAGATAGACTCGGTTTATTCCCCCATTTTCCCCCATCATGGTTGACAAGTACCCCCTTTTTTTTAACGAGCTTGAGGAGGATAACAGATGCTCGATATAGCTCACTTTTAAGTGAGTCCAACCTTATACATTTTACGAACCCAAGGAAGGAGAGGTTCGTCTTCGTAAGGATCCTTCAATGTTTAATTTCACGAGTCCAAAGAAGGGAAACTCGAAGATTTTTCATGTTTAGAGAGTCTGAAATAACCTATAGAAGAATCCAAGGTTTGACTGTTTCGTAAGAATTAGTCTTTGGACCCAAAAAAGTATTAAATAATATCCATAAGAACTCTCCTAGTCATGACTGACTAAGGTATACATTTCTCGTAAATAGTATAAACGGTCTAAAAAAGGGATAACCTACCACCAAATGGATGTCCTTTCAAATACTTTTACAAGTGTGAAATAGACAAGTACACTTGGAAATCTTTTCTAGGAAAGGGAGTCCGAAAAGAGCTTAAAGAGAACTCCAGTGGTTCCATTTCTGTGAGTTAATCAACTTAGTCCAGAAAAGGGAGAAAACAATACTAAATTGATACTTTGATCATCATTTTACGAGCATGAGTAAAGCAGACTTGATCCACATCGCAGTTGGAATTATTGTCGGATTCTAACTTCGACACATCTTCGACAAGTCATCGACATCCACATAACTTCAACAAGTTCTGACTTTGACATGGCTTCGACAACTCCACGACTTTGAAAAGTTCTACGACCTCACAGTGTCGCGACATCGACATGCAGCGTCGATCTACGGCTTACGACTGTCGAACTTCGACAGACTGTCTCTTTGACTTCCAGTTGACTGTAATGGTTGAACTGTCAAACCGTTCTAACTTCTTTTGTAACTGAACGTAACAGGAAAGCACCCAATCATCTTAGGACATTCTATATAAGCATGTATAATATTGTAGCATAGAATCAATCGATGATCTCATATCCAGTAATAGAAGATCAGTTCGCATTCCTGCATATTGTCTGTGCATATTTGTGTTATGTTTGTGTAGTGTATTCCTGCTTTGCGCATTCTAATTCTTAAGCTTCTTCCATAACAGAGCCGCCTCATTCAGTCGAACTGTTTTCACCCTTGTGCTTCCTGACTATCATTACGGATCATTGGTATCAGATCACTCATCTTTTTTCATGCTTAAGTTTGCGTAGACAATTCCATCAAATTTACTGACTTATGCATGTTCAAACACGCTCGCAATCTTAGCAACCCAAGCAGACGCTACCTCCATAAATGGCAGAAGAAACAGATGATAGACATGCAGCCGAAGAGATAGCACAACTTATTGAGCAAGCGTTGACTTGACAATGAACTAAAATGTTTTCCCAGTTCAATGAAATTCTCATGTGATTTGCTTCGACATCCGGAGGATTTTCGACGAGAACTCACTACAATAAAATCATCCCCTTCAAAGTGCAAATGAATTTGGACATACCAAATCTTGAAGGAAATGTTGACGTGGAATCCGTCGTGGAATCCGTCGGCAATTGGGTACAACAATTGGAATCCTATTACTCTGTGAATCAACTCTCAAAAGATGACAAGATCACCATTGCAGCCTTAAATATGTCAACATCTATGCACTGCTGGTGGGAGAACCTCTCGACAAATATGGAGAAAAGCGGAGACCCCTTCAACACATGGGATAAATTCATCGAACGCATTCGAAAGTAATTTTACCCATTCAAATACCTCGAGCAGCAGTATAAGAAGTGGCAGCAGCTAAGGCAATGGAAATACCAATCAGTACAAAGTTACACCGATGAGTTCTATCGACTCATAGCTAGACTTGGCATCCAAGAAGAAGATAAATTGCTTGTTCTGAAGTACATCAGCATATTTTCCCAGTACATCCAGTAGGAGATGGAATTTTTTACTGTCATTACGCTTGTAGATGCATTCCACTATTCCAGAAAACTTGAAACCAAGCAAAAAGGGAAAGCACACTTCGTGAAAAATCCGACATCAGGACGACTACCTAACAAGAAGACACCAACCGACCTCGACAAGTCAAAATCTTCTTAGCCGACTCCACCAAATCCAGATCACGACAAAAATCCTTTTCAGAAAAGGGAATGTAGCAAACAACCGCCGACCAAAAAATGGTGTGATTACCACCACTCATCTTAGCATGATACATCTGAATGCAAAGATTGAAATACTTTTTTGGAGAAAGTGTCAACATCCGAAGCGTTCGACAAGACAGTGGAAGAATCAGATCCAGATGCAACGACTCTTTTGACATCGACATCGACCACTCCAACAGCCTCGACTGTCGTCGACGAGGGGGAACAAGAGCGCCTGTTCCATACACGGATATGGGTCCAGCATAACCCATTACATCTAAATGTGGACAATGATATCCAGAAGAACTTCATTTTTGAAGATCTCATAAAGAAACTAGGTCTTGTCACCACTCTGCATCCTCAACCTTACAACATCGGTTGGATGAAGGATGGACAAGAACTACAGATCACCCGACAATGCAAGCTCGCCTACTTCATAAATCCTTTTGAAGATGAATTACTCTGTGACATAGCACCACTATCCGTAGTCGATTCCCTATTTGGGAAACCTTACCTATGGGATCGCCATGGAAGTTATCAGTCACAACCGCGGAAGGTAATTGTCAAAATCCAAAATCGATGGTACAACATTCCAAAGAGATGACCTACACCAACGGTTTCAATGATATATGCTAAACAGACAAAGAATCTCATCAATCATGCTCAAAATTTCGCGTTAATCATGATCAAACTGCAAAATTATAGGAAGAATGCAGGGACGAGTCGACTCGCCGACCAAAGCAGCTCCTGACAGAAGTAGTTGATTGACAATGTTCTCGATGAGTATCGGAGTTTATTCCAAGATAGGGACGGAGTACCTTGACATTTCTAGGTAAAACACTCCATTGACCTTGCTCCTGGTTCTTATTTGCCTAACGCATCTGTTTACAGAAGATCCATTCTCGAAAATGAAGAGATTCGCAGACAAATCCAAGAATTGATCGACAAAGGTCATATCTGACCTAGCTCCTCTCTTTGTGGAAGTACAAACGTCCTCGTTCCAAAGAAAGATGGGACTTGGAGCATGTGCATCGACTACAAGGCACTCAACAAAATTTTGCTAAAGAATTGGTACCCTCTACCGCAGATAAACGAGCTCATCGACTGTCTGAAAGGTGCTAAATTCTTTACTAAGCTCGACCTCAAATCGGGATATTATCAGATTCCAATCGATCCCTTAGATGTGTGGAAAACTTCTTTCAAGACCAAGGAAGGATTGTTTGAATGATTATTCATGCCTTTCGGCTTAACCAATGCACCTGCGACCTTCATGCGATACATGGACAACATTTTGCGACCTTTCATCGACAAATGGGTCATTGTCTACCTTGACGACATATTGATTTTCAGTCGATCATGGAAAGAACATGTCAGACAACTTCGCCAAGTCCTTGACACTCTCCAGCAACATCGACTCTACTTGAACATGGACAAGTGTACCTTTGCGATGAACAGCATCAAATATTTGGGGTATGTAATTAAATCTACAGGCATTCACGTTGATCTAGAAAAAGTACATATCCTAAATTATTGGTCCATTCCTCAAATCATTCAAGAACTAAGAATTTTTCTTGGTTTGGTGAATTTCTATCAATGATTCATACTCGGCTTCAGTCACATAGCCTAGCCCTTGAATCAGTTGACGAAGGGAAATGGAAATGTTTTCTTCAAATGGACACTGACATGACAAGAAGCTTTTGAACAGCTCAAACACAAGCTCTGCACTGCACCAGTACTTGCGTTACCTTATTTGCATCAGCCCTTTGAAGTTTATATGGACGCATCGGACTATGCCTTGGGTGCAATGATCACTCAGTCTGGTCACCCAGTCGCTTTTCATTCCAAAACTTTTAACGACACATTTAGAATATATTCGACGTATGAAAAAGAACTGTACGCCATTGTGCAAGCTCTCAAGCAATGGAGGCATTACATCCTTGGAAAGGAAACAGTCATCCTCACTGACCATAAGCCTCTGCAGTTCCCTCCGACCCAGTCAAAATTTCAAAGAACCAGACAGCTTAAGTGGATTAATTACCTACAACAATTCCAGTTGGTAATTAAGTATCGGAAAGGTAAGTCTAATGTTGCTGCCAATTGTCTAAGTCGACCACCCATTACTCTCCTTTTCACAGTGATGAGTATGCAGGGTTACGACACGACCACTTGGCATCAACTATATCAGGACGACATCGAATTTTCACTAGTCTATCGACAACTTCATACTGACAAGTCGTCGACCGCCGACTATTTCCTGAAAGACACGTTGCTATACAAGCTTGGATAGCTTTGTGTACCGTTTGGTGAGCATCGAAAGCAGCTCATTTGGGATGCGCACTACAGCAAGACCGCATGACACTTTGGAGTAGAAAAGACACTTGCTATTATGCAGAAGTATTTATTTTGGCCTACACTTAAAAATGACGTCAACAAGTACATTTCATCATGCGTGGTTTGTGCCATTGCTAAACCGCATAATCGACGACAGGGATTGTACACACCTATGTCAGTTCCTAGTCAACCATGGGAATCTATTTCTATGGACTACTTAATGGGATATCCTACTACCAAACATTAGCACGATGTGATATTAGTAGTAGTCGACAGATTTTCCAAGATGTCCATTCTCATACCATGCAAGAAGACCACAACAGCGCAGCAGACTACTCAACTCTTCTTCACACATGTCTGAAAACACTTTGGTTTACCCACAACCATTACTTCTGATCAAGATGCCAAATTCGTCGGCATCTTTTGGAATAATCTCTAGAAACAGTTGGACACACGACTATCATTGTTGACAGTTTTCCATCCTTAGACCGATGGACAGACAGAAGTTATGAATCACTTGGTCGTACAACTACTTCGCATGTACAACCACAAGCATCAACGCACATGGGATAAAATCCTTCCATACATATAGCACAGTTACAATCATGCTCAGCACATCTCTACAGGCAAGAGTCCATTTGAGATCTGTTATGGATTTCAACCCTCAGCGCCTATTGACTTGATCAGCTCCTCGACACAACCAAACTCCGACACCGACAATAGCCAGCGAGAAGTTGATAAATCCTTGAAGTTTCGAGATCAAATCTGCGACATCCAGAAGCAAGCACAGGAAATGTTGCAATGAGCAAATGAGAAAAATAAGGCCCGACATGACAAGCATTGTATTCCTAATTCATTCCAAATTGGGGATAAGGTCTGGTTACATCTCAAGAAGGAGTGCTTCACCGGTCCATTCAAGAAGCTCAAACCCTTGCAATACGGTATGTACAGTATTCTTCGACAAATTGGCGAAAACACTTTCCAGCTTGACATTCCTGCATGCCTGGGTCTGCATCCAATATTCAATGTGGATCTACTTTGACCATACCATGATGGGTTGGACTTCCATAGCGATATCGATCTAGCCTTACGTGAGGATGACGACTGGGACGAGTCAGGTATATGACCTTCAAACTTGTTTTTAATTTTTTAATTTTATGTCATTTTTTTGTTTTGTTTTGATAATGTATAGAAAGTATAATATATATGTATAACGATGCAGATCGAGGACCAGCGAGGCCAGTAGGATCCTCTCCACTGCGACGACAAGGGGCGGAGTACCAGGCTGAAGAGGATGAGGTAGGAGGGCTCCACGATGTGGAGAGGAACCTAGAGGGACTGACCATGGGCATTCCTTCGATGAGGATTTTCAAGGTCCCATGTCATATTCAGAGGCACACTGTGGGTGTGCTAGAGTGGATTGGCAGGCTCCTCCGTCGATTTTCTAGGGCAGTGGTGTGTTACCATGATCACCGTGCACCTCGTGACAAGTGTTTAGGCAGTAGTTTTGTTAGTGGTATTTATACAATATGTAGGCCAGAGAGCCATTTTTGTATGGGCTATGATCCCAATTTTTTACTTTTGACACATTATACTATTGTATTTGGCAAAAACACTTTTTACATGATATATACATATGGATCTATCTCTATTGTTTACCTATGATGACTTGTATGTTACATTTTTACATGTGTTCTTTCACTACTACATATGGCTCAAAAGTTCCACGACATTTTGCCACGAATAAGTTAAAATCAATTTTTTAGTGGAAAAATAGTTAAAATTTTTGGAAAAAAATGATCTTGTCCCCAACGATCATCGATATAGCGATGCAAGCTCCATAACATCACTATAGCGATGAATGTTTGTCAAAATAGCAACATATATGATTTCGTCATTATAGAGACGAATGTCGAGGGCAAGAACATTTTGTTTTTTACTTTTTAACGGTCATTGCTTTTGTTTTTTTTTAAATTTGATCATTGTGCATTTTCGTCGGAACCGCGACCCTCATTGATCTATAAATACATTTTCTTAATTCATATTTCCACAAATCATTTGCTATAGTTGCAGCGATCTTTCTGTTGGTTTTTCGTCCTATGATTTCAAGAGTCTAGTACTGGTTTGACGCATCGAATTTTTGATCTCCTTCATTTTCCAGGTTAGTTTAACTGCAATGCACTAGTATTTTTTGTGGTTGCACCCTTTGTGTTCCAACTAGGGCTTCAATGCAATGGAGCAAATGTTTATATAGTTTGGGATTTTTGTGTCAAAATTTTATTTTATAAATTGTCATTTGTGTTAAAATGTAAATTTTTAAATTTTCATTTCTGTTAAAATGTAATTTTTTAAATGGTGGTTTGTGTTAAAATGTTTTTTTTCTCCTTCTATGTTTTTTATTGGTAGCCTTTGGTTCTATCTAGGTTAATGAAAAATAATAGAAAGGAGATCTCCAAGCAAGATAGATTTAAAATTAACTATTTCAATGAAATTATGGATTATGCATCTTTTGGATTCATAAATTGTTATGACTTCAAGAAAATCCTAGAATAAACCATGGAATTAATATCATTTCCAATGTTAGTACTGAAATTGGAATGTTTTGATACATAACTTATGTATCGATCACATTTTATTTTCCATCCCTTTCCTAGAATCGTTTAACAATTGATCTAGTCTGGTGTATATCTAGCAACAACTCACACATCAACCTAGCATGTTGGAACACGATGTTACTAGTGATGGTCATGCTAACGACGTCGGCATCGATGAAAATCATCATCATCACCATCAACACAATCCCAATCATCATCATGATAATCATTGTCATCATTATCACATCATCATCATAAGCATATTCGTCATCATCAGTAATCATCATCATCATCAAAAACAACACCAACATCGCCGTCAACATCATCATCATCATCAGTGATGATGATGATGATAATGAAATCATCGTCATTGTAATCAATAGGACCATCATCGTAGATTTCAAGTACACTATCTAATTAGATTTAACTATCCCCCTCATATATAACCAATGAGACCACAATGGTGTATCCTTTCAAGCATTGATAGGCATTTGACAACATCATTATCATCTATATCCATAATCCCATTTGAAAATCCTTTCAAACTTTGAGGGTCTACATATATATTCATAATCCCATTTGACAATATCATTACAATGTGTTGAAACCTTTTAATATCTAGTATAACGAACATGAACAATATTACCGACCCCTCAATTTCTTCTACATTAGATCCATTGGCACCATAATGTATACTTTCTTGCAATTAATAATTATAAACCAACGTAGGGAACCAATTAACCACTCGTTATCCTATGGGGATTACCACTTGGAAAAATGGTGTAACTCCTTTCACAAATACACTTACAACCCAACATACTAACCCACTTGGACATTTAGATAGCAATTCATTACTTTATAAGGAAACACCATATCTATTAACATACCAACACATGCATTGAAGTAATATGTAAACTCCTAATTTGTGACATCATTAGCACAATTCCTTAACCCCTTTTTTAAGGCAATATATAAATTCATGTTATGTATAATGAATAGCCATTACCCACCATAGGCCAATACTTATTGGAACAACATGTAGTAATCCAAGGGAATTACTTAGGTAATCCTCTACACACGATTAGGTAATCCTCTAATTACGTCCTCTAATTTCGATCTCCTTTAATATATATATATATATATATATATATATACTCTATTCAATTTACTTATATATTGATAATGAATGTTTTTTGTTCTTATAGGCTATAAGAATGTCAAATAAATATATTTGAGAAGAAAACAATAAAGGTATGCTGAGATTAAGGAAGCATTGGAGGCGAAGGGTGATGGAAAGTGTTATTTCCCTTGTAATGATTGCAGAGGTTTGAAAAATAGAAGACTTTTAATAACAAAAGTTGAAAAACATTGTAAGGAGAAGGGGCATGTTGAAGGGGGGTATGAATATCATCCCTTGGCAAGACGTTATTCATTACATAATGTACTTCTTGTAATAGTATTGATAATGTATTCACAAAAATTTTATCATTTTAAATATATGTGTTGTATATTATACACTAATGTTATTGCATTGTTTGTAAATATAAATACAATGCCCCCCATATGTCGACCGCCAAAGAGATATTTGCCACATAATAGTAGAAATGCTACTTTAAATGGCGACAAGCATGGTGATCATGCTATTGAAGATCGAGTTCTTAATGATCCTATGGACGAAGATGACGTTATTGATACGAATGGTGAACATGAGATAAATAGATTGCTCCAAGACACATTTGCTCCATTGGATGAGGACAACCTCCATGATATGCATGATGTTCCTCTACTCGTGCAATCCCAAGAACCTCTTTATGAAGGCCCGACAACCAATATTCTATCTGCTATATTATTGTTGGTGAACTTGAAGGTTTTGAATGGTTTATCAACACTTGTTTCACACGGCTCCTAAGGTATGTAAAGTTGAATATTTTCCTCTATTTTTAGTGTTAATTAATTCGTAAATTAGGGATATGCAATATTTATGACGTATATTGTTTAAATTTCATTTTTTTGTCAATGTTGCAGATTGTTGGGTGAATTTCTATTACCACCATCAAATAATTTACCACGCACAAGTCGAGAGGCATTCTTGAGTATGAAATAAATTGGAATGGAGTATCAAGCTATTGATGCATGTTCTAATGATCATATTATATATTACGGACAGTATGCATCAGAAAACAAATGCCCACAATGTCAAATTAGTAGATATCGAACTGATCAAGTAACAAAAGAGGTCCCTCGCAAATTTCTTCGTTATAATCCCGTAATCACACATTTCTAACGACTATTCAGGTGCCAAAGTATAGCACAGTTTATGGATTACCATGCGAAGAACAGAAGTGAAGATGGTGTTCTTCGAATTCATGTAGATGGTTCTGCATTGAAGAACATCGAAGAAAAATGGCCAATTTTTAACAATGAACCTCGTAATGTTAGACTTTCATTGGCAGATGATGGTTTCAATCCATTTGGTGAGCTTCATTTTACTTACTCATTGTGGCATGTTTTCATCATAAACAATAACCTACCTCCTTGGATGACGATTAAGAGAGAACACACAATGTTGGAAATGATTATTCCAGGCATGTTTTTTAAAGTAATTATATTATTTCATTAATTTATTTGTTTAATTGCTGCATGAGAACACCTTTTATATATTGGGACAGATAACTAAATAGCAATATTGTATGTTTAATGATCAATTAGGTAAGTACCAAGTTAAAAATATGAATGTATATATTGAGCCTCTTATCAATGAGCTATTGAATTTATGGGCTGGAATCACTATGTATGACATCTCCAGACCAATAGGGCAGAAACAATTTCAGTTCCATGGAATACTTGCATGGACAATTCATGGCGCTCCCGGGTTAACACATTTTTGTGGTATGTAACTTTATGTTGCACGTCGTTAAAATTATATGTTTTTAAGGTAAAAACATGCATTTTTTTTTAAATTAATAATCATTTGATGCTATAACATTAATACATATATCTCGCAGGTATTCAAACAAAAGGAAAATTTGCATGTCCAGTATGTGGTCCTAGGATAAAATCTTGCCGTTCAAGAAGTTTAGCAAAGGAGGTGTTCGATGAGTACAGGAACTTCCTCCCTAAGAACCATAGGTATCGAACTATCGAAAAAACAAATTCAATGGTAAATAAGAGAATGGAAAGAAACCACGAAAAATGACACCTCACCTATGGAAGTTGGAATATAACATAAATCGTCGAGGTATGCAAATTGTATATGTAGCATATAATATGTTCACATAATATTATGATTTTTATATTTTTACTGAATTTTCTCTACCATGGGTGTCATGAATTATTGTTAATGTGTTTTCGTTTATGTTTAATGAATGTATTTAAGGCAGGAATGGGCTGCCACGAGGAATGAAGAGTTATCCCATACAATTCAGTAGGTTGCCTAAATACGAGCACCTACAAATAGCTCATTTGTTCAATACAATGCATATCGGGAAGAATGTAACAGAAATGATATGGCGGATATTAGATGGAAGGTCTGACAAAGATAAAATTGGAAAAATTTGTAGTGGCATTGCAAAAGCCAATCATGCATTGCAAAGTGTAATTATTTCCAATGCTAGAGATGGGTACCGAAATATTAGTCTTCCATGGTTATTGAAGGAGCAACAAAGTAGTGCTATAAAAGAGGTCATTCAGAAAATAAGGTTTCCAACGGGGTTTTCATCGAACATACAAAATATCTTAACCAAAAAAAGTGATTTTGGAGGTGTTAAAACTCATGACTGGCATACATTCATTAAGGTAATTATTTACGTATATAATTTCCATTAAGTAAATATTTTTATTAATTGTTCTCTCCTATTTGAAAACATTAGATAATGATTTGCTTTTTTCTACAGTATGCTCTACCTCTATCTCTCCCATATAGCTTTGACTACAACATAAATCAAGTTATATATGATCTTGGTAAATACATGAGGCAAGTAACAATTTATATGCATGAAAATGTTCATTCTTTTTTTTGCATTTCTTATTGATATATTGTGTTTTACATCTTGGAAATTTATTATATATGCCTCAATATTGTTGATCATTGTTATTTTCTTGCATCTTTTGTAGGTGGATTTCATCTAAATAAATCCATAAAGAAGATATTAGGTATTGGAAGAGAGAAATTCCTCTTCTAATGTGTGAAATGCAGAAGTATTTACCTCCATCATTTTTCAATGCACAAGAACACTATCTCATACACCAAGTTGAGGAGATTGAATTGTGTGGACCTATAAAATCAAGGTCAATGTGGATGGTGGAAATGCATTTGAATTCATTGAATGCTTTTGTTAGACAAAGAGCACGTCCTGAGGGTTATATGGTGCAGGGCTATATGCCATATCAATCCATGGTGTACATTAGTTAGTATCTTCCAAGATTAGCAAAAAATATCAATCTGCCTCGCATTTGGCATGTTGAATCCATCAACAAATTTGAAGGGGGGGTCCTATTGGGGAAAGGTAGAACGAGGAAAGTGAAAGGTAATTGAATGGTGTACATTTAATTTATTATACAATTAATTTTTCAATTTATGTAATTTTTATTATTCCATCAGTATTTTAAGGTAAACTAATTTCCTTTAATGATATCTAATTTACAATTCTTAATTGTTATTTTTTCATATAGTTGGTTGCTTGTGGGATGCAATGCATTTATACATTGCAAACAATCGTGATTGGATGGAGGAATGGGTTGAACGATGTACATAATACTATGGTACCTTATCATGGGAAGGGGTTAGTAAAATGATTAAAACAGTGCATCATTATCGAGAAGAATATCCCGAAGAACTTACGCAAAGGGAAATTGATTTAGCGTGCGGTTTAAAAGATAAAAAGGAAAGTATATTTACCCTGCTCATTTTTTTCGTTGTTTCCCATTGTATCAACATATTTCTTTCGTTTATGTCTTCTTATATATTTATTTACCGATTCGGGCATGATGCAGCCGATACAACACAATGCTATGTGGTGCAATGGTCGTAAATTTCACATCAAAAAGTTGGATGACAAGAAGAAAACATTTGATTATGGGATAACTGCAGTTTTTCAAGTCACTAATGTTTAATCTAGAAGTGACAGGCATCCAGAAGTATATGAAAATAGGTACTATGGTTATTTGAAAGATATACTTCATTGTGACTTTAATTCCTTTAAAATAGTTATGTTTGAGGTCAAATGGTACAGGATACGAATGAATGAACGCGATCCTGAAAGAACTGTTATTGAGCATGCCAATGGATTTACCATGGTTAATACAAGGGCACTTGAACCAAGTACAGATCCTTATGTTCTTCCAAGTCAATGTAATCAGGTCTTTTACTCAGAGGTTCTAGGTAAAGCAGGTTGGTCATACATTGTTAGATACGATCCAAGAGGAATATTGGTCAAGTATAATGCAGAGGAAGAAGACAATGTTGAAGAAGAAGGTGATGCAGATCAGGAGCAGTTAGTCACCGATGTAGATGTGTCAGATGAAGAATCCGATCAAGAAGTTGATCATCTAAATTATGTAGCAGACAATTATATTGACATTGATGATATTGATGATGAATATCTAACCGAAAATAACATTGATCATGATGTTGATATGAGCGATCTTTTCAATGATAGCGATTCTGAACCAGATGACAATACATATGTTGAGTTAGATGAAGAAGAATCCTAATGACATTGTAGCAATGTTGGAATCTAGGAGGTATGTGAGAACATCTTTTTGCATAATGTATTATGTTTACACTATTTAGTTATGTTTAAAAGATCATCATCACCATCATCATCATCATCATCATCATCGGTGTCGTCATCCTCATCACCACCATCATCATCATCATCATCTACATCATCATCATATTCATCATCATCTTGTTTTCGTCGTCATCATCTCCCTCTTCCTCATCAACACCTTCATCATCGTCATCATCATCATCTCCATCATCGATAGCAGCATCTTCATCATCATCATCCTCATAATCATCATCATCATCAACAACAACAACAACATATTCATCATCTTCATCGTCATCACCATCATCATCATCATTGTCGTTGTCCTCATCGCCACCATCATCGCCATATTCATCTTCATCATCATCATCATCATCATCATCATCATCATCATCATCATCAT
>BSBM01001610.1:600000-782500 GCA_027924585.1 Larix kaempferi
AACAACAAAATGACGACTCTAAAAAGACACATAAGTCAGAGATCGCGAAGAGTAATAAAGCATTATCTAACAATGTTGAAGAAATTTTTAGACTAAGAAATCATAACAAGATACTAGTCACAAAAATTAAGAAGTTGAAAAATAGCCGAAAGATAGAACAATCTATGGACGACATTGAAGGGAAACTTCTAGTCAAGCAAGAAGAAAATGGTTGTATCAAAATTCATAATGAAGATCTTAAGGAACAACTTAATACATTTGAAGATGACAGAAAATCGCAAGTCGAATTGATTAAGAAGTTTCAAAATGATAATAGGCAGTTAGAAAACAAGTTGGAAAAGATACAGAACAAAAGCTTAAACCCTCAAGAGACGAAAATACAACTTCCAACTCAGATCAATGCTTTAAAGGCAACATTTGTAAACGAAAATGATATTGCGAAAGTTCCCTATCGACACCCCCAACCATAAAAACCGATATTTGAAAAAGTGGGAAATGTCAAAAGATAATGGTACTAATGTGATCAAATCTCCCGACGACACATTAGTAGGGAATTCCATCAGTCCACAACAAATCAATTTGGGATGGATTGATCCATCGACGTATCGGAAGTTATGCTCTACACTTAGCAATTCATATCGACATGTTTCATCAGCCATGACATCGCAAAGAACAATGCAACAAAATAATAAGGCTTTGAGGACAAAGCCTTTCTAAGAGAGTGGCAATGCTATGAATATTATATGTATGTTAATTAAAGTTATTAATTATTAAGTGAAAGGGTGTAACCCTTCACTATACACGCTCAAGCCTATAAAAGCGAGCCTGATTGTAAATTATTAATCATCCATTATTGAATATATTATCTATTGTACTCCATATTTATGGCTTATCGTATATACCAGATCTTCTGGTGAAGTTATTTGTGTGAAGCAAATAGTTATTTGCGGCATACTATCTTCCATTGGAGCAATAGATCTGGAAACGTCTAATATCATTATGTTTAAATTGGAATACTTTAAGCCAAGGATTTCCCATCAACTGGCATTCCAAATCATCACCAACATTGCTGGAAAAAAATCCATCGTACTATTCTAGATGAAGGATCCTCCACCTCCAATATGTCTCTGTCCTGCTGGAGAGCCATTGGCTCTCCTGAACTTAAAGGTTCTCCTACCTCCTTGAAAGCGTTTGACGGACACAGATTCCAACCACACGGTATTTTACAATCCATGGCCATTGAATTGGGAGGTAAGACTATTTCTATTAACCTAGAAGTATTCACTACACCCTTATACTGCAATTTATTACTTGGTCAAAAATGGTTTTAGACCATGACTGTGGTTGCATCCTTATTCTTCTGCAATGTGCAGTTTCCCCATGAAGGAAAAATTGTCACCATTGACCAACTAGATTTTTGTATACCTGACAGCACCGCTCATCCTATAGATAATTTCCCTCTCCTAGGGAATTCTTCGTACATGTATGAGAGTATGTGATCCGGATTTATGTGGGAATGAAACAAAAGATAGCATATACAGAATCATATACAGAGATATATTGCAAATAACACAGTGATACAGTAAACACATATTCTATTAAATAGCGGAAATAGAATAGACTGTAATATACAATAGCTGGAATGGTGGTAGCTATCTCTGAGAAGAGATGTGGCCGCTATGCTCATTCGTGCCAAGATGAATACAAAGAGAGGCCGAAAGGGCCTATTTATCATAAGCATGAGGGAAAGAATCCCAAACATCCAAAAACCTAACCCTAGAAGATGAACCGTCATAAAGTCATGTGGGCCCCGTTTGGGTAAGTTAGTACATCAACTTCCCGGGGTCGTAACTTTTGCATACGATCTCCGTTTGGGGCGCTCGGTAGCCCGTTGGAAAGGTCTATCCGAGATTTACAACTTTTGACTGGGGCCAAATGTATGCCAAAGGAAACCATTTGGCCCCCCAAATTGCCAAAAAGGGTCGTTTAGGGCCTCAAAATGGCTCCGAAAGTTCAGCACCCGAAAAACTGCTAAAAATAGTAATTTACCAAAATTGCCGGAAGACTGTTTTGAGCCAGTTGGAAGAGGTGGGCCGCCACCGATATCCACCTGGATCAATCCTCCCTCCTTAGGAGGCAATGGTCTCCATTGCGTTAAATCCCTTAACATATGTCGAGCTGTGTGTCGAGTTGAGCTCTTGGTGCGACATTTGCTGAAGTGGAAAGGTTGCCTTACTTTGACATCTTCAGAGGGTTGTAATTGTTGTTGATGGATGCGCTGGAGTTGTTCAACAGTTTTGGTTATTGTGGTATCCTTGGTATGCACCGATGTGGATGGTTTCTTTTTGGAGGGGCCCCTTGAATGCGTGGCCTTGCACTGTGGAGGTACCCGAATAGGCGATGCTGCACTAACTTTGTGTTTTTCTTGTTTCTGCTGAGTAGAAGGATAATCTGCAGAGGTTGTGGATGTCTCCGCGATCTGATGTTCACCTTTAGTGGCAATTGCGAATAGGGAAAATTTCCCGGTGTGGGAGATTATCTTCCTTCCCTGCTCGTTTGGGGTAGGTGCAACTATCTCTGGTATCCGATAGAGTTGTCCTCCCAAAGTGACAATGACACTGCGAGGTCGTGATTCATATACAGCATGACGCCTCCACATATATGGTTGTCCTAAAAGAACATCACATACTTGAAGTGGGGCCACATCACATAATACCTCATCTTTCAAGGGCTTGATGCCATATGGTAGGCGACATTGGTGACTAACACGGATCCTTCGTCCTTGGCTTAGCCATCCAATGGTGTATGGTTGTGGGTGTGGCGTTATTGGTAGCTCCAATCTCTTGATGACTTCTTCTGAGATCAGGTTCTTCTGGCTGCCGCTGTCCACAACAAAGTGTAGGGGAATTCCCTTCACCCACATCTGTGAGTGGAAAAGGTGCTCCTCTACCTCCGACTCTTCAGGCTCCTCTGGCTGAATCTGTGTGGTGGCAACAACGGAACTGGGTTCTGCATCAATGATCTGCTTCCCTTTTTGTGCGGCTGTAAAATTAGGTTCCGAGTCAGAATCGGAACTGGGATCTGATTCTGAAGCTTTGATCTTAGCCACCAATGACTGTTTTGAGCGACAATCATCAGTGTTGTGCCAGGGGATTTTGTGGAACTCGCACCACTTCCCGGTGTCTTTCTTTGTCTTTTCTTTACCCTTCTTCGCCTGTGGTTGGGACTGGTTGTCCTTTTCCTGCCCCATGTTCTGCGAGCCAGAGTTTCCCTTGCCCTGCTTCTGTGCAGGTCCAAAGTCACGCTTGTTCTTTTGCTGAAATTTCTGCTCAATTTTGACAGCATATCGATAGGCGGATCCGAGTGAAGAGATTTCCAGGAAATCCATCTCTGTCCGGATGTACCGGTGTTGGCTCGGTTTTGCAACCAAGCTTAGTGCTATGGGCACCTGCTAACTAGTAGCAGCAGTTTCAATAGAAATAAAAACAATAAACTAAATAAACAATACTTTTCATGGATCTAAACAAGAATCTAAGCAAATAATGTAAACATTTCAAAATCAAGAACAAGAAACATAATAAATAATTTTTTTGTATTGAAAAGTGGGGGGCAAGCAAGTGCTTGCGATATTACCTTCAATGGTGAAGGTTGATGTTGAGCAACTCCCAAGATGAGTAGCTCCAAACTCCAATAGGTCTCTTTCTCCAAGGTTGCTTCAATGGCTAAAAGTGCTCAGGGGAGATTTCAGCAGCATAAGGATGAGATAATGGAAGGATGGGAAATGAGGAGCCCCTACCACCTTTTTATAGGTTTTGGTGGTGAGGAATACCATTTGTGGTTTTGTGGAAACCAATGGTATTGACCAACATGGTTTAGGTAATTTTCCCTCCTTTTTCCTTTTTTGAATAAAAATAATATTTTAATTCCCTTTTTAATGTTTTTGGGAATTTGGACCCTTTTTGAGGGTTTTTTATGATTTTCTTGGAAAAATAATCTTTTTTAATGGAAAAAGGGGTGTACTAAGGTCTTTTGGTGACCTTTTGTTGGTTTCAGAGGCTCAGATGGTGGAAAAGTGGACAAATGGGTCATGTGAGTAAGGGAATGAGCTAGTGAGCACTTTTTAGGTGTTAACAGATTGCCCCCTGATGTGTGAGGGCAGGAGCTCATCGTATGGCCGATAGACATCATAGTTCTTTTGTCCTTTTTCTGGGTTTTAGGGGAGAGAAGAGACCGGTTGGAGACTGGAGCCACGACCCTTGGAAGCTGCAAAAATAAGAAATATTACATTGCCTCAATATGAATGAGGTATAATCTCTGATAAAGGACGAGGCGGGCATTCCCATGCTCGTATCAAGACATATACAAAACAATTAGTCCCAAGAAGGGGGATCTAATACGTAAAGAAATATACTGGTACATCATAATGGTCCAGAGGGGACATGATTGTGGGATATACTCATGATCATGGCTGATCTCAATAACTGATACACTGGAATAACTGTTGAACTGCTGAAATTGAAGGTGTCCAACATCTGTATGGACTCAATGACTGTGAGCCATCTCTAGGGAGTATTGTAACTGTATACTCAAGGGAGTATGAAACCTGGGTAAATCTGAATACTGTCGCCATGCGCAGCCCGGATATCTATAGAAAAAGTGTAACTGGTGTTATCCATAGGAAGACTCTCAAATGTGGAGGCGTCAGGAGGTATCCGGGGTCTTCGACTAATAACTGAACGGACCAATACCCTGTGCGAGTCTCAACGATGCGATCAAGGTGTTGAAGTCGAGCATGTGAGAAACAACCATTGGGAGAGGCACTGAGGATTCCTCTCGAAATGATTCGTAGGCACTCATCATAAATGGTAATGAGTCCAAGACACAGGGGCCTCTAGGTCTATCCTCTGGAATCAATGTGGTTGTCGTCGACAGAGGGAGACCAGCAACTAACAAGGCAATGATGTTTCCTTGCTGGGAGCGCGAGGTGTAAACTGAAGTGATGTAGTATTGCTGGTAGGACTGACATACTTGTGGGGATGGGAAATAACTGGGTCAAAAATGGGTAGACTCAAACTTCCTTTGTTCAGAGCAAGATGACGTGGTTGACCTGGCAGCGTAGGGAACTGACTTGTAGGTGTGGGGATCATCTTTTAGGGACTGAAGGGTATGTACTGACTCTGGGGGGGTGAAGCTGATGGTAGCTGTCGAGGGAGTTTCCGGGTGACATACTGCAGAATACTCTGAACAAAGGCGACCAGAATGGGGAAGCTGCTATGTGAGTAGATATGATCTGTCGTGGCGCCAAGAGGCACCCTTCTTCCTTCTTCGTAGTTTTAATGAGCTCCAAGAAGGGATAAAAGTGTGCTCTGAAATGGTACGGTCCTGTGGATTTTGTGAGTCCAGGACGGCGCATGCTCATGGTTGCTATCATGTTTAGAGAGTCTGAAAGCGGTAAGTGGACTCTATTGGTGTTCTTTTTCGTAGTTTAGTCTCCAAGGCCCAAAAAAGCATAAAATGATGCGGATGGAGAACTCTTCTAGCCGATGTGACTAGAGTATACCTTTTTCGTAATTAGTCTACGAGGTCTGGAAAAGGGGTAAACTTATACCAGGTAGACGCCCTTTCAGATACGTTTAGCGAGCATGAAAGGAAGAAAGATTGCTCGGCGATCTTTTCATTGTTTTAGGAGTCTGAAAAGAGCTTAACAGAAACTCCCTAAGTGCCTTTTTCGTAAAAGGGGTTGCTCGGCCCCGAAAAAGGGATAAAATTATACCGAACAAAAATGGATTGATGAGGGCGAGAAAAGGTCTCAAGCATCGTCATCTGTGCGGAAAACTGGATCCGGTGACATAAGGATTGTCGAAAACGGAGAACGGCCAATGTGGCACGTAAACCGAGGTGACGAGGGGGTGTGGAAAAAATGCTCGGAAAATCTAAAGGTGAGATCGAGAAATGATCTCTAGCATCATCAAGAGCGCGGAAAACTGAATCCGGCGATATAAGACACATCGAAAACGGAGAACGGCCGATGTGGCACGCAAACCGAGGCGACGAGGGGGCGTGGAAAAAATGCCCGGAAAATCTAAAGGTGAGAGCGAGAAATGATCTCTAGCATCATCAAGAGCGCGGAAAACTGAATCCGGCGATATAAGACACATCGAAAACGGAGAACGGCCGATGTGGCACGCAAACCGAGAGCTCCAAGTGGGCCATTTTTGGTAAGCAGAACTGGCGATGCGGGATGAACCGAAAGTCGAGTTACGGTGCCAAACTGCGCGCTAACCCAGATCCCACAAAGGGTAGCCGTGCCATGGAATCGAGAGCTCCAAGTGGGCCATTTTTGGTAAACAGCTCTATTAGTCTGAAGTTCCTACGTGAGTGGGATATGCGGGCTGTTGGTGCCTGTGTTCTGAGGGTTTTGGGTGCTGCTGCCCCACATCGTATGTCTGGGGGGCAGACGATGATGGTGGACTCCGTTCTACGGGGTACTTACTACGCTTGGGCTCAGATGTTCTTGGCCGGTGTCCGGAGAGATCTGGACAAGGCCGTGAGAGAGGGAGGTGAGTTCTGTTACGCCTCTTTTTTATGCTGTTTTTTCTTTGAGCGGGTGCCGACCTTACGGCCACACGTACCCGTTCGTGCTGGTTTTCCTAGTGAGCCTCGTATGATGAGGTGGGGGCAGATGATGCCCCGTGCTGGCGGTGGTATCCGTGGCTTCTTCATAGAGGACTTTTACCAGCAGTGGGAGCAGATGCCACTGGTGATCGAGGACTATCCATACGCCGGCATGGACTACCGGGGAGACCCAGAGATGCCACGTGCCCCAGGACAGGCCTGGAGCTTAGACGGTATGTTTTTGTGTATTATGTTATGTTATATCATATGTATTGTGATTGATCATGATGATATCTGTTGTATAGTATCTGATGGTTTTACTTTCTTTGTGCAGATATAGGTCCAGTACCACCACCTGACTATGTGGCTCGGCAGGGGCGGGCGATGGTGGTTGCTCGTCCCCCAGTACCTGTACGTCCTCCTCATGGTGGAGGATATGCAGCCCGTGGGCGAGGGGTTGGCCCTCACGACGATGCTATAGATGGTGTCCGGCAGACTCTAGCCCGGATCGTAGATGGGCTCCCCGAGGATGGCTGGAGGGACCTTGATCGGGACATTTTGCAGGGATGTTTAGGTGCGCCGCCTGAGTGGCAGTCACTTCTGTTGAGGGCAGCGGTGTTTGTTGCGAGACACGGGGGTGGTAGAGGAGATGCTCCGGCAGGGCCGGCTCAGGGGAGGATACGTCTGAGGGACGATCCAGCAGGGCCAGCAGAGCAGCGAGTTCGGGGTCGTCCTGACCCGGCTGGGCCGGCGGAGGTGGAGTCGGAGGAGGAGCCGGAGGAGGAGCCCGAGGATCCGCAGGATCCAGATGAGTAGACGTCATTGTTGCCCCCAAATGCTTATGAGCATATGGGGAAGCATTTTTTGTATGACAGATGTATTTTTTGTATATCGAGTGCTGAGGGCACTTATGACATGTAGACTATTTGATTTGTATATATATGTGGATATATATATTGGATATATTGTCGTGTATGCACGTGGATGCACATTTGTCTTTTGTATATGCCCATGGAGGCACATGTTATGCACGTGGATGCAGTGTGTTTGTAGATTTATATATGCCCGTGGAGGCACATGTTATGCACATGGATGCATTATTTTGGTTTGTTTGTTTTATGCCCGTGGAGGCACATGTTATGCACGTGGATGCAACATTGGTTTTTTGTATATGCCCTTGGAGGCACATGTTTTGCACATGGATGCATTTTTGTTTATGGATATGACGTGATGTGATTGGTGTGCCAGTCGAGGACGCTGTTGGCCATATGGTCTGCTACACTATTCAGGTGTCTTGGGACATGTGTGAATGTAATAGATTCAAACTGTCTAACCATTTGTTTAGTGCGCAGGAGTTTTCTGAAAAGACATGGATCGCGTACCTGGTAATCATTGTTGAGCTGGGAAACTAGGAGCTGTGAGTCCAAGAAAATGTTGAGGTGACGTATGCTCATCTGGAGAGCAGCGGCCAGGAGACCGGTCACGGCATCGTATTCAGCTTGATTATTGGTGGCGGCACCTAAACATACTCCATCAATGTGAATTAACTCATGTGAAGGGGAGTATATTACCCAAGCTGCGGAGGCGAGATTGGGAGACCAACGGCTTGCACCATCAGCGAAACCGACATGGCAGAGTGGAAGAGGCTCCATCTGTGGTCATGCAGAGAAAACAAATATTTAGGTTTTTGAAAAAAAAAAATTTGTGAACGAAAAACGTATGCCTATACTAAAAATGGATGATGGTGTCCATGAGATTTTCTATGGGTAAAATCGTTTGAGGTACAACCCGTTGCGTGGGTTGCGCAGGGTGTTGCCTTCTGAATCGGTCAGAATGTATGCCCCCTGCCCGAGGCAGGTGTGTATGATGTAGGGGCCTTGCCACATAGACACGAACTTTTCCTTTCCGGTTTTATCATGAGCTTGATCGTAAGCGAGGACAAGGTCTCCCTCCGAAAAGGTTCTTGGGTGGACGCGTTTGTCGTAACTTAGTTTCGATCGTTGTTTAGCAGCTTCCATGTTTTGAATGGCGGTGCGTCGATCTTCATCGGCCTGCTCTAGGAGCAGTAAACGTTGCTCGATCGGGGAAGTATCCGGTAGGATCTCAACGGCGATGGTTAGAGCAGGGATCTGGCACTCGATAGGGAGGACAGATTCGACACCGTGAACTAAATGGAAAGGGGTAAAACCGGTGGCGGTTTTGGTTGAGGTGCGGTAGGCCCATAGTGCCGGGAAAAGCATGTGATGCCAATTGGATTTGTGCTTGTCTACAGTGCGTTGGAGAATGGTCTTCAAGATTTTATTGATCGCTTCGACTTGGCCGTTTCCTTGGGGGTAGTAAGCGGAAGAGAAATGGTGTTCAAATTTCAACATGGTTGATAATTCCTTCCAGACGGCGTCTTCGAAGTGAGAGCCGTGGTCAGAGACTAGCTGTTGTGGTACTCCGAAACGAGCGATAACATGGTTGAAGAAAAACCGTGCCGCAGTGTCGGCTTTGCAATTATAGGTTGGCATGGCTTCTGCCCACTTGGTGAAATAATCTACGGCCACAATGATGTGTTTGTGACCGCCGGCTGACGGGGGGTTGCAGTCGAGGAAGTCTATGGCCCATTTGCAGAATGGTCCAACAGTGATGACTAGATGAAGGGGGGCAGGGGGGGTTCTTGTTTTGGGGGCAAATAACTGGCAGTTCTGGCAATGCTTGACTGCTGTGATGCGATCAGTAAACAATGATGGCCAAAAATAACCGGCCCGAATGATTTTCTGGGCGGTAGCCATGCCGGAGAAATGGCCTCCACAAGCACCGCTATGACAATCATTGAGGACTTGTTCTGCCTCACTATGGGATAGGCAGCGGCGTAAGATAGTATCAACGCCGCGTCGGTAAAGTACATCCCCAACAAGTAGGTATCGGGGGGCGTGGTGTCGTATGCGACGGCGTCCATCACGATCGATGTGTGGTTGGAATTTTTGCGTACGAAGGTAAGTCAAAATGTCTCCGTACCAAGGGTCGTCAGACGAAATGACGAAGATTTGCTCGTCAATCAGGTCCGTTTGGATGACAGGTGATGATGAAGAGGATGGGAGATCTGTAATGAGGTGAGCGAGCGCGAGGGCTTTGGTGCTTTTGGGAGTCTTGAAAGTAAGGTCATATTCCTGGAGGATAATGACCCATTTAGCGACACGACCCTGAAGGAGCCGTCGGGTGAGGAGGTAGACCATGGGGTTGGAGTCGGCGACAACCGTGGTATGACTGAGAAAAATATAGTGTCGCAGTTTTTGTACGGAAAAGACTACAGCTAGTGCTAATCTTTCCTCATATGGGTAACGTAGAGGTGGGCCAGATAAGGTCTGGCTGACGTAATAAATCACATGCTCTTTGTGGGAAGCATCTTCTTGGACCAAAACTCCGGACACGGCATGTTCAGATGCCGAAACGTAAAGGGTGAAGTCTTGGGAGAAATCCGGTGGGGATATCAAGGGGGCTTGTGTGAGAGCTTTCTTGAGGGCTTCGAATGCCGTGTCTGCCTGCTCATCCCAAACAAAGGGTATGTGGGTACGAAGTAAGCGTAAGAATCCATGGACTTTGGTGGCATAATCCGGGACAAAGCGCCTAAGAAAATTGGACCGCCCTTGCAAGCTCTGAAGCTGTCGAAGCGTGCGAGGAGGGGGAAGTTCTAAGATGGCTTTGACTTTCAGGGGATCGACAGTGATTCCATCTTGGGAAACAATGAAACCCAACAACCGGCCCGCCGGGACGCAAAAGACACACTTGTGTGGGTTCAAGCGGATTTTATATTTGCGACAACGCAGGAAAACTTGCCGGAGGTCGTTAAGGTGGTCTGATCATTTTCAGGAACGAGCTGTGAGGTCGTCAAGATAAACTCGCAGGATATGGACCAAGTCGTGAAAGCAATAGGTCATGGCTCGCTGGAAAGTGGCACCAGCATTTTTAAGGCCAAATGGCATGACCCGATAGGAAAAGGTGCCCCATGGGGTGCTAAAGGCAGTCTTGTACTGATCCTCCTTGCGGATGTGAATCTGGTTATATCCGGAAAACCCGTCCATGAAGGATAGGACCTCATGGCCCACACACTCATCAATGAGTTGGTCAATGAATGGCGTGGGGAAATTGTCTTTTGGACAAGCATGGTTTAGATCGCAGAAGTCGGTGCATACTCTAAGGGTGCCTTGCTTTTTGTTGACAGGAACGGGGTTCGACACCCAAGTGGTGTACGGAATAGGGTAGATGAACCCTGCTTTTCTAAGTTTCTCGACTTCAGCCTTAATAGCGGGGAGCTTGGCAGGGTGAATAGGTCGCTGTTTCTGACGAACAGGGGGTACTTCCGGCCATGTATCGATGTGGTGTTCGATAATGGCGGGGTCGAGACCAGGCATCTCGATATAGGACCAGGCAAAGACATCACGGAACTCTTGAAAGAGCTTTTTGTACGCCTGAGTTTCTGCTTGAGTGCAAGATGCGCCCAGCGAGATGAGCTCAGGTTTCCCTGGTGTTGTGGAAATGTCTATCTGTATAGTGGGGGAAATGTTGGACATGTTCCCTTCTTCAAAGGCATCCGGTGCTGGGATGGGGTCCTTTAACCAATCGACCTTAGCGGGTATGAAGTCTTTCGACTCGACTGATAGCTGGTTGGATGCGGTGGAGGTAGATGCTTCCGGGAGGAAGTACGAGCGATGATGCATATCATCCCAAGGGTAGTCGGGTGCAGTGAGTGTCTCCAAAATCTGCTCATCAGTATTGAAGTAGTCAGACCATAAATCAAGGGGTTCTGGTTTGAAGGTTGTTGAAATCATATATATCGTATTGATTTCTTCTGACGAGGATGATGGTGGGGGGTGGATCTCCTTGATGATGGGAGGAGATATTTCTAAGTCGGCATTGTTTAACTCGTACAACGCTGCTCTATAGTCAGGTAGATCAGGGCAATGGTGAGAGTAGTGGCCGTAAACACTGCATATAGCACAAGGATGGTTAGTGCGCAGTGATTTGTCGCGAGGCTGTAGAGGTGGCTCTAATCTGACTACTGGGATGCCGATGTCATCGTCCAACATATTCATATGTTCTTGGAGTGCCGGTAAATGTGGGCATTGATGAGTTGGATGGCCAATTTCATCGCATAATGAACATTTGGGGGGAGCTCGAAACACCGGTGGGGGTTTGACTTCCTTAGGAGGTGGTATAGTAGTGTATGGTTGTGGACCTCTGCCCCCAGTGGGCTTAGCAAGAAGAGGGGGATCCTTTGACGTCGAAGCAATCGTGAGACCAGGAGGAGGTTTTATTGACGACGAAGGGATATTGAGGTTAGGAGGAGGTGCCGTTGACGACGAAGGGATTGCGACACCAGGAGGAGGCTGATTTGTGGTAATAATAGGTTGTACCGGTTGGAGGATGACGTCTGGTGTCGGTGGTCGAACGGGAGGCGGAATATACCACACGGGTAATCCCAATGTTAGCCCAGGTAGGCTAAGGGTAGCCATAACCGGGGCGCTTACTACACCCGAAGGAGGAAATAGGAAGGGGATGGTGTGGATGGGTGTAACACCAATGTGACTGGGGATCAATGGTGGTTGACCGCCGGATGTTTGCGTATTCTGCGAAACAGTACAGAGGTTTGCGACTTGGGTCTCCGGTGACGGTGGTGGGATGGCCTGGAATGTAGAGGTCATTGGTGTATCCGAATAAAGTCCGGGTGCCACAGAAGACACAAATGAGGTAATTGCACTAGAAGCGGGTTGTTCAATCATGGGGAGAACATTCTCCGGTGCTGCAGGGGCGTTGGGATCATAGTAGGTGAGTTGGTCAATTTTGACCACGCGGCCCTCGTGGGGGAACATCATGGTGCGGAAGACGGAGGAGGCGACCGCTTTCATGGCGTACATGTAACTGCGGCCAAGTAAAAGGTTATAGTCAAGCTGGGCGTTAATGACCTCTATGTCGATGAGCACAGTCTTTTCACCTAATTGGACGGGTACCTTGGGTAATAAACCTTGAGGTTGAGCTGACCGGCCGTCGTAGGCCCGCAATGCAGTGGTGGATTGCTGGAGAGCAGGGGAGCCCAACTTCTGCCAAACAAAAGTGGACATGACGCATGTGGAGGCACCCTCGTCGATGATACATCGATGGATGACAAGATTCCGAATAGAAACGGAAACTTGGACTGCTATGGTAGAAGGCAGCCGTGGTTCAGATTGGTCTAAATCAAAGGTCATCAATTGCGAATCATTTGGGTCAATCGCCCCAATGGCGGAAAGTAAAGTCTTGCGCTGAGTAGGACAGGTTTTTAAGACTTCTAACGCAGACATGGCTGCGGGAGATTGAGCTAGGTCATCTACGATGTTGTAATTGGACGCAGCCCGTGCATTGGGGTTGTTGTTGATTCGGCGAAGGGGGAAGCGAGGTGCTTTAGAAGCGCCATCGAGTGGAAGCTGAGGTATACGCAATGTCTGATCAGTGGGATTAGCATTAGTATCCTTTTCGGCGGGGGGGGCTTCAGGAGTCGGTCCGTATTGATTCCGACGGGTTTGGATATTGACGTCAGCGGTGGACATCATCAATAAGTGGTGGGTGCCTGAATCAAACATGTGTTGGTCAGGAGCTGTGTAAGTAATTTGTTGTTGTTGTCCGTTGCCCTGTTGGGGGGCTAACGGCTGAGTGTTCACTACTCCTTGTGTTGGAAAGGGGTTTTGGAGGACCAGAGGTTGTTGTGGAGGTGGTGGGGGGTTGGGTGGTGGCTGAGGAGCCGCCTGCCCTTGACGATGGGCGTCATTTGTCCATAGTTGTCGAGCTCGCTTGAGATGTGGGCAAGCGTGGGTATAGTGGCCATAGACACCGCAAATGGAACAAGGATGGTTTGTTCGCAAATTAGCATTTTTGGGTTGCTTAAGTGGCCGATCAGGATTCTGATGAGCGGGCGCCGCGTTATTGTTTTGCGGAGGCTGGGTAGGTTGTGGAGTTTGGTTACGGTTTTGATTGTTTCCACGGTTGCGTCCTCTTCCGCGGTTGGGTTGCCCACCCTGGTTGCGTTGGTTATGTTGGTATGGGGGCTGCTGTTGTTGTGCGTAGACATGCCCTTGAGCATTGGGGGGATTCTGAGGAGCCGCAGGTGCGGGAGCAGGTTGCGGTGGATAGTATGCAGGTGGAGCTGGAGGTGGTCCAGTTGCCTGTTGGGGTTGTTGGTACCCCTGAGCTGGTGGAGGTGTGAGGTTAGCCGGTGCAACCGGTTGTGGGTAATGCATGGGCTGTTGTGGAAACTGCATGGGGTTTTGTACCGTAGGTTGAGCATAGTATGTAGGAGGTACATATGCTGATGGCGCTTGGCCATAACAATGTTGTGGACAAGAGGGTCCATGAACATGATGGGTCTGGTTTGTTGGAGCATAAGAAGTTGTCGCTCCGGAACTGGATGTAGCCCTAGAAAGGTCTGGGGCGGGCATGGTGCTCACCATACTGAAAGGTTTTGCTTGCGGTGTAATTTGGCCAATAATGCCATCAGCGGCATGTGATGCCCCCGGTGTGTCACCGCGTGCAGAGTCACCTCGTGGGGCGTCAGGTATGATGGTGTATAGGTAACCTGATTGGGCATAGATAAGATCAAACTGTTGGGCCTTAAGGATGGCCTCCTCCTCAGACTGGGGTCTTTCAGATGCTACATCCTTCGCAATGAGGGGAAGGAGGGATTTAAGGAACCAGTCTAAAAAGATTCGATCGTCTAATTTGATCTTGCATAGGCTTCGGCGCCGACGCCAATCATGAATATGGTCAGTGATATGCGTGGCCGTGTTCTGTCTGCAAGACAGTAGGATCTCGACGCCCGCATCGTAGCGGACAGGTAGCTGGAAGAATTGTAGAAAGGTCGAGGCAAGGGAGGTAAATGTGGAATGCGTCCCATGGGGTTGCTCGATATACCATTTGGCTGCGGAGCCAGTGAAGGTGCGTTGTAAAAGCCGTAGGCGGATTGAGTCATCCATTATGGAGTTTGAGGAACACCATAAGTGGAAGGACATGATGTGATTTTGGGGGTCTTCTCCAGCCTTACCCTCGAACTTAGGGATGTCAGAGGGAAGTTTAGTGGGCATATGGGGCCAAGCAGGATCATGTCTGATGGGGTCATTTGTGAGCCTAGCTAAATCTGGCAGGTTGAGACTTGCCATGTATGGTAGACTAGCGGATGTGGTGACCGGAACCGGGACTTGCCTAGTCATTGTGGTATGGTGTAGGGGTCCAGTAGCTCCTATAGGTATGCTAGGTATGGAGGGTATGTGCCCTCCAAAAGGTGTGGCCTGATATGGGTTAGCACTCCCAAGTGCAACTTGGGTTACACTTGGGTTAGGAATCGCACTAGGGATTCCTGGTATAGCACTACCGAGTGCAACATGGGTTACACTTGGGTTAGGAATCGCACTAGGGATTCCTGGGATAGCACTCCCAAGTGCAACAGGAGTTACACTTGGGTTAGGAATCGCACTAGGGATTCCTGGGATAGGGTTTGTGGAAACCGAAGGGGGTATGACCCCCATGTTGGGCATGCCCATGACAGGTGGTGGTCCTGTGCTAGGCATTCCTGAATGTGGAGTGTTACCCATATTGGGCATACCCAAGGGGGTGGCTGTTGCCGTTGATGGTACTACCGCAGAAGGGTCTACGGATGTCTGACCTATGGTTAATGTATATAGTGGATCAACTGGTGTTCCAGACATAATTGTGGTTGGTGGTAACTCTGTGGGGTTTTCGGATTCTACCTCCAAATCAAAGGTGAAGTGGGGTATGTCAGAATCGGATGACCGTCTAAATGATCGACGATGTGTCGAATCAAGGGATAATGCTCTGCGTCTGTGACGTGGAGAGCCAAGTGGACTAAACTCTGGGAGTTCGCCCCGTAGATGACGAGAACGTCTAGAATTCTCAATGGTGAGAATATGTTTTTTATTTAAAAAAAAATTTTAAGTATCAGGTGGTGATATATGTGTAAAAGACTCAAAACCCTAATGCAACCAAGGTTGCAAGAAGGGGAGTGAAAAAATAAGGCTCACAGGCCAAAAAATCAATCCTCAAAAAATGCACTTATCCTAGCAGTTGTGCTACAATAAGTGGAGGAATGCAACAACCGGTCAGAATACCAACATGCAAGCGGCTCCTAGAAAAAATAGGTGTAACTAGACTCAAAAGGTGGTAAAGATCATGCAAACACCTAATCTAAAAGTATTGTGACTCAAACAGACGATATCCTCTGCAAGGTGATGAAATCCAAGTCAGACAATATGAATGTAGAGACAACGGCTAGATATCCCCCTACCGGGAGGGACACCGGGTAATCAATCCTAAAAGATAGGCTACTAGGATACTCCGTTCATGACGCGTCGAGAAAAGGTAAATCTGCCGTTTGGTCCTTTGATCGCAATATCCCAATACAGGGATATCCCGAGAACTGCGAATGGTAGCCCTTCGGTTACTGAATGGGTTTCGGTATCCCACTCAGGCTTCCGGAACCATCCTCGCAACTTCAACCCTCCTAGGGGAGAGGCCTTCCCACAAACCGGTTGTGACCGCGCCAAAAAGTACTAAGAGATTTTAGCTCCCTAATTGGACAACTTCTATGTCTCAGATGTATGAACTGAGGGGTGTTATTGGAACACCTATCCCCCCAATACTACCTAGCTACAAGAATTCTTTTCGTGTTCCCCAAGTGGGGTTAAGAGTGTGTTCAAATTAGGGTACGTTTTAAGTCTTAGTTCAATTAAGTGATCGTGTGAGTGCACGTGAGGTGTTGTAAACTGAACTTGGAAAAATTAAATTCTTTTAAGGGAAATTTTCAAAAAATAAAGGATTTTTCGAAAAATAACAAGCAAATATTTAAGACTTTTTTCACTAAAAGGAATTAATATGCTTTTTCAAAAAATAACTCAAAAAATAAAGGATTTCTTGGATTTATGAAAGCAAATAATAAACTCCTTTTTAAAAGAAATAAATGGATTTCTTCGTTTCAATAAAAATTGCTAAGGGCAAGATTCTAAAGAAGTAAACAAGAAAAAATTTGAATCTAGATAAAGAATGCAAAATGAGTCTTTCTTTCACTTTCTTGAAAATTTTTAAAAAGATTTCTAGGTATGCACTTTTAAATAGTAAAAAATATTTTCAAATCTGTAAACTATGCAGAATTTAGTACTGTAAAAAATGTGCTATGGGCAGAAAGTACAGTAAAAAATATTTTTCAAAATCGGGATGGCCGAATGAAAAAATTCAGCCGCGCGGGTTTTGGACGAACAGCCGCGATGGGCCGAGCGGGTTTTGGCAGCACAGTCGCGATGGACCGCGTGGGTTTTTGCCGCACAGTCGCGATGAGCCGCGCAGGTTTTGGCCGCACAGCCGCGATGAGCAGCGCGGAAAAATGCAGAAAAGTCGCGATGGACCGCGCGACTGTCTGTAAAAAATCCGCGATGGACCGCGCGGAAAAAGGCAGAAAAGTCGCGATGGACCGCGCGACTGTCTGTAAAAAATCCGCGAGGCGGAAGCCGTGCACGGAAACCGAGAAACGAACCCGAAAATTGAAAATTTCGGGCTGTTTATGGGGCCAAATCTCAGAACAGCAATGGATCTGCTGTCTAAGATGGCAGATCTATGGATCTAAAGGTTAAAAACTCATAAAAACTAAGATTTAAAGGCAAAACTAGAGATCTAAAGTTCAAACCAAAGCGGAGTCGCCAAAAACTGTTGGCTCGGTTTTGCAACCAAGCTTAGTGCTATGGGCACCTGCTAACTAGTAGCAGCAGTTTCAATAGAAATAAAAACAATAAACTAAATAAACAATACTTTTCATGGATCTAAACAAGAATCTAAGCAAATAATGTAAACATTTCAAAATCAAGAACAAGAAACATAATAAATAATTTTTTTGTATTGAAAAGTGGGGGGCAAGCAAGTGCTTGCGATATTACCTTCAATGGTGAAGGTTGATGTTGAGCAACTCCCAAGATGAGTAGCTCCAAAATCCAATAGGTCTCTTTCTCCAAGGTTGCTTCAATGGCTAAAAGGGCTCAGGGGAGATTTCAGCAGCATAAGGATGAGATAATGGAAGGATGGGAAATGAGGAGCCCCTACCACCTTTTTATAGGTTTTGGTGGTGAGGAATACCATTTGTGGTTTTGTGGAAACCAATGGTATTGACCAACATGGTTTAGGTAATTTTCCCTCCTTTTTCCTTTTTTGAATAAAAATAATATTTGAATTCCCTTTTTAATGTTTTTGGGAATTTGGACCCTTTTTGAGGGTTTTTTATGATTTTCTTGGAAAAATAATCTTTTTTAATGGAAAAAGGGGTGTACTAAGGTCTTTTGGTGACCTTTTGTTGGTTTCAGAGGCTCAGATGGTGGAAAAGTGGACAAATGGGTCATGTGAGTAAGGGAATGAGCTAGTGAGCACTTTTTAGGTGTTAACAACCGGTGTAGGCCACTGCGATATTTCAGTATTAGGTGCCGCTCGGAGTCCTTGATACCTAGCTTTGTGCGCAAGGTATGAAATTTGTTGGTGTACTCCGACACCGTTTGGTCCCTCTCTTGATGCAGAATGGTCCATTTTGTGTACTGGTCATCATAGTTTCCAACAGGGTAATATTGTTCCTTGATGGCATCGATAAAAGAGGCCCAAGTGGGATTGGAATATTCAAACAATCCAGACTCATCTGATGAGTTTTGCTCACAATAAGTTTCCCACCAATTTTTGACATGGGGGACGGCCTTAAGGAGCGCAAAGATGATCTTTTCCCTGTCGGAAAATTGGTGGACAGAGAAATACCCTTCTAGTAGATTCAACCATTTATCTAGGGCATCGGCATCGATTTGGCTTTCAAATAAAGGGATATCAAAATTAACTTGTACCTTGAAGGGAGTCGTATCTCCGAAATGGCTGCTCGTTGAGGGTGCATTTGCCGCTATTGGCATGCGTTGAAGGATTTGGGCGAAATTATCCATCATCTCGTTCCTCTGTCGCGCGAGGGCTTCCTCGAGCAACAACTTGATAGGATCTACTGCTCCGTTGTCTCTCTTTTCTTCCGCCATGGGAGGCCGTTTGGGGCAGCGAGAGTGGTCTTCCCCAAGTGAAACTAGTTCGAGACCCAACTCTCTGTATCCTGACCTCGTCCGGGACATGCACCGAGAAACAATCAAAGAGCAGACCGCTCTGATACCACTGATCCGGATTTATGTGGGAACGAAACAAAAGATAGCATATACAGAATCATATACAGAGATATATTGCAAATAACACAATGATACAATAAACACATATTCTATTAAATAGCGGAAATAGAACAGACTGTAAAATACAATAGCTGGAATGGTGGTAGCTATCTCTGAGAAGAGATGTGGCCGCTATGCTCATTCGTGCCAAGATGAATACAAAGAGAGGCCGAAAGGGCCTATTTACCATAAGCATGAGGGAAAGAATCCCAAACATCCAAAAACCTAACCCTAGAAGATGAACCGTCATAAAGTCATGTGGGCCCCGTTTGGGTAAGTTAGTACATCAACTTCCCGGGGTCGTAACTTTTGCATACGATCTCCGTTTGGGGCGCTCGGTAGCCCGTTGGAAAGGTCTATCCGAGATTTACAAATTTCGATTGGGGCCAAATGCATGCCGAAGGAAACCATTTGGCCCCCCAAATTGCCAAAAAGGGTCGTTTAGGGCCTCAAAATGGCTCCGGAAGTTCAGCACCCGAAAAACTGCTAAAAATAGTAATTTACCAAAATTGCCAGAAGACTGTTTTGAGCCAGTTGGAAGAGGTGGGCCGCCACCGATATCCACCTGGATCAGTTTGGGGGTAGGACTCCTTAAGGACTCATCACTGATGGGATTCTTTCCAATTCTTGACCCCCCATCACAAATTTCCATGGTGAACATGATATCATCCATGGCCCCACATTCCTCCAACTTAGTAGATCCCTGGGTTGTTCTCGATTCTACATAAATTGATTTGATTGGAGATCATATGCCTCTCAGCCCATCTAAGGCTACATATAATGTCATCCAATCAGTGTCAAACCCACTTAATGATCATCACCTGGTAGCATTAGATCCATGCCTTTTTCCATCTTGGTTAAAGTCATCCTCACCATCACTGGATTATATCCTCCAGACATTTCCCTCTGATGAATCCATTATGGAGGTTATGAGCTTGGATGAGCTTCCCTGGGAGGACCATCACCATTGATCATCCTTCCTCCCACCTTTAGATATGGTAGAGAATGATATTCACTCTATTGTTTCACTAGATATTGTTCAAAACCCTCAACCTCCTATCCTCACAAGGGATACGGTAACTGAGGGGAATTTAGAAAATATTATGCCTACCATTTCTATTGACATCTCAATGAAACTTAATGTCGTGGAGCATATTCATAGGCCAAACTGTTAGATTTTCAAAATTTCAATCTGATCTAGGATCTTAACTGAGAGAATAACATGTAAAGCATATCATATCTACATCATATCAATCATGGACATAATAATGCAAGCACACAAGAGACACAGAGTTTACTTGGAGAAAACCATAAAGGTGAAAAACACCAATAACTTCTTCAGAGATAGATAGAGCGAGGATACAACCCAAGCATAAGAGATATACATCTCCTAGTAGCAGCTTCTCCTCCTCCACAAGTACGCAACTCTCCCAAGAGTGTGAGAGAGAATAGAATGATGAAATAGAGTGCCTCCCAGACTCTATTTATACTTGACTTGACTTGCCTAATAACCTTTACTAGGTCAGCCTTAACTTAACCACATAACATAATGCTGACTAGGCCGACACCCAATAGGGTGGTATAATAACCCTTTGACCCACATGGCTGACCCCCAATAGGGTGGTCTAATAACCCTTCAACCCACATCACTTATACAGGGCCGACCCCAACAAGGTGGTCTAATAACCCATCAAGTATAAGTTACGACACTTACAATATAGATGACGACACTTCCATATAGAGGAATAATAACATCTCTATAAGAATACAAACACTTCTGTATAGAGGAATAATAACATCTCTATAGGAATACAATATACATATATGAAATACATTCCGAATTTACATATACATAAACACTCCCTCTTAACTAGGAAGGTATTTCTCGACACAAGTCTTCTAGCACAAGTCTTCTTCTTTGGATCATCGTCATTGGATAATCATCATCGAGTCATTGTCATCATCACTGCTGCTGCTATCTCAATCAATATCTTAATCTACTCGTCATAGGAAGTTCTATAGAGCCAGTCCTTTTTCATACTGGATGTAGGCCCACCACCTGCAGGTCTTCATCATCACTGGCCATACTATGGAATCCCCAAGACTTATTACGTGCGTCATAAAACCTCGCAAGAGCATCCCAGGTTGTTATGAGCACATGGATCTACTTGTAGGATCTCCCAGGGCCATATTATATGTGACCTCACCACAAAACCTATCAAGTGCATCCCAGGCTACTACGAGCACACAGCTCTACCTATAGGATTTCCCAAGGACATATTACATGTGGTCACCAAAAAACCTCACAAGAGCATCCTAGGTTGTTACGAGCACACAAATCTACTTATAGGATCTCCCAGGGCCAAATTACATGTGGTCATGGAAAAACCTCGCAAGAGCATCCTAGGACTTATTACAGGCACACAGCCCAACCTATCAGATCTCCCAGGGACATATTATATGCCATAGGACAAAACCTCGAAAGAGCATCTGCCAGGTATCCCATGGCCAAATTATATGCCATAGGCAAAACCTCAAAAGACTATCTGCAGATCTCCCAGGGCCAAGTTATATGTCCTCCCAAAGCAAAACCTCGAAAGAGCATTTGCCAGATATCCCAGGGCTAGATTACATGCCATAGGAAAAACCTCGAAAGACTATTTACAAATCTCTCAGGGCCAAATTATATGATCATCCTGATCATCATCACTGCATCGTCCTGATGCATGTCATCTGGAGCAACATCCTGAAGATCGTCATCCATGATCATCCTGATCATACAATGCATCTACCTGATGCATACCAAGTATCTACCTGATACATATCATCATACATGATCCACTTTATCATACAATGTATTCTCTGATACATACATAGATACATGATCCACCTGATCACACAACGTATCTACCTGATACATATCAACATACATGATCTACCTGATCATACAAAGTATCCACCTAATACATATACAGATACATGGTCCAAGCATCCAACATGATGCATATACAAAATACATACAAATGATCCAACTGATCATATATAGCATCCAACATGATGCATACATACATAAATGATCCAATTGATCATATCCAACATCCAACATGATGCATACATACATAAATGATCCAACTGATCATATCCTACATCCAACATGATACATATAGACATAAATGATCCAACTGACCATATCCAACATCCAACATGATGCATATACATATACAGAGCAGTAACTGGAGCATCATCCTTATGCTCATCATCCATGATCCTCCTGATCATCATAGCATCATCCTCTTTAGATAATCTCATTGTCCACGAAGCACAGCCCAGATGCACATCATCCAGCACTTACACCACCGACATGGGAGAACAAATCTACCACCATTCGGAGAAGGCTCCACGCTTACTTTTTCACAATGGGAGAACACATCTACCATCGTGTGAAAAATGGCTTCAACCCTTACATCTATACCATGGGATAACACATCTACCACCATGTGATAATGGCTCAGTAATTACATGACGAGCATGGGAGAACACATCAACCATGTTAGAAAAGCTCATGTGCATCTGCATATTCCGGACTCATCACTTCCCTTTGGAAGGAACCTCGATCTAAAGTGCACCAAGCCTCTCTCTGAAGTACTAAAACTGCACTCTGGTCAACGGCTTGGTCAATACATCTGCAACCTGCTCATTCATCAGAACATACTCTGCTTCGGCTGTACTCAATGCTACACAGGACTACTTCCTGCTAAACCAAGAGATCACACCTGATCCCATACTGAAGTAACACCTAGATGTGCTCTTCCTATCTGCAGCACTGCCTTCCCAATCTGAATCAACATAACTCTGTAGGTTAAAATTTTGATTCACATCATACTTGAGCCCATAATCAACTGTACCCTTCAGGTACCTCAGAATATGCTTTACAGCAACCAAGTGAACACTCCTCGGATCCGTCACGAACTGGATCAATGTGTTCACCGCAAAGCAAATATCTGGTCTCATGTTCGTCAGGTACATTAAGGACCCAATCATCTGACGATACATAGAGACATCAACCGGCTCAGATGAAGCATCACACAGAAGCTTTAGGTTCGATGCCATAGGTGTGGCCATGGCCTTACAGTCCATCATCCCAAACCTCTTCAAGATATCTTCTACATACTTCCCTTGTCTAGGAAAGATCCCATCTGCACTCTGCCACACCTCCATACCTAGAAAATAGTGCATCATCCACAAGTTCTTCATCTCGAACTCGGCATCTCGAACTTGGATCCCTATCATGTGTCTCAGAACAAAGTGGTTGTTCCACATACACTTCTTCTTCAACTACCCCATTCAAGATAATTGTCTTGAAATCCATCTGGTGTATCTACCATTTCATCACTGTAGCCAGAGCAAGTATGGATCTAATGGAAGTGTATCTGGCTACAGGAGAAAAAGTCTTTATGCTACCACCTGCAGCATGCTTGATCTTGTAGATCCTCTTGGAAGTCACTACAGACTCCCCTTCAGGTCTTGGGATTGCATCCCAAACATCTTCATGATCGACTGGTACTCCTTGATCATGGCATTCTTCCCAGATCCTGGGAACTTCAATATCTTCAATATTTTCAATAGATAACTTTGTTGTTGAACAAATGTTGTAGTCCTTCTTTTGTAGGTGATGGTATACGATCTTTCCTACACAACAAGTTAAATTGCATGATTAGAAAACATCTCATAGTTTTTCAGAACAAATTCTTACACATAAAGAAATATGTCATACAGTCATGCAATTATCTTAGCCAATGCTTCAATACAACATTTATTCATATCCTGTAACTTGCTAGATGCCTCCCAATCTCTACCATAACATTGTTAAGAGTGTGCACAACTCCCAACATGTCAGCAAAGAGGTTTCATTCTAGATAAGCAGCAATGGAATGTTGTACAGTGCCATAGGCCACTTACCCATGTATATTAGTATTATACTCTTCATCAATGCAACTATTCTAATATGCATAATACACAACCTAATTCTAGGAACATGAGTATATACATTATTGAACAGTATTATTTAAACAATAAAATATGCAAGGAATGATAATTCAAATACTTATCTTTGTTTTTTTGTTGGGTTGACTCCCTCTCAGTCTTTGCTTCTTTTCTGCAACTCCATTCTGATGTGGATTGTGAGAAGTGGTCAACTCCCTTTGAATATTTGCATCCTTGTAGAAGCTACTGAAGTGTGCTCCTTCTTGATCTTTGCTTCCTTGCAGGAACAATTGGAGTGTGCTCCCTCTTGATCTTTGCTTCCTTGCAGGAACAATTGGAGTGTTCTCCCTCTTGATCTTTGCTTCCTTGTAGGAACAACTAGAGTGTGCTCCCTCTTGATCTTTTCTTCCTGGATTACCTGTCCTTGAACTTATATCCATCACTATGCATGCTTATTAGTATCATTATTGTGTTATCCTTGAGGTCTCATACATAATCACACATTCATTAGTATAATCTTAATACTATCAAAAAACAATAATCTTAAACATGTATAGTGATGATCATTTCAAACACAGATAATAAACATTAGTATTCAAGGTTTCAAGGAAGTCTTCTTTTACTCATGCATAAACCCTTGATTACTTACATTTCTAAATAAACATAACCAATCATACCAAGTATACTTATATATGGGATCCTAACACAAGGTAGGATTCTAACTTGATATAGGAAAAACAAAGCTGGATTGGTATGTTAGCTAGTTATGTCTAACATACCCGCATGATGTCTTCTGGTTCTCTTCAATGACTTGTGCTAGTAACCTGCATGTCTCATAAGTTAACCATTGTAGAACCAAGTTATACATACCTCGTAAGTAGATCTTCTATGTGATCCATGACAAGGGATGAATCTTTGTCTTCATGTCACCATGATCATATGTTCTTGAAGTAGAACATGATTTGTCTTTCTTGGTGTACCTTTTATGTTAGCGAACAACATAAACCTCATACAACATCACAATGCATTAGTACAATCATAAGTGTCAAAACCTTAATCAATGAATATCTTCTATTAAGGTGATACGACAAGTCTAGTAATTAATCAAGATTTTACTAACCGTAATGATATGAAGACAAACATATCATAAACTTAACCATGAATAGAATTCGAAACATACCTGTAAGCCATACCTGTCGAGATTGCTTGTAATCTTCTTATGTAATACCTTAGCCTCATCTCCCTCTGAAACAGGAACTTCTTCACTTATGCAGGTGACCAATCCATTCTCTTCTAGGATTAACCCAATCCACTTGATATGCAGGAACTGCATCTAGAGATGGATTAGGGTTTGTTAGAGAAACCCTAAAAATTCAAGCTTTGAATTTCAAACTTCTGAAAGGATAGAAATATGTGCCTTGATGAGTTGATCAAGCTAGTATACTCATAATTTGAAAACTGCAAAGTTTCATCCCTCAAATTTGCCTTTGACACTTTTGGATTCACTGGACATGACCCCAAACTAGGGTTTGATAAAGCCCACCCTTTTTCCCAATCAAAAGGTTCGATCGAAAGCTCTAAGCTTCTAATTTTCTGAGGAGCTTCCAGCCATCGTCACAGATTTCAAAAATTCCCATTTTTGCAGAAGCCCTAATTTTCCACTTTTTCGATCAAAGTCCCGAACTAGGGTCTGATCAAGCCTGTCCTTCTACCCAACCAAAAATTCTAGTATTGGTCTCTAAATTTCAATTTTGATGAGTAGCATTCAGTCGTAGTCTCCGATTACAAAAATTCCAACTTTCTCCGAAACCCTAAATTCTAGAAGCCATGAATGAAGGTGCTCAAAAATAATTTTGTTTTGACAGAAATATGTACCTGATTGTTTCTAGTGTAACTCTGAACTTTTCAATCCACAGGGTCTGAAAAATTTTCATGTGATAACTTGACCTGTCATATTTCTAACCCCATAGGTCTGACCTCAAATGGATTCTCTGAGAGAGAGTTATGCCAAGTGTTGCAACGTGACCTATTTATGGGATAAAATAGGAGAGATAACTTGTATAGCGTGCCACGTGTCACTGGTTCCATATTGGCCTCTAAAAAAGTTACCTGAGAAAGTAAAGTCCATGCACTACCTGTCACTTTTTACGAAATTTCATTTAGAGATTCCTATCCCAAGTTGTGACCTTTTTTCCAAGGTCACCTGATTATGACTGAGATCTGGAAGAGGCGGAAACCTTATATTGTACAGATCATAAATCACAAAGTACAACAAATTAGAGGTTGTCCTTTGGACACCAGGTACATGAGGATCTTAGATTCTCCCTGTATAATTTTCAGACCCTGAAACCTCGATGAAATGTATTTATAGTGAAAGTAATACAATGACTGGTTTTTACTATATCAAGCCCTAGCATCGCAAGTGCAACAAGTGTCATACATGCCATACCATGCCTTCTTTCAGGCTAACTCTGATACCATGTTAGATTTTCAGAATTTCAATATGATCTAGGATCTTAACTAAGAGAATAACATGTACATCATATCATATCTACAACATATCAATCATGGACACAATAATGCAAGCACACAAGAGACACAGAGTTTACTTGGGAAAAACCATAAAGGTGAAAAACCCCAATAACTTCCTTAGAGATAGATAGAGCAATGATACAACCCAAGCATAAGAGATAGAAATCTTCTAGTAGTAGCTTCTCCTCCTCCACAAGTGTGCCACTCTCCCAAGAATGTGAGAGAGAATAGAATGATGAAATAGAGTGCCTCTTGCACTCTATTTATACTTGACTTGACTTGCCTAATAACCTTTACTATGTCGGCCTTAACTTAACCACATAACATAATGCTGATTGGGCCAACACCCAATAGGATGGTCTAATAACCCTTTGACCCACATGGCCGACCACCAATAGTGTGGTCTAATAACCCTTCGACCCACATGACTTATACAGGGCTGACCCCAACAAGGTGGTCTAATAACCCATCAAGTATAAGTTATGACACTTACAATATAAATGACGACACTTCCGTATAGAGGAATAATAAAATATCTATAGGAATAAAAAGACTTCCATATAGAGGAATAATAACATCTCTATAAGAATACAATATACATATATGAAATACATTTTGAAGTTACATATACATCAACACAAACCTGCTCTTATGAAGAAATCAAAGCTTATACAACCTTATTCAAACAATTCTATGACATATTTGCATGGAGCTATGAACAAATACCAGGAATTGATCCCACCATTGTTATTCACGAGATCAAGACTTATCCTAGGGCTAAACCTATCCGACAAAAACTTTGTCTTATACACCCACAAAAGATTGCGGCTATAAAAGCAGAAATCGAAAATCTCTTGAAAGCTGGCTTCATTTATCCTGTCCCCTTGATAGATTGGGTCTCTAACATTGTTCTTATTACAAAAAATCAAGGAACTATTATAGCATGTGTCGATTACAGGGATTTAAACAAGGATTGTCCCAAGGAAAATTACCCTACCCCATTCATCGACCAAATTATCGACAACTGTGCTGGTAGTGTCATCTTTTCATTCATGGATGGATTCTCTGGTTATAATCAAATCAAGATCCACACAGCTGACCAACACAAGAATAATTTTATCTTCCCATGGGGCACATTTGCCTATCGCAAACTACCCTTTGGCATAAAAAATGTTGGTGGCACATTCCAGTGAGCTATGTTGTAGGCCTATCATGAGATTAAGGATTTTGTGGATCCTTAGCTTGATTATTTTCCATCCCATTCAAATCATCGTGAGTTTCACCTCGATCATTTGACGACATTTTTCCTCGCATGTCGATGCTATAATATCTGTCTAAATCCTCACACGTGCATTTTTTGCATTTAATCCGGATGCCTTCTTGGCTTCATTGTTTCCAAAGATGGGATTCGTATTGATCCCCTGAAGGTAGAGGCTATTCTATCTATACCCCCACCAACCAATATGACCGAAATTCAATGTTTGCAGGGGAGGGAAAACTACTTGTGCCATTTTGTGTGTAATTATGTGGAGAAGACACAAGGTTATATGCAACTGTTAAAAAAGGGAGTTCCTTTTGTTTGGGATGACTACATGCAAAGTACATTTGAAAATCTTAGACACACCATTACCCAATAAACTATGTTGCAGTCGCCCGATTATACCAAGGATTATCTCCTTTATCTTGATGCCTCCAGATCAACTGTTGGTATGGTGCTAGTGAAGGAAGATAATAATGGGCAAGAACATGTGATCTATTACATTAGTAAGAGTCTCTCTAACTCTGAACAACACTATTCACATGTTGAGAAGTTGGCTCTGGAAGTTTTTATAGCCATCCAGATATTCTGCCATTACATTTTTCTCCGCACAACTACTATTATCACAAATTCAAACCCCATGTACCACATTCTGACTCGTCAAGTATTGGGGGGAAATACTCGCGTTGGATTGTAATTATTCAAGAGTCTGACCTACAGTTCGAGAAGTCAAAAGCGAAACAATCATTACTATTAGCGAAAATTATTTGTGAACTTCCCCTTGCTGCTCAAGAATCTTTTTTCATGATCAACACCTCTGACCCATGGTATGGATAGATTACTTTATGTCTCCAAACCCAACATTTTAGGAATCAGTTATCTCATCATGAACGTTGTGGTATTCGCCACCATGTGAAATACTATTTAAGCATTGGTGACACCCTATATCGTTGTGGTATTGACTCGATATTACGACGTTGTTTAACCCATGATGAGGCCGAGCGTGTTCTAAATGACTGCCACTCTAGGGAATGTGGAAGTCACCTCTCTGGGATGGTCACAACCTAGAAAATTTTACGCACTGGATACTTATGGCCATCAATTTTTAAATATTGTATGGAATCCGTCAAGAAGTGTTCTCTCTGTCATCTTTTTCATTCTAAAAAGAGTGCCCATCCCGCCCCCTTACACCCAATTATTTCCATCAGCCCCTTTGCAAAATGGGGCATCAATTTCATGCACTGTAACCCAACCTCGGTCGAGGGGCATGGCTATGTTATTGGAGCTGTAGATTACTTCACAAAATGGGCCGAGTCTATGCCTACATACAAATAAGATGACAAAGCTTCTGCACTCTTCATGTTTAGTCATGTCATCACTAGATTCAGGGTTCCGCAAGCCATTTTCACCAACCATGGCTCACATTTCCAAAACCAAATGGTAATTGAATTGAGTGCCAAGTTTGGTTTTCGCCATGAGAACTCAACGCCTTATTATCCCCAGGAAAATGGACAAGTAGAGGGCATCAATAAGGTCTTGAAAACTATGATATAATGCATGGTAGGGGCCCATAGGTCAAATTGGTATTTAATTCTCTTTTCATCTCTTTGGGATTACAAAACCTTCATCAAAACCACTACCATATTCACACCTTTTCAATTGGTGTATGGTTTGGAAGTAGTACTTCCTACATAGTGCAAGTTACTGTCCTTAAAACTAGCCAATGAACTTCTACTAAACACTACGATTGAAGAAGAAATATTTCTATGCTTAGCCAAACTCGATGAAACTCATCGTGATGCTTCCCTTGCTAACAAAGAACATAAAAAGTGCATCAAATACCAGTATCAAAAGTCAGTCAAGCCTCTCATTTTCAATAAGGGTAATTTTGTCTTAGCATATGATCAAATGCACGATAAACTGGGGGTAGGTAAGTTCGAGTCCATGTGGAATTGTCCCTACATCGTGAAGCATGTCTTAGAAAAGGGGGCCGATGTGTTAGTCGATTGTGACGGGATACCTTTGGGAGAGCCTAGAAATGGGATCTACCTTAAAATACGCTATGATTAGGGAAATCTTGCATAAGTTCCTTATATATTTTTTATATAATGTGTTTTTTATATGGTGTGAATTTTTCTTTCCTTTCATAGGTTAGGGTCTCATCTCCACTATGACTGCTTATGTCATGTTCTTCTTGAGTGCGCATATGGAAACCTATTTTGGATTCGAAGACGGTGTTATCTCGTACATTCAAAACCTTGATTTGGATGCTTGGATATTGTATTCCCCTGGAAATGAACTTATAAGTTCAGGAGGAGTTTTCCTAGGTCCTGCAACTAATAATACCCCTGAGTATCAAGTGGTGATTTGATTTTTAATTGACGCTTCTTTGAATGGTGTGGACCATATTATCTTCCATATGGATTCTCAGTTTGTGGTCTCCCACTTAAACCAATTTTACGACATTCGTGACCATACAATACTCTGTCTTTTTCGACGAGTACGTCTCTTGGAGAGATCATTTGAGTTTATCCAATATCAACACATCCCGAGGTGCATGAATATGGTTTCCAATTTATTAGCCAATTTTATTTTAGATTGGTACATCTCACATTCTTAAACATTTCATCAAAAAAATGTGTAAATAAGCATAACATGTAAATTATTCACATATAAATAAGAAGTCCATATGAGATCCATATCCACCATAGGAACATTGTATATAAAATCGCTAGTAATATTTTTTATATTAAGTGTGATAAGCGTTTCACAAAAAAGTACTAGGAAAAAATATGAAGCGCATAGATTTCAGTACATCATGCTGACAAAATTATGAATCTCATGGATTTCAGAAATAACTACAAATATATAATAAGGCTAATCTTGGCTCTTGTGATAACATATCATGACCCAAGCTACTCGACAAAGCAAACATCCAATACTCGCGGAAACTCCCACTATGTCGCGCTGATAACGTCGTGGCATATCATCCAATGATATATATGGGATGTTGGCAGTAAACCTTTCTAGTTTAACATCATTCTCCGAGAGCACTTCGCTCGCCTCTCATTCATGAGCGGAAATGGTCCTTTCTTCTCCCCATCGCTGAATGGAGGAAGCTTAAGGTGGCCTCTTCGACCCAATATCTGCATTAGTGAAACACAAAAAGTATTAGTGCACAAAAAAATAAAATATTCAGAAAACACATAAAAATTTGAAAAGCATGAAAATCCTTTCTTACCTATTTCTCACCAAGAGGACCCCTCTGGTAGTGCCAAGTTGGGATCTCCTTGAAAATACGTGCCCACATATGCATAATCCTTTACCATGAGAAGCTGCCTACACACCCATTAGAAGAAAGTTGACCCATAAATATGGACCGGACCACCATGATAGCCGAACAACTCAACCGATCTCCTCATGCATGGTTTCTATGGATCCAAACTAGCTATATCTATATGTTGTGGATGAAAGTGAGGAAACCTCTTCGTGAAGAAAGATACCAAAATGGACTCGTAGCCAAACTATTTGGTCTTTCCTTACCGACACTTAGTCAGCTGATATTTCATAATACTCAATAGACTCTCACACCAGTTGAACACAGTGGGTTTCATGCACTCTATAGCACACAACATCTAATATCTAGTTGCTTGGTGGTTGGACTTGGTTTTTGCTACTCAGACCACGGTGAAGAGAATCGTCCTCAACGACAAATTACAAACTCTTTTAATCGGGATCTTCCCACCGACCTTTCTAGTTCTAGGCTCAAAATATTGTTCAATGAGTGTGTTAACATATTCATCACCACCACTATGCCTATATAGAGATGCATGATCTCCTCTTCTTGGGAGCCTAGTAAAAAAATAGATATCATTTATCTCCAAACTGAGGATATGGGCCCCCACTTGAAAATGAAGTTCTACAGGATCCCACATTCCCACAAAATATTCCAACAAAGAAACTTGGGCCCTCGTGCTTGGAGTGAGAAATTATTTCTTGAGTCCACACTCTTGGAGGGCCAACATAGTGTTGTCATCATTCAACCCTTCTAGATCCTCCAACTCGTGATCTCTCTCTCCACTCCGACATTTTCTCGATTGAGACATGAAAAACCATAAAATGGGGCATTAGAAACTATTCATCTAAAGGAGACCCCAAAATTTTTTTGTATTAATTTTTGGGGTCGCATTTCATGGTCGACGCGATCCGGATTTACATACAACAAGCCTTTGATGTGGTTTTCCCTTTTAGGAACTATGTCGACCTTGATCGACGCATTCCTCGAAAGAGGCAGCCGCGTCGACCCAAAGGCTTATTTTTACCCAAAAAACCGACCCCAAATTCATTCAAAACAACAAAAATAGCAGTGATGTAACTAAATAAATGAAATGGAGGATGAGATTAGGTACCTAGAGCTAACGAGATGAAAAACTACTGCTTGGAATGACCAGAATCTCCAACACAAGTTTCTACCTCAAATGGCTTTTACCCTCTTTGGTAAGAATGCAATGGTAAAATGAGTCCATTTCACCTCTATTTATTGACTTGAAGGATAATATTTTATTATTTTACATCATAATATTTTATTACTTTTTACCATTTGTTAATAATATCCCTTTGTTTATTTATTATAATGTCTTCTCACACTTGTTTTAAGATTTTAGGTCAAACATAATGATGAAGTTATGGTCCAAAATTATTTCCATTCTTTAGAACACCCTTGGAGTGGTCTTTAAGCTCTTTTTTGACTCCTAAAATAGGAAAATATTTCCAAGCGAACTTGTCCCTTTCACACTTGTAAAATGGTTTAAAGGGTCATCTATCCATTGATAGTTTACCCCTTTTTCAGACCGTGTAGACTATAGACATTGTTATTCACCAGAAGTCACTTAAGTTTGATTAGCAGTTATTCCTGGATAGGGATACCAAAGGTACCCTCAATCGCCGAAAGGCAGTAAAAGTATCCTAGGACCTAAAGATTAGCACGAAGTTAATTACTATTAAGAGCTATTATGTAAAATCAAGAAACATATATGGATGTATTTGACATCCTAGTTTTGACAAAAATATGTCAAGAAGGTCATCACCAAAGCCATGAGTGGTTGAACTTAGTCTTAAGTGTTAAACTTAAGTTATAGTAGTCTTAAGGAGCACCTTCGTAGAACTCACTATTCACCGCAAGTATCTAAGTAATATGTTAGGGCCTATTCTACTAGTTAATTATTAATATTAATTATCTTATCTATGGTTAAATATCCTAATTATTTTATCTTGTACTTGACGAAGGATAGGAAAATAAATATTATTAAAATTCCAAAATATGGAAGAAAAAGAGGATTTTCCTAAGGGGAAAATGATTCAAGAGAATAATAATAATAATTTATTACAAATATATATATATTCACCAAAATGTAATAGGGTCTACTTGAAATACTATTGTATCAACAATAACAATTATGGAAGGAAGACTTAAATATATATAAATGCATATAAAGAATATGTAAAATAAAAAATGATGAACATCATGACGCAAGGGCGCACTACCTTACCAAACTTAATGTATTATAAATACAAAGTAATTAGAAAAGGTTTGGTGGAGGAATCCAAGGGATAAATGGATACGAGTTTGTTACCTCAGTAGAATGGGATGCCATGTGCAGTTTTAACTTGTCTCCTAGTGGAATGATAGTGCCATTTGTCACCTCAGAAGAGGGACCCTAGGTTATTTCCCTCAAGGCAAACATTCCAAAGAAAAGAAAAGAAAAGAACCTTAAAAAGGGGCTCGGATTGGAGAGGGGACCTCGTTTTGGTACTAGGTTGATAGAGAGAGTACGGCTTGACAAAGCCTTATCCCAGATCATTGTTATCCTTTTAAGCATGGTTGTATACGTCGGTTTGATTGACTGCATAGATCCCTATGACTTACCTTGTTTAGATATTTATGTATATATATATATATACTTTGTCTGTTGCGATGGGAAGAGGATGGCTTGACAAAGCTTGATCCTAGATCATTGTTTTCCTTTTAAGCATAGCTTTATATGCCAGATTGTTGGTGGCATAGATGCCTGCGATATACCTCTGTTTTGTGAGCAAAAAAATGATGAATCCAATCCTTTCTTATGGATTGTGTCGTAGTCATGTTGTTTATAGTTTGAGCATCCTCTGTAGACAAGAAGGGATGGTAGTCGATCCTTGTCGTTACTTTGATTAACCAATTTTGTTTTGTTGATAGAACGACGTTGAAGCCCAAATCCTTCCTATGAACTATCTGGGAACTCTCATCAGACACTGGGGAACAGGTCTCCAGCTTTGATGGATTAGCAGCGTTGGGAGTTCGACATTTTGGAGATCAATTCACGGCTCCACCTGGTATTTCCATTGCTGAGGTTATTCGCGTGACTCAGCTTTTTCCCAGCTTTGTGGGGGAAGCCGATAACAGGATGTTGATGGAGGAGGTATCGCTGGATGAGCTCTCGACGGTGATGAAATCATTAAACAAAGACAGTAGCCCGGGACCTGATGGATGGCCAATAGAATTCTTCCTAGGATTCTATGACTTCTTCGAGGAGGAGATTTTGCAAGTGGTGGAAGAATCGCGCAAGGCTGGGTTTATCCATGGTCCATTCAACTCCATGTTTTTAACTTTGATTCCTAAGACTGATAAGCCTGTCAACTTTGCAGAATTCAGACCAATATCTCTCTGTAACTGCATATATAAGATCATCTCTAAGGTAATGGCGCGCAGACTCAAGAAGATTTTATCAAAGAACATTTCTGGTGAGCAATTTGGCTTCTTGGAAGGACGCCAAATTCATGAGGCAATTGGAGTTGCACAGGAAGGATTACACACACTCAAGGTGCAGAAGCAGAAGGGAGCGGTGATTAAGATTGATCTCTCCAAAGCTTTTGACAGGGTCAGCTGGCTTTATATCCGGATGCTTCTTACTCACCTGGGGTTCTGCTATGATTTTATCAGATGGATTATGGCCTGCCTCACCACGGTGAATTTCGCTGTTCTAATTAATGGTTCTGCTAGCCCTTTCTTCCAGGCGGGGAGGGGCCTTCGACAGGGATTCCCCCTGTCTCCACTGTTGTTTCTCCTCGTCGCTGAAGGACTCAGCCGGTTTATGCTGAACGCCAAAGCTGAAGGTGCCTTTAGAGGCATTTCTATCTATCAGGTACTGTACATTACACATCTCCTTTTTGTTGATGACATCCTGATTTTCTGTGATGGCACGAGCCAGGATATCGACAAGGTGGTTGAAGGACTCCACTTAATACAAGCTGCAGCGGGTATGTTAGTTAATATCGACAAATCAACTATCACTTGCTCGCATTTATCAGAACCGGAGATTCTAAACATGGTGAACAAACTACCATACAAGACCCTGGAGTTAGATGATGGATTACAGTATCTTGGCTTCCAATTGAAACCAAATGCTTATTTGAAGACTGATTGGAGCTGGCTTATAGAAAAATTAGAACAGCGTCTTCATGGTTGGAGTCATAAATGGCTCTCCCGGGCAGGGAGGCTGGTTCTGATAAAATCAGTACTGGAAGCAATTCCGGTATATTGGCTGTCACTTGCTTGGATTCCCACTGGAGTTCTGGAGCAGATCAGGAGACTGTGTTTCGCCTTTTTTTGGAAGGGCACGAGTGCGAATCGGGCTTTGGTGTGGGTACGCTGGGAGAAGATTGCTGTTCCGAAGGCTCTGGGAGGATGGGGTTTAAAGAATATATTCATGTTTGCTAAAGCCTTGGGGGCCAAAGTGTCGTGGTGATTAATTCATACACAGAGTCTCTGGACACGAGTGGTCTATCATAAATATATTGCCCCTTTAACACTGCTCGAATGGATCAGGCTGAGAAACAAGGCAAGGGCAAACTGCTCTGTGGTGCAGCATTTCACTTTAGTAGGATCGGGCTTAGTATGGAGGATTGGCGACGGGAGACTACTTCGGATAGGGATGGACCCATGGGTTGGTTGCAGGGGTGGACATGTACTTTCAATGGATCTGAGGTCCTTTTTGGCTACTAGAGGATGTATAAATCTGAATGACCTAGCGGATCAGGGAGCTTCTACTCTATGGCAACAGGGGTGGTATTCTGCACGACAACTTGGGATATCGGCTGAACTGCAGGTGGAATGGGAGGATTATATACGGCGGTTAAGACTTACCCATATAAGATTGACCAATAGGGCTGATGTACTAATATGGGAGCACCATCCATCCGGGGTATATTCACCAAAACATGGATACATCCAGCTCAATGTGGAAACCCATAACAGAGTTTTGGTGTGGTGGTGGAAATTATTGTGGAAATTGAGATGTCCGGGTAAAGCTAAATTACTATTCTGGGCGATCCTGGAAAATAAGGCCCCTACTTGGGACATTCTGCAAAAACGTTTTCTCCAGGGTCCGGGGATCTGTCCACTTTGTAGGGTTGCTGAAGAAAATCTGGCCCATCTTTTCATTCACTGTCAATTCTCACAGACTGTTTGGACTGAGATCAGCAAGATATTGGATAATCAGGTGAGGTGGAGGGGTACAAGTGTGCTGGAAGCATTTCAGTCATGGTGGACTGCTCATTATTCATCCCCTCTCCGGGCTCTCCCGTGTATATACACATGGGGCATATGGCTTGCCCGCAATAAGGTGATTTTCCAGGACTGCAGGGTACCTATGGAGGCAGTAGTGGCTCAGATGGTGGCGATCACACTTCATTATGTGGCCCCTGTACCAGTGAGCAGAACACGTCCTGTGCGAATAGAACAGATTGATCTATCCATGCCATGGGCATTTTTCGATGGTGCCTCAAACCAACAATCAGTTTGTGGAGGGGGGGGAGTCCTTTACAATCTGAGACACATTACTTCCATCTGGTGGCTGGATTGGGAAGAGGAACTAATAACTACGCAGAACTCATGTCGCTAAAATTGTTGATGTTATTTGCCCTGGAACAAGGATGCTTGTCCCTCCAGATCTTTGGTGACTCCATGGTAATCATCAACTGGGCTAAGGAGATTACTCTGTGTCATGTGATGGATCTTTTACCTATCCTGGAAGAGGTGCACCGGATAAAATTAAATTTCAACCACATCACATTTACACATATATACAGGGAACGGAATGTATTGGCAGACCAGCTATCCAAAGAGGCTACACAGCAGGATTTAGCTATTGGTACATGGAAGATAACCATTCACGCTCCGGAAGGCACATTCAGCTACCAACACAGACCTTTTGTATGAGGATCAGGAGGCTCTGCTTAGATCTTCTAAGCATATAATTGATGGGGGAGATTAGCATGCAAATCTACTCCAGATGGGCGTCGGTCTAATTGAGGACCGGCCAAGCACTGGACGCGACCTATCAATGTGTCGTGAACCACAGGGTGAAGCTCGCTGTGGGAGAGTGCAGTGAACACCGGTGATCAGGCTCGTATTGAGATTTATAGAGACTGGCTGGGACAGAAATATACCAGAAGATTGTACTGCAATTTCATATTAATATGTTAACTGTAATTGGTTAACAGAGACTACGAATGGAGTAACTCAGGCTGGGACAGCCTTTATTGAATTCAGATTTTTGTAACAGGACAATAGATGATCAAAGAAGATCAAGATATTGATGAGAGAACTTTGAAGTAACAATTTTGGGAGGTAATCTGTGACAATGTAGGGATCATAGTGATCTTATTACATGTGCTGAATGTAATTTTGTTCCATTTTGAAATAAAATTACGAATTTTTCCAAGGGAAAAAGAAAAAAAAAGATGTCTGCATATAGTTGGTGCCATCCTTGTTTACATTAATTACGGAGGTTTGTTTTTAGCAATAAGTACCTACAGGTTTTAGTCAAACCTTGCTCAGTAGGCATGAAGTTATCCACCTCCTGCATCTTTCACTTTATTGTGCATCTCTGCAAACAAGGTCATGATTTCTTTATTTAGAAGTATGGTAGTATTTCATTATGATCTTTTGGACAGAAACATATCGCTTCCTGGAAGCTACCTTTATATAATATTTATATGTATTATTAATACTCCTTTGGGTATGCGTCTACACTGTATGAACAGAGGAAATGAGGTTAAAGAATAATGAATTCATTGGTTGGGAGGGTTGTAGTATTAATTTTAGATAACGGATCGATCCCCTTTGACTGTGATAGACTTTTTGTAGACCATCAATCTTGCTGAGACAAGCACCTAACTAATAAGCTTAAAATATTGGGTGTCTCAATATAGATTTCTCCCAAGGGTAAGAGATGTCCCAAGTGAGAATGCTCGATACCACAACGTTTATGCCCTACTAACCTTGTGTTGAATAGGAGAGGTCCTATTCAATTTGACAGAGTTAGATATCTGCGCATACATTGATAACTCAGTTTTTACTTCCATAATATCATTACTATGTTCCTGTAGTTTTGTATCTTGGTTTTCATCTTCAAATGTGGCTATGCATAGTTGTGGGAAGGTTCTGTAGTGCTGAACCCTGTATAGACATATTTTCATACAATTTCATGTTTGTGATCGGGTAAGTATAAACTCTGTATTTTACAAGTTTTTGTTTCTCTTTTGCGTTCTTTCGGTATGTATCCTATCTAGTTGGATAGATGATCTCTCTGTAATTATGTTAGTATATATACGAACATATATATATGGTAATCAGAGATAAACTCTGTAGCCACAATTTAAAGATCAAGCGTGGACCCAACACATGAGTTATGTGTATTTTCTTATATATTTAATATATATATATAGATCATTTCTGCTCCATAAGAGATGATTGTAAAACAAGTTTGTATATAGTTGGAATAGTATATGTGTATTGTCTATTTTTTTACGCTTTGACTAGATGTATGTAGGGAATTTGGCTAAGGTATTATAGAACTTGGTAATGGTTGGATTTTGGGTAAGTGCCAAAACAGAACCCTATTGAGTATTTCAGATCTCTGTCACAGTTTTGATATTGGATTGAAATGCCTTGAATTACTCTCGATAAGAGAGGTTACAAGGGGTGGAACAAAGTTATGGCAATGATTGTGTTGCGAGAATGTAATCCCTTTTGTTTTATGAATCAATAATATATGATGCATTAGTTCTTGTGGACGTAGACCTAGATTGGGTGAACCACGTTATTCTGGTCTCTCTTTCATGTGTATTATATTATGTTGTCGATGGATTTATTGTTATATATATGTATAAGCATACTTTGTCAAGTCTCCTTGCCATGCTAAAAGATATTTCCTTGTTATGCATATATTGATATAATAATAATGCAAATATATTTATTTTGTTTAGGCACATTTACGTTACCTCTAGAGGCTAAAGAATTGCATGGAGATGTAAATGTTAGAATATGAGTTAATATGTTTGATTTGACTTATAAAGTAGAACGAAGCAAATCACTATATAGTTGGAATGGTCATTTATATATATTATGCAAGAAGATTGTATAAGGACTTCCCTAATGTGATAAGTAAATTGACGTTTACACATGTCTTGGAGGTATCGACTAAGATATTACATAAGTAAGCAAGGTATGTAAAAATATTGATTATAGGAAAGCTAAAAATAAATGATTATGTATGTGGAATATTTCCGTTGTCTAATCGCCAGTTTATTGATGTAGGGATGGCAACTCTTGGTCTTTACCATAATTTGATTTTTCATTTGTAGAGATATTTAACATATATTTTAATATTTCACTAAATTACTAACTCAGAAAATTGGGTATGTGACATATGGTATCAGAGCCACGTTACAAACACTCGGATCTATTTGGGCTCAGCCAAAGAAAACAATTAAATTTTGGTTGAACTAGCAAGGGAACTCCATCTATACAGATGCAACAGAAAATTTCATCTCCAAAGATAGACAAGAGGTAACCAACAAAATTGTTTTCAAATTTCAAGTAAATATGTCCCATTGCCGAAGCATTATAATGGTATAGCATTTGCTAAAGTTTAGGAAATTGTCTTCTTTTATATAAATATACAATAGGTAAATACTTGTCCGACATTCTAACATTTAAAAAGAAGTATTTCACTTGTGTAAGCTTGGATTCCTTTTAGTGTGATGTAAGAGTGTCTTGTAAAAGATACCATGTCGGGAAAGGGTAAATTGTATATGTTAATGATCAATTAAGCTTTAATTAATTGGGACAATCTATTTTGTTCAAAACCATGTTAGGAGATACCTAGATTTATTTCATAAGTTTATGATACTATTGACATTTCTATGAAATGCATGACAGCAATGTTTTTGTATGTAACTGATATGTTTGATTAACGTTTTCATTGATAAAAATTCCTCTTTGTTCAGATAATAGTATTACCATTTTTTGTTTTTAAATGGGAATCCATTAAAGATACGTAGATTCCTCTTGTAATTAATTCAGAGTTATGTTAGTATGAATACGTGAAATTTTTTTGCTCTTAAAGGTTATGAATAAGTGTTTTGAGCATGCAGCTTAACTTAATAGGTAATTTCAAATTGCATAGGAGTATCAAGTAGATCCTCATTATAGTTTGTTGATAATTGCTAAGTGCACTACCTATGAGCTTCATTAGGTTATAGTGTAGTATTATTAGTATACTCCAAGAAGTAAGCTTGTTTGATTAGGTGAAGTCACTTTAACATCTTCAATTATAATAGCTACATTTTAGTTGGTATTACATAGTTGTTACGTATTCTTTTGATAGTTTCATGGGATGCTTTATAGAAAAATGTTATCCTTTGTAGATGTTATGGAATATGATTGGGTAAAACACTTGTTTGATTTAGTAGGTAGGAAGCTATAGCTACGTATTAATAGATGCATCCCTCTAATTAAAAGTTGGTCTTCAAGTACCAATGATAAAATGTAGATCATTTTACTTAAGTTTTGGTAGTATGCTTATTGCAAAAATATATGTTGACTCTCTTTCATTTTCTTCCGTGAATCCAATAGTATGGAGTTCGTCTAGAATATAGCCTAAGTAATTGTTACTCTTGAGTATTGATAGAGAGAATGAATTTGACATACCTTTCGTTCATAGGTTACAAGTTATGGTTAAATATGTGATAGAATTCATGTGGAAAGATGACTGATGTGTTTGAATATTATTTTGTTTATGAAAGATTTTCATTTTGTTAAATGTTGAGATTTTATTACTTAACATAAATTGTATTTCATTATAGAGGTATAAAGCTTCTTATCATTATTAGAGTTTTAAGGATAAGCATAAAGGTGTATTACTGTATGGAATTGCAAGCAGTACTCCTAAGGGTTTGAAATTATCTTATTTTAGAATGCATATGATTCTAATTATTTTCTCCATAGATTTTTAATAGACCCCTGGAAGGGTTTGTTATATATTCTAATAGAGATTGTTGTGTACCAAGTTAAAGGATGCATGATTGTTGCACTTCAAAGATGAAAGTGTGTTTACTCATCTTAGTCATTCTCATAGGGTGATGGCTACATTATTTAGCTATTAATGGGAACTAATATAAAGCATGAATCACTTTAATAAGATTTCTCTTTGGGATTAGAACAAATTTTGTTGCAACCTCTTTTAAAGACATAAACCTTGCAATAGCTATCTTTTTTTTTAACATTTGGTATATAATGAATGGATGGATGATTTTATTTAGCCCCTCGCTCTGGTGTATTGGTCTATTGGATGTTGAGAATAGATTAATGCCCAAGTCCTACAGCCTCTGCTAGTGCATTATTAAACTTCCTCCCAATATATTCACCATCTATATTATGAAAATATCAAGAATATCCTCCTGATAATATATTCTTTCTGCTACCCATCCGCTCTAAATTACAATACCTTTCACCCTTCTTTCCTTCAAATATCCCTGTAAAACTGGAGCAATCCAAGAATGAAACCCTAGTTTATCTCTACATTCCTTCTCTTAGCCCTTCCTTAAGTTCGAGGATTTTAATGAATTATCCATGCTTAGTATTTATTTTGCAGCAACATGATCATCACTAATATCCTCTCTACCAATCCGCATATCAATGTTTGCACACGATTTTTTGAAGGCATCTCCCAGCTGATTTGAACAGTCAAATGCCAAAACTATTTTGAACCACCATTTACGTCGCTTGTTTCTTTGATATGAAATATTTTATTCTCCCAAATTGCAAGGTATCAACAAGCTTGATAAGTTTTTTTCAAACATGTTGACAAATTACCAACAATATAGTATGCCCTAAGTGGATCCCCTATGTTGTGGTAGCCTCATACCTAACATTAGAATAAAAATACAGTAACAAGCAGCAGAGTGACAAAAAATGGGATCCTATAAGTAAAACAGGATGTGAAAATCCCAACGACCATAAGAATGGAGTCCTAGCAGAAGGCATGCTATGGCTATTGTTAACATTCGAGTCTGCAGGCAGGCAATTTGTGTTTTGCTAAAAGATTTGTTCATTCTAGAGCTTGGGGGGTGTGGTCCACTAGAGTTATGGATGATTATCAAAATCCTAGAGTGCAGGTTAGTGTTCTTTCCTGCAAGTGTCTTATATAGTGGTCATATTTTAATATCAAGTACAGTTTCTAGATGCTAATATATTTTAAGACCCATAATACAATGCGATAGTTAGCCTTAGCTCCATAATAATCATTGCCTAATAACATATAAAAAATTGACAAATAACAGCTCCATAATAATCACTGCCTAATCACATATAAAAAAATGACAAATAACAACTTCATAGTAATCACTACCTAATCACATGTAAAAAATTGACAAATAACACTAGATTAATATTGTGACATTCCTATCTCTTTTGTAGATATCTGGGTTTTCACCCAAAACCAATAATTCAAGACCTAGTCTATTCTTGGTCTCTCGCTAGTCAAAAGTAGGAATGATCCTGCTTATATTGATCTTCTCGGAACTCGTGGAGTATCTGTATGGATTCTTATAGTACTATATGAACTTACCAGCCAAGGAGATATGTCCATAGGTACTATTATTTTGTAAGGCATATGTGAACTTATTATTTTGTGAGGTTGTGTATATGCATATTGCTGTAAACATTCTGATATACCCGACATAGTTTCAATAATTACACTCAGCAAATAACGATGGCTTCAGGGGGGATTGTGCATAGGTACTATTATTTTGTAAGGCATATGTGAACTTATTATTTTGTAAGTTTGTGTATATGCATATTGCTATAAACATTCTGATATAACCGACATAGTTTCAATAATTATGCTTAGAAAATCTGTTACATTTCTGTTTTGTGATTAGTTAGATGAAAATATATGCTAGAAAGAAGAGGTCCTTTCATTGTTTGTCATTACTTTATAGAATTTTTTTTTACTAAATTACATATTCAACAATTTTGATTTCTAGAATGGAATGCTTCATTTTATTTATGTACTTTGTTATTGCGTTTAAAAATGGAAATGTGTACATAGCATTAAGGTTTATTTGTGAATTTTTTTATTTGTAAATAGGCGATGCTAAAAAACCTTGAACAAGTTGTCTCAATAGTTCTGAATTCATTCCAATATCCACATCCTGGTGTACGATGGGAGGCCATCAATGCCATTGGGAAACTGTCAATGATTTGGGCCTGGATTTGCAACAACAATATCATTAGCAAGTTTTGCATGCACTCACTGGAGCAATGGATGATTATCAGAATCCTATAGTGTAGGTTAGAGTTCTTTCATGCAAGTGTTTTATATAGTGGTCATATTTAAATTTCAAGTACAGTTGCTAGATTCTAATATATTTTAAGACCCCTAATATAGTATGATAGTTAGTCTAATATCCATAATAATCACTGCCTAATCACATATTAAAAAATGACAAATAACACTAAATTAATATTGTGACATTCCTATCTCTTTTGCAGATATCTGGGTTTTGGGGTAGGTAAGTTTAGTCCTTGTTTCATTGTTTTCTCACCCTGTTGCATCATTCCATAATTGTGTTGCTACAAAATTTTCTTCTTCCTTTTCACAATCTTGAACCTTGGACATAAGACTCAATATGGAGGATTAGTCAATGCATTCTTGCTATTGCAACTGCTTGACCTATTCTGCCTCTCAACACATATGATGGACCATTTACTATTGTGTTGTTTGTTTGCAACATTAGTATATTAAATGAATAGACAACATATTACTACTATTGTAATTGCATATTACCATTGTTGTAATTGCAAAATTTTCTTCTTCCTTTTCACAATCTTGAACCTTGGACATAAGACTCAATGTGGAGGATTAGTCAAGGCATTATTGATATTGCAACTGCTTGAATTGTTCCGTCTCTCAACAAATACGATGGACCATTTACTATTGTGTTGTTTGTTTGCAACACAAGTATATTAAATGAATAGACAACATATTACCACTGTTGTAATTGTATATTTTTAGCTCTTCGACTTTTAGCTTTCTTGGAATGGAGACTCTAGCAATGGACCAAATGATAACTATGCCCACTACTTTTTGATTCAAGATGTGCCATCGTAAATTATTACCATGGTATTTAAAATTTGAACTATTATTCATCTTAATTAAACTATATTTTTATCATTTCCTTATATTTCATCCCATGGTCTTCTTTTAATACTGAAGTCATGCCACCACCACTGACTCATTCATATAGTATCCACCCATAAAAAAAAATTAAACTTGTTTTCTGACTTTAAAAACTCTTAACCTCTTCATTCAACCAACCACCACAAAGTAAATCATACTCTATTAATGCCAACTTTTATCAAAATCCACTACTCCAATCCCAACATGCAAGTTAACTCAACACAAAAACAACACAACTACTCTACCACTTTGTACACAGTCAACTATGCGAAACCAAAGAACATCTAACCATCTAAACACTTTACTCATAACTACAAATGTCTACCTCACATAGTCGTTCATTATGATGGGTCATAATATGGTTTCCAATGACTACCATTCACTAAGCCCCATCGGAATATCAAATATCTCTGTCTTTTCGGGCAGAGTGCTACCAGTCACCTGAAAACCCCCATGGTTGTGGTTATAATGCCTTTTTCCTTATAGGTTACCAGGAGCCCTGGGTTATCATGAAGGGAATGCTTCAGGTCATTTGTGATATGGATAATTGGTATCCAAGCCTTATCATGAACTTTATAGGCCTCCAAAACCTGCTCTACAGTGCCCAGAATCTCTTTCTGGAAATCAGAGGCAGACTCATCACTCTCATAAAGTTTACTGATTTGACACTTGTCTGGAAGCTGGCTTCCAAAGGAATTAAGAGATTATTACAAAATTGTCACTTATGTCAAATGTATTCAAAATACTTGTCTAAACTAGAGAAAACACTTTAAGTTGAAATTGTATTAGGGAAAATGTATTTGTAAGCATGCCACATAAGATACACAATAGTCAAGGGGATCGGGAAACTACATACTATTAAAAAGGGCTAGTCATATCCAATAAAGAACTCATAAACAAGCTATAAAAAATTGAAAACCATAATTATCTGTAGTGGTCCTTTATATGTCAAATCTACAGATAAAAAGCCCTTCTACATGGTATAATGCAATTACATGAGCTAGGAGCATATGACAATGAGAGAAACAGATGAAACCATGAAAATTTTACTAAGCATGGTCAACTAACAAAACTGAACATACAAAGGGCAAGGCCTGAAAGAGATTAAGAACTGAACAATATATTGAGAAGTCAATCATGTCTCGAGAGTAAGAAGTAAAGACGACGATGAAATGATGAACTAAGCACCTCAAAATATCCAAATCTAGCTACATTAATGCTCTGTCTTTCCTGTTTGCTACACCTATTATGCAATTAAAATGAAAACAACAATCAATTTGGCATTTTATAGCTCATGAGTGGAATCCCAACTGTTATACAACATTCTATAGAAAAAAAAAGGGTATCTTGTAGACATGAATACAACTTCCAGGAAGAGGCAATTCCATAGTCATGTTAAGGTCAATAACTATCTCATAGTCATATTTTATATCCACAAATATACCTAAGACAAAGCAAACATTTTGTCTTGTAACTTGAACATGAGATAGATCAATCATCTCTTTATAATCACATGGAAAATATGCAACTATAGAAGCCTCGTTGGAGCTGTCACAAATCCTACAAGCATCCTCGTTGGAGTTGTCACAAATAGCACACATGTTGATGTGTTTTCTGGAATAAAGAGGGAAAGAGCATTTGGCCAACCCTCTAGAGAGCGAACATGTGTGAAGACTAAAAAGAGGAAACAAAAAAAAAATAGGATGGGCAAGAGATGGGAAAACACTATTGTGAACGGACAACAGACAACTGTAGATAATACATAAAGAATAGATATAAAAAATGAACAAATTCATCCACAACAAATGCCCATAGATGATGGACAGAAAACAAAACAAATAAAATCTACAGAGAATACATTGGAAATATATGGAAAAGATGAACAAAGTCATCCACATCAGATGTCCATAGATGAGGGACAACAAATAAAACAAGTAGAGTGGCTTGATTCTCCAGATACTGGACATAAGAGTGAGGATCAAGAGATGGTGTAGAGTGTTGGCAAAGAAGTGAAGCAATTAGGGGCTTTGGGGGATTTAGAACAACATAATCAAGGACATACTGTTACAGATGGTCTGGAAAAAATAAAAAGGATAAACAAGATGCAAACCATGAGAATTGTAAATTTGAATCAAGTAAATAAGAAAAGAAAAATGGGACCCCAGATTGTCCACGGAATGATGAACAAGATGAGCAACAGTTAAACCAAGGGATTGAGAAACTTCGAGTTGAAAAAAAAGTGCAGAAAGTGAAAGAACATAAAGAAAATGGGACTAAAGAGGCTCCTCTAGCATAGAATGGGCATCGTCATTGTCCAGGTTTATTCATCTTGGTATGCTTAGCTAGTTTGCTTCTTGATATTCACAGATGAGCCAGTAGTTATTTTTTTGTTTCCAAGCTTAACTATCTGAGAAATATTTAAAATGGTAGTCTATAGATTTAATTTGTGGGTTAAGACAAACACGTGTTCCTAGATCTCATCATGACTAAGCTACAGTTATTTTTGTCTCTATGCTTGATCATAATATTTCCTGATTTCCATCTTTATGAAAGCAATGGGTGATATATAACCAAATTTTCTCTTTTATAATTGAAACTATTTTGTGCTTGTGGCACCATCTTAAATATTTTTGGCACATTTAAAAAAATTTATGTAGTCATCGTGTCAGGTACACTGCCACAAGAATTTTCCATGGTACATGAAGATAGGGTTTTCACCGTAGCTTGTGCTAAAGAGTAACTGTTAAGGATTAAGAAATCCTTAGTAGCAGTTCAGTAAATAGTAAAAACTAAATGTAAAAGAAAGGAAAGATTAAACATTAAGCTAAACATGTACATGGAAATATTAAAATCTAAATCTATCATATAACAGTAAGCAGTAAAAACATTCATGAGAACTTTGTAAATAAAGATTTACATTTTTTTATTAATGGCAAACAAGGGTTTGCATGAGTTTTTTACCTCAAATGTTGAGGTTGTTGGAGCCTTTGCAGCCATATGGGAGTGATGCACTAGTGCTCCAATGTTTCCTTCTCTTCTCCAAATGCTTCAATGGTGGCCAGGGATTCACCTAAAGTGGAGAAATCAAGCTCGAATGGTGGGCTAGGGTTCTGGGGGAATTTTGGCAGCATAAGGTTAGAGTGGATAATCATTGGAAAATGGGGGGCCTCCATCACCTTTTTATATATATTTTGGGTGGTGGAGTATTGACCCATGGTTTTAGGCACAAAATGGTTTAGGTAAATGGTTTTAGGGTTTTTTCCCTCTCTTTTCCCTATGTTTTCCTTTTTTGAAATTATTTTGACTTTTTTCCCTTTTTATTTTTTTTTGGGGAATTTTGGACCCCTTTTGAGGGTTTTTTGACATTTTTGAAGGAATTTTATTTATTTGAGGAGGAAAATATTGAGTTTTTGCCTTTTTGTAAACCATTTGAAGGTTTTTAAAGGTTTTGGAGGCCAAAATGGTAGGAAAAGTGGACAAATGGGTAGTGTGACTAGAGACATGAGCTAGTGAACAATTTTTGGGTGTTAACAGATTGCCCCTTGATGTGTGAGGGAAGGAGCTCATCGTATGGTCGATAGAAATAATAGGTTATGTCATTTTATGAAGGGTATGAGCATTGTGACGGAGAGGAGAATAAACTGGTTGGAGACCGGAACATAGGCTCCATACAAAAAAATAAAAAATAAAAATAAAAATAAAAAAAATGCATGGCCTCAATAATGGATGAGGAATAATCTCAATATATCAACGAGGCGAGAATACCCATGCTCGTATCAAGATATACAAATAATAATGAGGCCCAAAAGGGGACCTAAATAATACATGGAGAACTGTTGTGTACATCATAATGGTCAAAAGGGGACACAAATCTGGTACATACTCATGCTTTGGCCATGACTCATCTGAAGAACTGATACATGGAAACAATAGCATCCATACTGAAAGTGGTACCAGAATAACTGATGCTCTCCTGGACCTGAAGGTGTCCAACAACTGGATGGACTCAATGACTGAGAGTCAGAATATCAAAGGTACACTAAAATGCATCTGAGCTAGGTACTCAAGGAAGCATATATCTGGGGTGCTTTCGAATACTGTCACCAAGCGCAGCCCGAATATCCTCAGGAACATACAACTAGGGAAGTTCCAAATAGACTAACCAATGTGCTAGAGTTAGGGGACATCCAGGGTCTTCGACCAATAACTGAAGGGACCAATACCCTGCACAAATCTCAACAGTGTGATCCCGGTGTTGAAGTCGAGCACGTGAGAAACAACCATTTGGAGAGGCACTAAGGACTTCTCTCAAAATGCTCCATAGGCACTCACCATTGATGGTGATGAGTCCAAGGCACAGGGACCTCTCGGTCTATCCTCCAGAATAGATGGGATGGCATCAATAGAGGGAGAACCGCAACTACCAAGGCAATAATGTTTCCTTGATAGGAGCATGAGGTGTACAACCAAGAGGTGATAGTACTGCATGTGGGAATGACATACTGCAGGGGAGAAACTGAGGTCGTAGAGTGGGGGAGGGACTCAAACTTCCTTTGTTCAGAGTATGATGGAAAGGCTGACCTGGAAGCATATGAAACTAACTTCGGGGAAGGGGATAATAACTTAAGGGACCAGGGAATGTGACTGCAATGGGGGAGAATCAAGGAGGAAACTGATGAGTGATATTAGAAGACTCAAAGGGTGACACATCGCAGAATAATCTGAACAAAGGAGACCATACTGGGGGTGCTGCCATTTTTTGGGGACTATATATGATCTGTCATGGTGCCGAGAGGTACCATTTGGTTTTTATTCATGGTTTAAGGGGCTTAAATAAGGATAGAAGTGTTCTCAAAATGGTATTGTCGTCTGGATTTATATGAGCCCAAGATAGTGCATGCACGTGGTTGCTTTAAATTTTAGAGTCTGAAAGCAGTAAGAAGACTCTAGGGGGTTCTTTTTCATGTGTTAGTCTCCAAGGCTCGGAAAAGCATAAAAGTATGCAATTAAGAACTCTTATAACCGATGTGACTAGAGTATTCCTTTTTTGTAATTAGTCTACAAGGGACAGAAAAGGGTTAAACTTATATCAGGTAGATGCCCTTTCATATACTTTTAGCGAGCATGAAAGGAAGCAAGATTGCTCGGCAATATTTTCATTCTTTTAGGAGTCAGAAAAGAGCTTAACAGAAACTCCCTAAGTGCCTTTTTCGTAAAGTAATTGCTTGGTCCGAAAAAGGGATAAAATTATACCGAACAAAAATAATGGCCAAGCAAGGAGGAAGTGTTCGATCAAGGGACAAGTATGTGAACCAAGAGCAGAGTTGATGGGGGAACATTGATGGGGCCTCCCTGTGGGTTGATGAATGGTGTTAAAATAACGCAATGACTGCAGTGTGGATGGAGCGGAGGGCTCATGGATAGGTTGTGGTGCAAAAAATGACAAAAAATGGCTATGAACGATGTGGCATGCAAATCGAGGTGGTGAGGGGCATGGAAAAAATGCCTGAAAAAAGTTTGAGTGAGAGTGAGAAATGATCTCAAGCATCATCACGGGCTCAAAAACCTGAATTCGGTGGTGAAAACAGTGAGAAAAACGAACGTCGTATGACTCTGGAATGGTCAAAACAAGCTTTGGGGAAAAATGGCTATAAATAACAAAGGGACCCTCATGACACATGTCATTGTCACTGTGCAAATTGGGAGAAGTGTGGCGGGGCCCATAAGAGAAAATTCAGATTTCTCTCAATCCGATTGGTGGAATTGAGTTCTGTGACTTGCAGGTAAGTCTTGCAGTGTTTTATGATGTTTTTGATGCATTTTTTGGGGGATTTGGTCATCTGGGGAGGTGTGCCAAGCGTAGCTTGGGAAACATTGTTCCGAAGCACGAGTTTCGAGGGAAAAACCATGCTTTAGAGAGAAGCTCTGGGCTTGATAGCTGCATTTTTTGAGTGCATTTTTGGGCCTTACAACCGTGCTCTGAAGCGTGACTTTCCTAGAGAAAATCATGTTTCACGATGCAACTGTGGGCCCCACAGGTGTGCTCTAGGGGTGCGCTTTTCAAGGATAAAAGTGCACTCCATAGTGCACCTATGAGGCAAAAAGGTGCGTTGTGAAGCGCGCCATTTTTTCTAAGTGCAGGTGCATCGATCCGAAGGGGATTAAGGTAGGGTTGATATGATCCTGATGGGTTTTGTTGGTTTGACTAGCAGGATGCTGAGAGTTGCATGGAGAGAGTGGGAGCTGAAGAACACACTACTAGATGCGATCCAGGAGAATGAGGATGTGTAGGAATGCTTGGCTCGTTGTGGACTACTGAAGTTCACACAGGTGCCTCTGATGCAGTCAGCCATATTGTTATTGAAGAAGCTGGTCAGGTTTTGGGATGCAGATGCCAATTCATTCATGATTCAGGTTGAGCGGCTAGAGATCATGCTCACGGATGTGTACTTTTTGACTGGGCTGCCCCGATTGGGTATGATTACGGATACTCTCTCGAGCAGTTCAAGGGATGTATCTATGGATGCTTTGCTGGAGAGACATTGTTATGGGACAACTCATGTGCATGACAATGCTCTACTGACCTGTGATATTACGAGTGTGGAGACTCAAGCGATTGCATCGCTGGTGGTACGTATATTGGGGTCGCACAACCCCCACCAGGTCTCAGGGGGACAGATGGTGCTAGTGGAGCGGGTCCTGGTGGGTACTTATTATGGAAGGGGCCAGATGTACTTAACAGTGGTTCAGCGGGAGCTAAACAATGTGAGTCATCTAGGAGGGGATTTATGTTTCCCCTCATTCCTCTGCTCATTATCTTTGATCGAGTGTCGATGCTGCGGCCACATACAATGGTGCATGACGGAGGGCCTATGGAGCCACGAATGTGGCACTGGGGTGAGATGATGACTCACGGGGGTGGAGGGATGGTGGGTCTGTTCTTCACTAAGGAGGTGTTCACTCACTGGATGCAGTTGACGGTGGTGATTGATGACTACTCGTAATACAGGATGGATTATAGAGGGGATCCAGAACTATCACGACCCCCTGGTTAGGGATGTACCAGATGGTATGTATTTGTTTTTTTTATAGTATCATGTTGTATATACTCGATAGCTTATATGATATCTAGAGGATTTTATGACACTGAGGATCTATTTTTTCTTGTGCAGATGTGGGGCCACCGCCCCCTAGAGGATACCAGTCCCAGAGGGGTCGCGTAGAGGGAGTATGCTCTCGTGGGCATGGATAGGGTCGACGGCAGAGTAGTTCGACGAATTTGGATTCTTTGCAGGTCGGGATTGATTGTCTTCTGGATGGGGTGGTGGAGGACGACTAGCAAAATTTAGACCAGGACTTGATCGATGTCTGCTACGATGCTCCACAGGAGTGGAGGCCCATTATGAGGTGTATTGCAATGGCGACTGAGGATGTGAGAGCCATGGCACGAGGGGATGACCCCTATTATGGTGACGAGGAGGATGATACAAATTTTGATGAGCCATAGGAGGAGGAGGAGGAGGAGGAGGAGGATGACGATTATGAGGATGATGATGATGATGATGGAGAGGGCTCCGATGGACCAGGAATTTGATGGAACTTCCCCCATGTGATGAGCATGAGATTTTTTGTATTAGGCTTGTATTATAGGATGAGGATGCTATTGGGGCTCCTCTATGTATGTATGTGTATGGGGGTGTCGTGGGAACGATGAAATTTTTATTATGATGTGTATCTATATGCACGTGGATGCAGCTTATGATGATGGCTTCTTTTTGTTTTTTATGATGTTTATGTATATGCATGTGGATGCAACCTATGATGTCGGATTCTTTTTGTTTTTTATGATGTTTATGTATGCCTATATGATGGATGGATACATGTGGATGATATGATGATGCATGTTTATTGTTTACCTCCTACATGTTGTGGTTTATGTGCCAGTCTAGAATATTGTTAGCCATTTGGTCTGCTACATTGTTTTGACCTCTTGGGACATGAGTGAATGAAATGGATTCAAACTGTCTGATCATTTTTTTAGTGCGCAAGAAATTTCTAAAAAGTCAAGCATCCCGTACTTGGTAAAATTTGTTGAGTTGGGCGACAAGAAGCTGGGAGTCAAGAAATACATGAAGGTGGATTATACCCATCTGGAGGGCAGCAGTCAAGAGACCGGTCACAACATCGTAATCAGCTTGGTTATTAGTAGCAGCGCCTATACACACTCCGTTGAGGTGGATCAACTCATGTGAGGGGGAATATAATACCCAAGCTACAGAGGCGAGGTTTCGGGACCAGCGACTTGCACCGTCAATGAAACCGACATAGTATGGTGGAACAAGATCTATCTGTGGTCATGTAGGGAAGCGAAGTGTAAGTTTCTAGATGCAAAAAGTGAAAAAAAAAGAAATGAAACTGTACAACATGGACTAGTGGGTCCAAGAAGTGATAAGGGTAGAAGCGTTTGAGATACAACCCATTACGGGGGTTGTGCAAGGGGTTTCCTTCGGAATCGGTGAGGATATATGCCCCATGTCCTAGGCAGGTGTGGATGATGTATGCGCCTTACCACATGGATTCAAACTTTCCTTTCCCAGTCTTGTCATGTGCTTCGTCATAAACAAGGACTAAATCTCCTTCTCGAAAATTACGTGGGTGCACGTGTTTATCATAGTCGGATTTGGAGTGGTTCTTTGCGGCCTCAATGGTTTGGAGGGTTGTTCGGAGATCTTCGTTGGCTTGTTCCAAAAGGATTAAGCATTTATCAAGAGGTGAGGTGTCTAGGAGGAGTTTAACAGCAATATGTAAGGTGGCAATCTGACATTCGATGGGAAGTATAGACTCGATTCCATGGACCAAATGAAAAGGGGTAAAACCGGTGGCGGTCTTAGTGGATGTACGGTAAGCCCAAAGTGCAGGAAATAACATATGATAGTAGTTGGACTTGTGGTGATCCACAGTGCATTGAAGGATGGTATTCAAAATTTTATTGATAGCCTCTACTTGGTCATTTTCCTGAGGGTAATAGGAAGAGGTGTATTGGTGTTCAAATTTGAGAAAAGTTGACAACTCCTTCCAGATGGAGTCCTTAAAATTTTTTCCATGGTCGGAAACGATTTTCCTTGGGACCTCAAATCAAGTGATGACATGGTTGAAAAAGAAGCGGGATGCAGTCTCAGCTTTGCAGTTAAAAGTAGGCATGGACTTGACCTATTTGGTGAAATAATCTACAACCACAATGATGTATTTGTGGCTATTCACCAAGGGTGGATTACACTCCATAAAATCAAGGGCCCATTTATAGAAAGGACCAATAGTGACAATTGGATGGAGAGGGGAGGGAGGGGTCCTCACCTTGGGGGAAAAGAGATGGCAATTTTAGCAATGTTTGACTATTGTAATGCAATCAATAAAGAGGGTGGGACAAAAATACCCTGCACAGATAACTTTTTGCGCAGTGGCCATCCCTGAGAAATTACCGCCATAGGCTCCACTATGAAAATCATTGAGAACTTGTTTAGCCTTGTCTCGAGTTAGGCATCGATGTAAAATGGTGTATACACCACGCCAGTACAGGACATCACCCAGCAGGAGATAATGCGAAGCATGATGGCATATTCGACAATGATCGTCATGACCAATATTGGATCAGAACTTCTGTGTGCGTACATGAGGATGTCATCGTACCAGGGTTCATCCAACGAAATGATAAACAAGTGGTCGTCAGGTAAGCTGGTATTGATTGATGGTGACGTAGAGGAAGATGGTAAATTTTTCATGAGTTGTGTGAACACGAGGGCTTTGTTACTCTTGGGTGTAGTGAACATGAGTTCGTACTCTTGAAGTATGATGACCCATTTAGCCACACGACCTTGAAGAAGGCAGTGACTCAGGAGATAGACCATGGGGTTGGAGTCTGCCACAACTATAGTTTGGCTTAATAATATATAGTGACAAACCTTTTGGATTGAGAAGACGACGGAAAGGGATAACTTCTCTTCATGGGGGTAGCGTAGTTGTAGACTGGATAAGGTCTGGCTCACATAATTGACGTGTTCTTGTCGTGCACTATCTTCTTGAATGAGCACCCTAGAAATGGCATAGGCGGATGCCGAAATGTAAAGGATAAAATCCTTTGAGAAACCAAAAGGTGAAATAAATGGGGCATCAGCAAAATCCGCCTGCACTTGTTCATCCCAAACGAAAGGAATGTGGGTACAAAGCAAGCGAAGGAAACCATGAACTGTTGTAGCATAGTCTGGAACGAAGTGATGGAAAAAGTTGGCTTTCCCTTCAAGACTCTATAATTGGAATAATATACATGGCGATGGGAGGTCAAGGATGGCTTGAACCTTCAATTGGTCAAAGGCAATTCATTTTTTGGAAATGATAAAACCCAACAACCAGCCTGCAGGAATTCAAAATACACACTTGAGGGGGTTCAAGCGAATTCTATACTTACGACCACGCATAAAAACTTGTTGGAGGTCATTTAGATGGTCAAACTATTTCTTGGATTGAGCCATGGGGTCATCTAGGTAGACCAGAATGATATGAACCAAATCATGAAAGAAATATGTCATGGCCCACTGGAATGTGGTACCAGCATTTTTAAGGCCGAAAGGCATGACGCGATAGGAAAAGGTGCCCGATGGGGTAGTGAAAGCAGTATTGTATTGATCTTCCTTGCGAATTTGAATTTGATTATACCCATAGAAACCGTCCATGAATGATAGAATCTCATGTCCTGCACATGCATCAATAAGTTGGTTAATGAAAGGTGTGGAGAAGTTGTCTTTGGGACAAGCTCAGTTTAGATCGCGAAAATCAATACAGACACGGATGGTGCCCTGTTTTTTGTTAACTGGCACTGGATTGGAAACCTAGGTGGTGTAAGCGATGGGGTAAATGAACCTAACTTTACGTAGTTTCTCAATCTCAACATTGACAGTGGGGATCTTGGATGGGTGGATGGGTCATTGTTTCTGGCGAATGGGTGGGACATCTGGCCAAATATCAATATGGTGTTCAACGATGGCGGGGTCTAGGCCAAGCATCTTGGTATAGGACCAAGCAAAAACGTCATGAAACTCTTGGAAGAGCTTCTTATAGGCATGAATCTCATCCTCAGTACAAGAAGCACCTAATGTAATGAGTTCAGGTGCACCAGGTGTGGTGAAAATGTCAACATGTATGGTAGGTGAAATGTTGGCCATGTTACCTTCCTCAAAGGCATCGAGAGCTAGGATGGGATTTCTAAACCAATCCACCTTATTGGGGAGGAAATATTTTGTCTCGATCGAAAGTTGGTTGGTCGCAGTAGTGGTAGACACATCAGGAATGAAATAGGATTGATGGTGCATATCATCCCAAGGGTAGTCGCGTGCGGTAAGTGCTTTGAGGATTTCTTCGTCCCTATGAAAGAACTGTGTTAACAAATTGGTGGAGGGGAGACTAGATGTTGGAGGTGAAATGTGTTCACCTGCCGTGGAAATCATGTAAATGGTGTTAATTTCTTCCAAGGAGGAGGATGCAGGGAGATGAATCTCCTCAATAGTGGTGATGAACGACTCTAAATAAGACTGATTTAACTCATGGAGAACCAATTTGTACTTGAGTAGATCCAGGAAGTGATCTGAGTAATGACCATAGATTCCACATATGGAAAAGGAATGGTTGGCGCATAGTGAATTGTTGCACTTTTGAGGTGTGAGATCTAGTTCGACCACCCGAATGTTAGGATCATCATCCAAAGTTTTCATATGTTGTTGAAGGTATGACAATTGTGGACAGTTATGGATAGCATCGTCCAAGTCTGTTAAAATTCAATATGCTAAGATAGAAAATAGCAGCATTACATTCCATTTCACAATAATAGCATATACAGGATCACTGAAGAAACAACAAGCATAGCATAAACACAAGAGACAGAGATTTATCCTGGGAAACCCTCATGGGGTAGAAAACCCAGTAAAGCTTCCTCAATATAGATGACCAGAAATATACAAAGATGAAACCCTGAGACATGATCTCCTCCTCCACAATAGAAGACCTCTCCTCCACAAGTGCGCTATCCTCAAGTGAGTGAATGTGTCAAATGAGGAACACACCTCCTCTATTTATACACTACTCTGATATGTATTTTACACAAGTACATGTAGGCTCGTATTTAACCATTAGGTTAAATACCCCATTATAACTGACTGGGCCGACCCCCACATGGTGGGTCTAATAACCCTAGTTACCACAACCAAATCGGAGGAATAAACATCTCCGGATTTATAGTATAATCACATCGGAGGTATGGAACATCTCCGGAATAAATAATATACAAATATAATATTCTTTGAAGTTACAATATTTCAACACTCCCCCTTAACGAGAAGGATATTATAACAGTATCTGCACGAACAAGGAGTCATCAACATCATACATGATACATCTATAAATCATTGGAAGCTTTCTCAACATCATTAGTAACTCAAGCAGTTACTGGAACATCGACATCTTCAGTATTGAGTCTTTATCTTCTGTAGCACTTGAACAGCTACAAAAATATCATCATCTGCATCCTCATGATACATGATCATCAGCATCATCATTTCACGATCATCAGCATCGTCATCACACGATCATCAACATCGTCATCACACGATCATCAGCATTGTCATCTCACGATCATCAACATCGTCATCACACGATCATCAGCATCGTCATCACATGATCATCAGCATCGTCATCACATGATCATCAGCATCGTCATCACACGATCATCAGTATCGTCATCATACGATCATCAGCAGTACAAGTATTCATGCCAATACAAGTGACCATATCAACAATACGAGTATCCTACCGATACAAGTAGACACATCATCAATACAAGTATCCTACCGACACAAGTAACCACATCATCAATACAAGTATCCTACCGATACAAGTAACCACATCATCAATACAAGTATCCTACCGATACAAGTAACCACATCATCAATACAAGTATCCTACCGATACAAGTAACCACATCATCAATACAAGTAACCTACCGATACAAGTAACCACATCATCAATACAAGTATCCTACCGATACAAGTAACCACATCATCAATACAAGTATCCTACCGATACAAGTAACCACATCAAAAATCACTTTCTCGGAGACCATACGTCTATGGATCAATTCAGGGACCTAAGTCCGGGGGTGATACAATCCCCACTTCTCGGAGACCTCACGTCTACGGATCAATTCAGGGACCGCAGTCCGGGGATGATACAATCCCCACTTCTCGGAGACCTCACGTCTACGGATCAATTCAGGGACCGCAGTCCGGGGATGATACAATCCCCACTTCTCGGAGACCTCATGTCTACGGATCAATTCAGGGACCTAAGTCCGGGGATGATACAATCCCCACTTCTCGGAGACCTCACGTCTACGGATCAATTCAGGGACCGCAGTCCGGGGATGATACAATCCCCATCACGTACATTTTGAACTAGTGGTTCCGGGATGATGCAATCCCTATCACTTTATTCTCGGAGACCTCACATCTACGGCTCTCTTTAGGACTGAAAGTCCAGGGATGATCCAATCCCCTCAACTGTCCTCTAAGGACTTCATTCTCAGAGACCTCACATCTACGGCTCTCTTTAGGACTGAAAGTCCAGGGATGATCCAATCCCCTCAACTGTCCACTAAGGACTTCATTCTCGGAGACCTCACGTCTATGGCTCTCTTTAGGACTGAAAGTCCAGGGATGATCCAATCCCCTCAACTGTACACTAAGGAATTCATTCTCGGAGACCTCACATCTACGGCTCTCTTTAGGACTGAAAGTCCAGGGATGATCCAATCCCCTCAACTGTCCACTAAGGACTTCATTCTCGGAGACCTCATGTCTACGGCTCTCTTTAGGACTGAAAGTCCAGGGATGATCCAATCCCCTCAACTGTCCACTAAGGACTTCATTCTCGGAGACCTCACGTCTACGGCTCTCTTTAGGACTGAAAGTCCAGGGATGATCCAATCCCCTCAACTGTCCACTAAGGACTTCATTCTCGGAGACCTCACGTCTACGGTTCTCTTTAGGACTGAAAGTCCAGGGATGATCCAATCCCCTCAACTGTCCACTAAGGACTTCATTCTCGGAGACCATACGTCTACGGCTCACTTTAGAACATGTGTTCAAGGATGATACAATCCCCACATGTATTCTCATCAATACAAGTACAAGTATCCTCAACCATACAAGTACATTAATCAATACATGTGTCATCAAAAGTATGTATTCTTACCAATACATCTTATCATCAAAAGCATGTATTCTTACTAATACATCTAACATCAAAAGCATGTATTCTTACTAATACATCTAACATCAAAGGCATGTATAAGTAAAACTAAGTATTCTAAGTATAAGAGTCCTAAATCTAAATATTTCTAAGTATCTAGGTGTGGAGAACAGGTTACCTCATCATCGACCTTGTTGTTCGATGAGACCAACTTATCATCAGTGACTATACTACTCCCCCTTTCGAGGAGGGTCCTTTTGAACTACACCAAGCTTGTCTCGGAAGTATTCAAATTTCACTCGAGACAGAGGTTTGGTTAGTATGTTGGTAACTTCTTCACTTGAGGTAAAGGTTTGGTTAGTACAATGGTAACCTGTTACAAATTCAAACTTTATAGTTCCTTTTCGTGTCATATCTTGTTTTTTCCCTATGTTCTTTGACTTATCATGGAACACTAGATTCTATGTCATCTTGATACAACTCTAATTATCACATAGGATCTCAGTTGGTTCTATCTCTAAGTCAAACAATCCTGAAGCCAAACTTCTTCACAACTAGCGGAGCAAACAACCATATATTCCGCTTATGCTGAGAGCCACACTAGACTGCTTCCAGCTAAACCACGAGATCATGGCTAACCCCAGACAATAACATCCTCTCGATGTGTTCTTCCTGTCTGATACACTTCCTTCCCAATCAGAATCTGAATAACCATCTGAAGTCATGATCTTCAAGATATCATTCTATCGTGTCCTTTATGTGCCTCATCACATGCTTTCAAACTATCAGGTGAACACATCTAGTTTCCACTAGATACTGACTCAAGGTGTTCACAACAAGACATATCTCTAATCTAGTATATGTTAGATACAACAATGACCCAATAATTTGACTGTACAGAGTTATATCCACTAAATCTGATGAGTCATCTCCTAACAGTTTCAAGTTGGAATCCATAAGAGTGGCCATTCCATCATATCAAGTCTTCTCAAGATTTCTCAGCATACTTTCTCTGGTTGAGAAGGATTCCTACTGAGCCTTTCCATACTTCCAGACCTAGGAAGTAATACATTAATCTAAGTACTTTTATTTTCTTTTCTACAGTCATCTATCTGTGCCATCTCTCATCAGATTGGTCTACTGATATGAGCCTCAATATCATTCGAACTCTGTGGTGAGTTCCTTCTTGCATCCATGTCATCTGTGTATAGAAATCATATTCAACCTTGTAGCAAAGGTTGAGATCCACATCACCCATGGTGATCATTAAGCTTATCAAAACCTGATTCACATTTCTTCTTTAATTACACCATTAAGAGAATGGTCTTATCTAGCCACTTGGAGCAAACATTTCATCATGATTCTCTTCCTCTTTCTAGGAGAATCTTCTAGCCACAATCCTTCTATAGTGTGTTTGATTTGTAAATCCTTTTGTTGAACATCCATCACTTGTTCATCATTCATCATGATTTTTCCTACAAATCAAAATTAGGTACATGATTAGTAATACTTCATAATCATCAAATCATATTGACATGATAACCTATTATGCATACAGATATCATTTACATAGTTATGCAACTATCTTGACCAATACTTTGGCACAACACTTTCCCATATCCTGTATGCATACAGTGGCTATCTAGATGCCTTCCATCTCTACCAGAACATACTATCGAGAGTGTGCACAACTCTCAGCATGTCAGCAAAGAGGTTTCATTCTAGACAAGCAACAATGGAATGTTTGTCCAACTTACCAATCATATGCATATTAGTAGTATACTGTTCAATGTTCTATGAATATTTACACTTAGCATGATATATTATAGGAATACAAATATGCATACAACCTATTACAGGCAATATCATTTACTATTTCAAATAACAACTCAAATACTTATCTTTTATGTTTGTGTGGTTGCCTCCCGCTTGATCTTCTGTATGTCTTTCGAACTTCTATTCATTATGTACCACTGTGCATGTTCAAGTGTCATCCTCATGATCTCATACACAAACATACACCCATTAGTATGTTCTAAATGTTATCAAAACATTATAGTTCTAAATAATCTTGAGAATGTATAGTCATGATTATAGTTAATAAACATTAGTATTCAAGATTTTAGGGAAGTCTTGTTTTACTCATGCATATCATCAATCAAGATAAAAGACATAATATGCATAATCCCTTGATTACTAACTTTATGAATAAGCATAACCAATCATACCAAGTATACTTAAATAAGGGATCTTAACACAAGGTAAGATTCATGGGAAACATACCTGGATTAGTATACCTACTTAGTTATGTACAACATACCTAAACAATCTCTTCAATGATTTAGAGATCCTGAGCTAGAACCTGCATGTCTCATAGGTTAAGCATAATATAACAAAGTCATACATACCTCGTAAGTAGAACAAAGTTTATGGATGAGTCTTTGTCTTCATGTTTTCATGGTCATGGAACCTGATTTGTCTTTTGTGATGTACCTGTATCTTGTTAGCAGCCAACATCAACCTCACACAACATCATAATGCATTAGTACAATCATATAGCCCTAATCAATGAATGTCTTTGATCATTCGCATGCATGCATACTGTTACTAGGGTGATAAGACAATTCTAACATTAATCAAGATTGTACTAATAAATAATATGAAGACAAACACATCATGAACTTAATCAAGAATTAGATTTCAAGACATACCTGAGCCTCCTTAAGTCATACCTGTCGAGACTTCTTGTAGTCTTCTTATGTAAGGCCTTAGCCTCAACTCCCCCTGAAACTTGATCTGGAGCTTAATTAGGGTTTTCTAGAGAAACCCCTAAAGATTCAACCTTTGACTTTCACACTTCTCAATGGATGAAATAATATGTCTTGCTGAGCTAATCAAACTAGCATACTTCAACTTTGGAATTTCCAAAATTTGACCCCTCAAAATTGCCTTTGAAACTTCTGGATCTTCTGGATAGGATCCCGAACTAGGATTTGATGAAGCCCACCCTTCTGCCCAAACAAAAGGTTCAATCCAAGGCTCTAAACTCTTATTTTTCTTAGGAGTTTCCAGCCGTGGTTACAGACTTCAAAAATTCCAACTTTTGCTGAAGCCCTAATTTTCCATCTTTCCGATCAAAATCCCGAACTGGGGTTTGATCAAGCCCGGTCTTCCACCCAACCAAAAAATTCGAACTTGGTCTCTAAATTTAAATTTTTCTGAGTAGCATTCAGCCGTGGACTCCGATTCCAAAAATTCTAACTTTCTCCGAAACCCTAAATTCCGGAAGCCATGAATAAAGGTGCTCCAAAAATAATTCTGTTTTGACAGAAATATGCATCTGATTGTTTCTGCTATAACTCTTAAATTTTTGCTCCACAGGATCTGAAACCCTTTTTCTGAAGTAGCCTGACCTGTTATCTTTCCATCCTGACAGGTCTGACCTCAATTGGGTTTTCTGAGAGAGAGTTATGCCAAGTGTCGCAACGTGACCTGTTTATGGGATAAAACAGAAGAGAGAACTTGTACGGCCTTCCACGTGTCACTGGTTCACCTTCAGCCTCTGAAAAATTTTTATGAGATAGCTCGACCTGTTATCTTTCCATCCTGACAGGTCTGACCTCAATTGGACTCTCTGAGAGATAGTTATTCCAAGTGTCACAACGTGACCTGTTTATGGGATAAAACAGGAGAGCGAACTTGTACGGCGTGCCACGTGTCACTGGTTGCATTTCGGCCTCTGAAAAAGTTTCTTGAGATAGTACAGTCTGTGTACTACCTGTCACTTTTTACTAAATTTCATTTGGAGCTTCCTATCCCAAGTTATGACCTTTTTTCCTAGGTCACCTGAATTTGACTGAGATCTGGAAGAGGCAGAAACCCTAACTTGTACTGATCATAAATCACAAAGTAAAACGAATTAGAGGTTGTCCTTTGGATACAAGGTACCTGGAGATTTAAGCTTCGTCCTGTAACAATTTCAGATCCGAAAACTTCGCCAAAACGGATTTATAGCGAAAGTGCTACGATGACTGGTTTTTGCTATGTAAAACCCTAACCTTCAAATTATCGTAAGTAAAGGAAGTGTCGTTAGTGCCATACCTTGTCTTCCTTCAGGTTAGCTCTGACCCCATGTTAAAATTCAATATGCTAAGATAGAAAATAGCAGCATTACATTCCATTTCACAATAATAGCATATACAGGATCACTGAAGAAACAACAAGCATAGCATAAACACAAGAGACAGAGATTTATCCTGGGAAACCCTCATGGGGTAGAAAACCCAGTAAAGCTTCCTCAATATAGATGAACAGAAATATACAAAGATGAAACCCTGAGACATGATCTCCTCCTCCACAATAGCAGACCTCTCCTCCACAAGTGCGCTATCCTCAAGTGAGTGAATGTGTCAAATGAGGAACACACCTCCTCTATTTATACACTACTCTGATATGTATTTTACACAAGTACATGTAGGCTCGTATTTAACCATTAGGTTAAATACCCCATTATAACTGACTGGGCCGACCCCCACATGGTGGGTCTAATAACCCTAGTTACCACAACCAAATCGGAGGAATAAACATCTCCGGATTTATAGTATAATCACATCGGAGGTATGGAACATCTCCGGAATAAATAATATACAAATATAATATTCTTTGAAGTTACAATATTTCAACAAAGTCATCACATAAAGAGCACTTAGGAGGTGCACGGAATGGAGGTGGATTTTTTACTGGTTTCGTTGTTTGTGGGGCAGTGTAAGTTTGTGGGCCTCTTCCCCCAATGGTTTTGGGTGGTGGGCGACAGGGTTGGGTGTAGTTGTGGTCTCCACACCAGGAGGTGGGCGGTTAGTGGTATTAATCGGTTGGACTTGTTGGAGAACAACGTGTGGTGTCGGTGGGGGAGTAGGAGCAGGTAGATACCACACGAGTAATCCTAGTGTTAACCCGGGGAGATTCAACGTAGCCATAACTGGGGTACTTACTATTCCTGAAGGTGGGAACAAGAACGAGATGGTGTGGATAGGTGTTCCTCCAACGTGACTAGGTATTGATGGTGGTTGTGGCAGCAAAGGTGGTTGTGGGTTAGGCATCATTTGTTTGGACGAAATGGTGCACAGATCAGATATCTCCACTTCCAGCGGAGGGGGTGGAATGGACCAAAAAGTAGAGATCATGGGAGTATCCAAGTAAGTTCCAGGTCCAACAGTGGAAACTAAAGAGGTGGGTGCACCAAGAATGGGTTGTTCAACCATCGGGAGAATTTTTTCTGGTGCAATGGGGGCATTTGGGTCATAATACGTAATTTGGTCGATTTCAACAACCCATCCCTCATGGGGGAACACCATGATGCAGAAGACTGATGGAGCAACAATTTTCATGGAATACATGTAACTATGTCCAAGCAGGAGGTTATAATCAAGTTGTGCGTTTATGACCTCAATGTCAATAAGGATAGTTTTACCAGCTAACTGGATGGGAATGTTCGTCAGGATGCCTTGGGGTTGAGTTGAGCGACCATCATAAGCTTGTAAGGAAGTTGTGGATGGTTGTAGTGTAGGGGATTCGAGATTCTTCCACATGAATGTAGACATAACGCATGTTGAGGCACCCTCATCTATGATGTATCGATGGATGACAAGATTCTGGATGGATACCAAAATTTGGAATGCTAGTGTGGAAGGCATGCATGGTTTGGATTGGTCCAAGTCGAATGACATCATTCGTGAGTCGAAAGGGTCTATCGCACCAATGGCGGATAACAATGTTTTGTGCTGTGAAGGACAGTTTTTCAAATCCTTGAGGGTTGACATAGCAGCAGGGGACTGGGCTAAGTCATCCACAATATTATAATTGGGGGAAGCATGTGCATGGGGGTTGTTATTAATGCGACATAATGGGAATTAGGGAGCTTTAGAGACCCCATCGGATGGTTCCACATGTATACATAACGACTGATCAGTGGGAAGAGCATTAGTAGCCTTGTCGGTGAGAATGGTTTCAGTGGTGGAACCATACTAATTTTGGCGTGTTTAAAGGTTGATGTCAGCCGATGACATCATGAGAAGGTGATGGGTACCCAAGTCCATGGGCTGACTAGAAAGTGTAGCATAAGTGATTTGTTGTTGTGGTGGCGTAGACCCTTGAGGGGGAGCCAATGGTTGGGTTTTCACTACTCCTTGTGTGGGTAAGGGGTTTTGCAATACCATGGGTTGTGTATGAGGTGGTAGGGGGTTAGGTGGTGCTTGCAGTGCAACATGTCCTTGGAGTTTGGCGTCATCATTCCAAAGTTGGCGAGCTTGCTCCAAATGGGGACAAGTGTGTGTATAATGTTTGTATACCCTGCATATAGAACATGGGTGGTTAGTTCGTAAATTGGGGTTCTTCCCTTGACAAGGTGGTCTGTCAGGGTTTTGATTGGTTGGGGGAAAGTTGTTATTGTTTGGGGGATTGGGGGGTTGGCTGTCTTGATCTTGGGGTTGGTTGTTCCCACGGTTATGGCCTCTTCCCCGATTTTGTTGGCCTTGCTAGTTTTGTTGGGAAGGCTGGTTTTGTTTTTTATTTTTTTGGGTGTAAAATTTCCCTTGGGGGTAAGGAGAATTCTGTTGTTGAGCAGGTGTTGGTGCTGCTTGTGGTGGATAGTAAGTGGGAGGGGGCTGGGGTTGTGCAGGCACTGCTTGCGGTGGATAGTAAGCTGGAGGGGCTTGAGGTTGTGTAGGTGCTTCCTGTGGTGGATAGTAAGCCAGGGGGGCTTGAGGTTGTGTAGGTGTTGGTGTATCTTGTTGATGGTAATAGGAAGTAGGTGCAGCTGGAGGGGTGTAAGTTGGTTATGCATGACCATAACACTGTGGTGGAGACGAAGGACCATGGATTTGAGGGGCTTGGGTCATGGAAGCATACGAGGTCGTCTCTCCAAAATGGGTTGTGGAATGTGAAAGGTCGGAGCCACTAGTAGGGGGCATAGCAGTATAAGGTTAACTATGTGATGCAACGTGTCCGATAATGCCATCGGTAGCATCAGATTCCGCCGACGCGTTGTTCTGGGAGGAGTCACCGTTGGGAGCATCAGGTAAAATGGAATATAAGTAGCCAAACTGAGCATAGATGAGATCAAATTGTTGGGATTTTAGGATGGCCTCTTCTTCAGATTGAGGTTGTTCAAATGCCACATCCTTGGCAATAACTAGTATAAGAGATTTCAAAAACCAATCTAGGAAGATGCGGTCATCTAACTTAATCTTGCATAAGTTGTGTCGTTTGTGCCATTCATGGATATGGTTCGTGATATGGGTGGTTGTGTTTTGTTTGCAATAAAGAAGGATCTCAACACCAGCATCATAACGAACTGGTAACTGGAATAACTACAAGAAAGTTGAAGCGAGGGATGTGAATGTGAAATGGGTCCCATGTGGCTGGTCAATGTACCACTTGGCTACAACTCCAGTGAAGGTTCATTGTAATAACCGTACACAAATAGAGTCATCCACAATGGAGTTAGAGGAATACCATAGGTGGAAGGACATGATGTGGTTTTCGGGGTCCTCCCCTCCCTTTCCCTCAAATTTGGGTATGTCCGATGGGAGCTTGGTGGGAATGGGATGCCATGTGGGGTCATTTCAGATGGGGTCATTGGTCAATCTAGCCAGGTCAGGAAGGTTGAGACTAGCCATGAATGGAAAAATGGAAGAAGGATGTGGCATGGTTGCAGGGCGGTATGAGTGAGTCGTAGTGGAAATGGTGGGGCTAATTCCCCCAATGCGGGGAGCAATGGTATGAGCCATGATGGGGATCGTGGGACCTCTAGTCAACGATGGGGGAATTGTGTAAGAAGGGCCCGTGCCCCCAATTGTGATACTAGTCACTAATGGGATTGTAGTTGTAACCAATCCACTAACTGTAGGGATGGATGTAGTGACAGGATTACTAGGTGTAGGTCCTATGGAGGGTATGGTAGGGATAGATGCTGAAGTGGTAGATGGGCTAGTGGTGGATCCACCACCAATGACCCCGCCAAAAAAGGGGTTGGAAGGCAAGCCAGCCATGGTGATAGACAAGGCTATGAATATGGGTATTTCTGATTCAGAATTAGATGTGAAATAAGGGGAGTCAGGATCTGGTGATGAGGCTCTACGCCTGTGATGAGTGGTCTCAAGTGAACCGTGTCGCGGGGACTGGCCTTGTAGGCAACGAGAATGTCTCAGAGACTCAATGGTGAATACGAGTGTAAGATGAATGGGTTGTGGCAAGTGAAATGATAAAAAATCCTAATGCAACCATGTGTGCAAAAAGTAGAGCGCAAAAAATATGGCACTCAGGCCAATAACAAGCGCAAAACACTTGCTATAAAAACTATGCTACAACAAGCGAAGCAACAAAAAAAAATTGGTCAGAATACCAACAAGCAGGGTTCCTAAACAAAAAAGAAAGAAGGTAGACTCGATAATCCAATGGAGTTATAAGAGCATGCAAACACCTAACTAGAAGATGTGGAAGCTCATGCAAATCGTATCCTTTGCATAGTGATGAAATGCATTGTCAAACAATACGAAATGGAGAACAAAGTAGGTGGAGGATATCCCTCTACCAAGAGGGATCCCAGGTAAAATATCCCTAGGAGAATCAAAACTAGGCTACCCAGTTCATGGCACGTCCAGAAAAAGGAATCATCGTGTCATTTATTTGGTCACTACACCCTTGGTAGGGAAGTTCAACGAGGACAACGAGTAGGTGTCCTTTGGAACTAAGTGGAGAGCGGTAGTCCACATAGTCCTCCAGAACCAGTCTCACAACTTACCCCCCTAAGGGAGAGGCCTTTTCCAAAAAATTAGTTTTTAACCATGCCAACAAGTAGTAGGAGATTTTGGTACCCTAATGGTCAACTGCTATGTCTCAAGTGTAAGTGACAAAGGGGTGCTATTTGGATTCTTATGCCTAGTGTCCTACCTAACTAAAAGTTTATTTTTTGTTCCCCAAATGTGGTAAAATAATGGTTGAGTTAGGTAAATTTCTCACTTGAGTTAAGGTGATAGAGTGTGTGTAGAAAATGTTATGTACCCAACAAATGCCAAGCCAGGGAAATAAATTAACTAGAACTGTAAATACAAGTATTAACTGCTATGTAAAACTTTGAGAAACTTGCTGAAATGTAAATGCTGAAATATCATTTTTTGAAATAATACAACAAGCAGATAGCATAAAAATACAGCTAGAAAATGGGGATGCAATCAAAACAAGCAGTTGTTAGGGTAGAAAAAAAAGGAAAAACTAGCTGCAGGGTACGGGAAACTGCAGAAAAATTGGGAAAAAATGGCTGCCAGGGACAAAGAATAGGGCGCGGCTGTAAAGATGGAACCTTTGTCCTTGGGCGCGTCAGTCGAGTGGAAACAAGCGCTCTGGGGTGCAACGGCTGGGCCAAAACTAGCATCCTGGGACTCGATTGTCCTGGGACATGGCTGTCGGGTCGAAACAAGCCTCCTGGGACATGGATGTCGGGATGAAACCTGTGTCCTGAGGCGTGGCTGGCGAGTTGAAAAAGGCACCCTGAGGGGCGACTATCAGGTCAAAACAGGTGCCCTGGGGCGCAGCTATCGGGTCGAGAGCAGCGCTTTGGGACGCAATTGTCATGCTGGAAGCCGAGATCTAAGATGCGGTTGTCGGGTCGGAAGCCAAGCTTTGGGGAGCGGCTTTCAGGATGAAACCCACGCCTCGTGACATGAAAAATGACCACGAAAGGTGTCGATTGAAATGCAAAAACATAGAGTTAGGGGCTCACAGAGACAGCAGGGGCTAGATCTGCAAGTAATGGGGTTCAAGAGTGAACCAGATCTGTGAAAAACAAACAAAAATGGTAAATACAAACTAAAAAATAACCAAATATTTAAACCTGGTGGAGTTGCCAAAACTATATCTAGGTTTTTCACCCTATCTTGTGCTAAAGAGCACCTACTAAGGATTAAGGAATCCTTAGTAGCAGTTCAGTAAACAGTAAAACCTAAATGTAAAAGAGCGGAAAGACTAAACATTAAGGTAAAACATGTTCATGGAAATATTAAAATCTAAATCTAGCATATAATAGTAAACAGTAAAAACATTCATGAGAACTCTCTAAATAAAGATTTACGTTTTTTTATTAGTGGCAAACAAGGGTTTGCATGAGTTTTTTACCTCAAATGTTGAGGTTGTTGGAGCCTTTGCAGCCATATGGGAGTGATGCACCAGTGCTCCAATGTTTCCTTCTCTTCTCCAAATGCTTCAATGGTGGCCAAGGATTCACCTAAAGTGGAGAACTCAAGCTCGGATGGTGGGATAGGGTTCTGCGGGAATTTTGGCAGCATAAGGTTAGAGTGGATAATCGATGGAAAATGGGGGGCCTCCATGACCTTTTTATAGATATTTTGGGTGGTGGAGTATTGAAACATGGTTTTAGGCATAAAATGGTTTAGGTAAATGGTTTTAGGGTTTTTTCCCTCTTTTTTCCTTTTTTGAAATTATTTTGACTTATTTCCCTTTTTATTTTATTTTTGGGAATTTTGGACCCCTTTTAAGTGTTTTTTGACATTTTTGAAGGAATTTTATTTATTTGAGGAGGGAAATATTGATTTTTTTCCTTTTTGGTAACCATTTGAGGGTTTTTTAAGGTTCTGGAGTCCAAAATGGTAGGAAAACTAGACAAATGGGTAATGTGACCAAGGAGATGAGCTAGTGAAGAATTTTTGGATGTTAAAAGTACCCAGGGTAAACCCTGGATTCTTTAGGGACCAAAGCAACAAAGCTATTAAAACAATATACTCATTATGATCTCAACATGTAACTTACAGGAATATAACTTGGGTGGGGAGTATAACACTTCATCCCACAACCACTCAAACTAGACCCAATTGACAACATCGCAACTATGCTATATATATGTTTTACATTACCTTTTGCTCCGAGAAGTGTTAAGTAGGTCTAGGCATTATCTATCTTAGCCTCTCTTGCTCCACTAGAATTGTTTTTCTAGTTAGATCAATGGGGCTTGTTTTGTGTAGGCGGTGGAGGGAATTTAAAACTATGACATCCATATTTGGTTATATTACAAGAGTGATGAAAATTTATTCTTAGTGTAATGAAATAAGAGGTTTTAGAAAAGGGACATAGAGTGGCACGATTGTTGACATTAGCAGTAGGAGAAGAAAAAGATGAAGAAGAGTGAGAAACTGTAGCACATATAGCTCTTCTTAAGTCTAATATTGCTTCCAATGTTGCACCCATGCACTCTCGTTTGGAGAGGTTGACAAAAATCATAGAGAAAATAAGAAAGCTTGATCAGTATAACGGCAACATTGATTTGTTTTCACAAAAAAATCAGGCTCTTGATAATTGAATTCTTTCTTGATTGGTATTTAGACTTATTTCTATTTGCAAAGGTACTCTATTACATTATAGAGCACACAAGTTGTGTTCTACCCTATAATATTTTCTCATATTTATAATGAAAGCAACAATGGTGTATTTTGTAAGTTATATCAATAAAGAGCATTAACTTTGGCTAGTTTTTCCTTTCTCTTGATAGAAAGGAAAATGATTTCTAAAATGGTTCGGGTATGTTTCCAGAAATATCTTATTTGCCTATTATTCGAAGATACGTTACAAATACTAGAAAGGGTGAGCTCTTCTCACAACCAAAAATAGTAGCATATGATACTTGGTGAACAACATAATGTAGAAATATGCCACGTCTCCTACAACCTAAGCATCTAGTTAGTTATACATCCCATGGATGCACCCTATGAGAGCTTCAAAACACTAATTTCCTATAGAGCCTCTCAAGCCCTGATATGATACAGAACCCCATAATTCCAATTGATTAAAATTTCATAATACATATTGGTGGTTTTGACCTTAAATGCTAGGAGGCATTACAGTTACAATTGGTGGTGTGTATACTCCATAAGTTCATAGTGAGTCACTGTATTGGGTTCAACCTAGGATGAACTATCACTAGGTGATATTGTATAATGGACCTTTAATTATATCTTGTATTGTATTAGTACCATCTATGAATATGTTTTCCCCTTTTTTATTTACTCCATACTTATCATAATATATCATGCAATCCCTACAAAACATTTATTCATATAAATAAATCCCCCATAAAACATTTATCCCTTCACAAGCTTTCAATAAGGGAGAAATATGTGGCTAATTAAATAAGTAGAAGATAATCCCCCATAAAACATAGATGAATTGTGTAGGGAGAAACAAATCCGCAATGCTAGATAAATGCTAAGCCAATGTTACATTACATTGTCCATGCATAGACACACACATAATGGCACTACCCATTTAACCTAGTTGCAACAACATCCTCATCCCATGGCAATGGTTTTGTATAGGAACAACAACCACCTCATATAAATATAGGGACACCAAGCCTTAACCATGCATAAAGAAAGTGCCAACAATGTGGCCTTCCACAAACTCTAGTATCCATAAAATCTCCTTGAACTAGACCCTTTTATAAATTTCTCATTATAACAACCTTGAAACCCACTAGCATAACCACTTTAAGATCCAATCACCATCCACAAATGAGGCATGAAAAGGAACAAATTTAAGCAATGCCTCCCTATAATAAGATGCTAAGAAGCAATAAGACCTAAATGGAAGCTTTTAAATGACATTGCCACTCTTGTGACCTATAAAATCTACCCATAATGACAGGCACATTTTTGTTTGAGTCCTCGATCTTAGCTTCCTAGACACATAAAACTTGTTAGCACAAATAAATCCTATGATAACAAATGGTTTACATAATGTATAAATCTCTTGTGGATAATAAACATGCATACCTCTGCATCTGAATATTGAATTTTCCATGGGGGATTCACTCAGTAAACAACTATCATAGCACGTTCGATCATGGCATATGAAACAATACCCCTAATTTCACTAAATATTGGAAAATACCTTCCAAAATCATTTTTTAACGCCCTCCCAATATGCCTTCCCAATTTTAAAAAACTCCTATTTTCACTAGATATTGTATGTATCAATTTTTTCATAAACATTTTTTATACCCCTTTATATTTCTACCCAGTATATTGATATGATACCCCTCTTATGACCCCACATGCATTCTACAATGCACCTTGCTTCTTTCGATGTATATTGTGGATGCACATTACTTCATCCACAATGCAATTACTCAACCACATATCATTATGATTTGCAACATCTAATAGTCTAATAAAGAGATAGGAGATCACTTCTTATATGTCTCTAGAGCCAATGCACATAGTACAACATTTAGATTGCATGTTGCAGTTCCCCAATCACTCACTAAGCCTATTGTGGGATAGGTATCGGCTTGTAACAAGCTCTAGGAGGCTGAATAAACCTCCCAAGGCCTGTAATAGGCACAAGTGGTTGGCCCCCAAGGCCTATCGAAGGCCTATAACAGGCCCTGGAGGCTTAGATCCTCCCAAGGCTATTGGTAACAACTGACTGAGTGCTATTGGTAACAATTGGTTATCAATGACCACTGTCTCTCAATAATGATCGACTGGAAACCCACTTCACCACGAAACCCCTGGCCTCAAGCATGCCTCAAGACGTGATTTCCCTGCGTATTGGTAAGCCCAAGCCTTGCCTCAACTCAATTTCACATCCGATCGTGATCCTGCCATCTCCATTTGGCGGATATTTGTCAGCCTACCCATATAAAAAAGACCCCAAAGCATTTTTGTATTGTTACATTAAATAAAAAAACCCTTTGCCCCTTAATATATAAGCAATATAATTTTTAGGTTTTCATGAATATTTAATACCGCAATATGAATGAACGTGATATTATATTGCCTTCTAGTGAAGCCCCCTATGGAATTGTCATGGATTCCTCATCTACAGTTGTTGTCACTTTCTCCAGTGAGATGATTTAATCAAATCTAACCTAATGCAAACAATGTTGCATTAAGGACTGAGTATGCACTGATAGATACATTTTTTTCATCTAGTATCAACAAAAAACACTTGCCTTTGAATTTATAGATTTACATAAGATCATATATGATAGATATAGAGAAACAACTACCTTAATGTAAGTAATGTTGCTATAAGGTCTGAGTATATGCACTGACAGATACATTTTTAACATCTTGTATCAACAAAAATCCCTTGGTTTTGACTTAGGCATTTACCTAATCTGCTGCCAATTTTTAAAAAGTTGAGACATCACTTACATCCTCTTTGAAGGAATACTTCTAACATGATTTCCAAAGAGAATAAAGAACAAAATTTTGTATGCATTGTCAAAGGAATGTGTAATGTCGGAAAATGAGCAAGTTACAATCTCCAAGTATGGATGCCTGCCAATGAATGTTTCCTTAGATCAAGGAAGATCATTTCTGCTAAACTATTTTCCAATAGTGATGTGAGAAGTAAAATTCCTAGAAGATGTGCTTGAGGGTTCCAGGTTTGCCGCAATAAAGGGAATTGCCATCTGCAATTCCACTTCTGTCAAAGTGTGGATTCTGTAGGCAACCCTTGGTACAATGGTTATAGCCATGAGAATACTTTGAGTTTGTAGGAGCGGTAATGTCGGATCAACCATTGCTTGTTTAGGCAATCCATTAAAATTCACCATTTAAAGAAGACCATATTGCATTGAAAACTGATACTAGTGGGGTCTTTTTTTGTATGAAAAAGGACAAGTTTTTGTTGTTATATTAAAACTATGGCTTATTAAAATCCTATTTCCAATCCCTCCAAATGGGTCCCTTTATAAAATTATTCGTGTTTGGTAGATCTTCATCTTTAATGAGACCTTGTAGGTCCTAGATAGTAAATATGTTGGATGAAAAAAATCCCTAGATGGTATGTGACAAGTGACTGCAAAGACTCTGACTAAATTAAAAAATAAGCAGACCTCAAAAACAAATAGTAATTATTTCTATGAGCAAAAAAAAAATAGGAACTCAAGCTTATCATAAACCCCATGCACATATTGGTTACAAGGGCTTGTCCAGGTTGCTGAAACTCAACAAGTTTCTCTTAGAAAGAATTACTATTTGAGTTCCCTTGCACTGTGTTTCTGAAACAGATGTTAGTTACAGTGTTTCAACAACCTTTGCAATGTGAGCATCTACAAATATTGCAAATTTATTTATATAGAACCATCATATAAAAGAAAATTGAATACTCATGAAGCTGCCACATTTTATGCGTCCACATTGCCTCCAACAAATGCTTCCATATTTTGTCTCATGGCCTGACAGTTTCATTTGTCTCACAAGCCAACAACTCTATTAAATTTCAGACCATGGTAAGAAGATTCTGAAACCAGGATTTAAACCCTTAGATCTAGGAGGCTTTAGACCTAAGCACCAGTCAAAATAGTAAGTTTGGAATGATGTAAATTACAAACACATAACACTGAAATATGAACAACAAGTATACAAATCTGATCTCTCAAACCTAGTTTTGTATTCTTTTCACTGGAAGAAATACAATGATCTAGCTCAAAACCCTACCTTCTAATCACTAGCTCTACCACAAAAGATGATAGAACATTAACACCCACTATGACTTCTTTGAAAGATGAAGGCAAGGGTTTTACAAATTTAGAAGCCATAAACTTAGAGGTAACCCCCAAACATTAATTTAGCCTAGAATAGTGCACAAAGAATAGTTGGAGGAGGTTTCCTAGATAGGAGAGAACTGTTGGAGTATTTAGCACATAAAAGCATGTGCAACCTCCTAGGGATTAACACCCTCCTCCTAGAATAGAAATATGAAAAAATCATGGAAAAAGGAATCTATTCTAATAATGGACAAAAAACAATCAACTATCTACACAAAACCACTTTTCTAAAAATAGAAAAGCAGTTCTATAAAATAGGAAGGCTAAAAACAACCTCAACTTCCACCTATATCTATTTCCCCCCATAAAGGATCCAACTATCGTTGATGTTCCCTCATTATTTTCACAAAACCAATAGAGTGATCCATGCTGGTGGAGACACATATACCAAGCAACAAGAAAAATCTAACACTCCCCTTTTGCAAGGAAGTTGTACTCCATCAAACCTAGTCTCTCACTCAACATCTCAAACTTACCCTTTACCAACGCCTTTGTTAAAATATATGCAACCTATGACTCTAAAGGAACATACTCAAGAACCACTGCTCCCTTCTTATCCTTTCTTTTGAGGAAATGGTACAAATCTATGTGCTTGGAGAGATCATGAAATACTAGATTCTCAAACAGTCTAATACAAATCTGATTGTCAAAGTGTACCACACTGGGCTCCAACATCTAATCAATCAACTGCGCTATCATATTTCAAATCCAAATGGATTTACAACTAGCAGAGTTGTCTTCCATATACTCTACCTTTGTTGAACAAAGTAACACTATTTCCCACTCCCTGTTGGACCAGGATATCATACCTATACCCAAACTAAAACAACAACAAGAAGTATCAAATGGCTTAATTTCACTTGATAATATCCTTGTGATTAGGCCTCAAGTTCAGGTTATTAGGTATGCATCTGTACATTATCTTGTCCTCTAAGACCCTTTTGCAAAACACTTTAATAGATTGTATAATTGTTTTAGATATTTTATTTCCTTATTATGGTAGATTTTTTGCTTATCAGTGTGTTTTGAAAAATAAATTGGATTTTAAGCATGGTTGTCTTTGGATATTATTGTATTTTCTTAGAGTTACAAATAATACAATCTAGATGTTCATATTTATCCTCTCCCCAATTCTGAAAGGGTCCTAGCTCAATGAAAGAGAAGTTGCCTTACAAGCAGGAGGTTGGTGGTTCGATTCATTTGTACCCTATTGATATTGCAATATTGGTTTTTTAATAAAAATATATTTTATTATAATTTATTATGTCTATAGACGGGGTTTCAAACCGTCTTTGTATGTCACTAAGAGGGAGGTTCTAAGCCACATTCATATGTCACTATGAGGGGGGTTCAAAATTTCCCTTGTATGTTACAACGAGGGGGGTTTAGAACCACCCTTGTAGGTACCTACAAGGGGGGTTTGTAATCGCCCCCAAGGTTTGTAATAAGGAATTTTAGGGGGGGTTCTGAACCACTCCCATAGGTGTCTACGAGGGGGGTTTACAACTGCCCCTAAAATTCACTTTTTTGGGGGGGTGGGGGGAGAACCGCCCCCAAAAGTCACTTTTAGAGTTGGTTTTGATCTCTTCCAAAACCACCCTTAAAAGTATAAACTTTTAGAATAAGTACTATTGGGAACAGTTTTATTAATACGTCCCCCAAAGGTTTGTAAGATGAAGTTTTAGGAGGGGGTTTAGAACCGCCACCATAGGCACCTATGAGGGGGGTTTGTAACTGCCCCCAAAGGTTTGTAATAAAGACTTTTAGGGGGGGTTTAGAACCGCCCCCATAGGTGTCTATAAGGGGGGTTTAGAACCGATCTCAAAAGTCACTTTTAGGGGGGGTTTAGAACTGCTCTCAAAAGTCACTTTTAGGGGCGATTTTGATCTCTTCCAAAACTGCCTCTAAAAGTCTAAACTCTTAGCATTGGTGCTATTGGGGGGGTTTAATAAAGACTGCCTCCAAAGCCAAAGCTGCACCCAAAAGTGACTTTTGGGGGCAGAAGACAACCCCCCCTAAAAGCCAAATTTGTTGTAGTTGTTTAGGTTGAGAGAGAGAAAGGTAGAGAGATTGTGGTTTAGGGGTTTAGAGAGAGGGAGATTTGGGGTTAGGGGTTTAGTGAGCGAGAGAGTGAGAGAGAGAGAGAGAGAGAGAGGGGTTATGGGTTTAGAGAGAGAGATTTTAGGGGTTAGGGTTGAGAGAGAGAGAGAGATTTTGGGGCTTAGGGATTTAGAGAGAGAGAGAGAGAGAGATTTGGTTTTAGGGGTTCAGGGGTTTAGGGGTTTAGAGAGAAAGGGAGAGATCTATATTGGGAATTAGGGGTTTAGAGAGAGATATTTGAGATTAGGTATTTAGAGAGAGAGAGTGAGCGAGAGAGAGAGAGAGAGAGAGAGAGAGAGAGAGAGAGATTGGGGTTAGGGGTTTAGATAGATAGATAGATAGGGAGAGAGTGAAGGAGAGATTGGGTGTTAGGGGTTTAGAGAGAGAAAAGGATTGGGGGTTAAGGGTTTAGAGAGACAGAGAGATTGGGGTTAGGTGTTGAGACAGATAGATAGATAGTGAGAACTGAGAGACAGAGATTGAGTGTTAGGGGTTTAGGGAGAGAGATTGGGGCTTGGGGTTTATACAGAGAGAAAGAAATATCGAGGGTCATGGGTTCAAAGAGAGAAATAGATTATCTGTTAGGTTTTTAGAGATATAGAGAGAATGAGGGTAAGGGTTTTAGAGAGAGAGAGAGAGATTGGGGGTTAGGGATTAAGAGAGAGAGAGAGAGAAAGGGTTAGGGGTTTGGAGAGAGGGATAGAGATGGAGAGAGAGATTGGAGTTTAGGGGTTTGGAGAGAGAGATTAAGGTTCAGGGGTTTAAAAAGAGAGAGATTGGAGGTTAGCAATTCAAAGAGATATTGGAGGTTAGGATTTTAGAGAGAGAAAGAGATATTAGGAGTTAGGGGTTTAGAGAGAGAGAGAATCGAGGTTAGGGGTTGAGAGAGATATTTTGGGTTAAGGGTTTAGAGAGAGTGAGTGAGTTAGAGACTACGGTTGAGGGATTTAGAGAGAGAGATTGGAGGTTATAGGTTTAGGTTGAGAGAGGGAGAGGTTGGTTTAGGGTTTAGGGGTTTAGAGAGAGTGTTGCTTGGTTTTTCAACCAAGCATGTGCAAGGATTCACTTATTAACTTGCAATATCAGTTTCAATATAAAACAAAAACAATTATGAATAAATTAATATAATCTGATCTAACATAAGCATGTGTAAATAAATAAATAGATTTCAAACATAAGCAATAAGATCTATAACAAAAGCAAGAAATTAAGAAATTTAATCTCTTGTATTACCTCAAGTGGTGAGGATGGTGAGTGTTGAGTAGATCCAAGGTTGAGAAGCTCCAATGTCCAATGGTCTCTTCTTCTCCAATGCTTCAATGGGGTTCTTCAAACTCGAAATGGGAGGCAATGGCTCTCAAAGGGAATTTGACAACATAAGGATAGGATGAAATGTGGATGAAAAGTGAGGAGCCCCTATCACCTTTTTATAGTTTTTGGGTGATGGGTAATACCATTATGGTTTTAAGGAAACCAATGGTATGGACCAACATGGTTTAGGTCTCTTTTTCCCTCTTTTTCCTTTTTTGAATATTTTTTATATTTTTATTCCTTTTTATTTTTTGGGGGGAATTTTGGACCCTTTTTGAGGGTTTTTTGTGTTTTTTGAGGGGAAAAAGGAGTATTATGGTGTTTTTGGTGACCTTTTGAAGGTTTTAGAGACTCAAATGGTGGAAAAAGTGGACAAATGGGTCATGTGAATAAGGGAGTGAGCTAGTGAGCACTTTTTGGGTGTTAACCGATTGCCCCCTAATGTGTGAGGGTAGGAGTTGATTGTATGGCCAATAGACATCATAGTTCTTTTGTTTTTTTTCCTAGGGTTTGGAGAAGGGAAGAGGTTGATTGGAGACTAGAACAACGCCCCCCTGGAAGCTGCAAAAACTGAAAAAATACATGGCCTCAAAATAAATGAGGAATAATCTCTGATAATGGACGAGGCGGGCATACCCATGCTCGTGTCAAGACATATACATAACAATTAGGCCCAAGAAGGGGGACCTGAATAATACATAAAAATATGTTGGTACATCATAATGGTCCAGAGGGGACATAATGCTAGGATGTACTCATGATCATACCATGACTGATCTCAATAACTGATACACTGGAAAAGAGAAACAACCATTCTGAAAAAGGTTTCAGAAGGGTTGATGAACTATTGGAGCTAAAGGTGTCCAACATCTGTAAGGACTTAAAGACTGTGAGCCAATCTCTGAGGAATTTATGTAACTATATACTCGAGGGAGTATAAAACTGGGGTACATCTTGAAAAATTATCGCTGAGTGCAACCCAGATATCCATAGGAATGTGTAATTGGTTGTTTTCTCAAAAATACTCATAAATGTGGCAGAGTTAGGTGATATCCAGGGTCTTCAACAAATAACTGAAAGGACTAATACCCTATACGAGTCTCAACGATGCGATCAAGGTGTTGAAGTCGAGCATGTGAGAAACAATCATTTGGAGAGGCATTGAGGACTCCTTTCAAAATGATCCATAGGCACTCATCACTCATGGTGATGAGTCCAAGGCACATGGACCTCTGGGTCTATCCTCTGGAATAGATTTGGTTGGCGTCGACAGAGGGAGACCGGAAACTACCAAGGCGATGATGTTTCCTTGATAGGAGTGCGAGGTGTACAACTGAAGTGTGATAGTACTGATGGTAGAAATGACATACTGTGGGGATGGGGAATAACTGGGGTCATAGAGTGGGTGGTCTCAAACTTCCTTTGTTCATAGCATGATGACATGGTTGACCTGGTAGCATATGAAACTAATGTTTAGGTGTGGGGGTCATAGTTTTAAGGGATCAGGGGTATGTATTGTAGACTGAAGTGACTCTGGGGGGATAAGCTAATGGATGCTATGGGGATATTTTCAGGGTGACATACTGCAGAATACTCTGAACAAAGGCGACCATAATGGGGAAGTTGCCATATGAGTAGACATGATCTGTTATGGCGCCGAAAAGCACCGTTGGGTCCTTCTTCGTGGTTTTAATGAGCTCCAAGAAGGGATAAAATTGTGCTCTGAAATGGTACTGTCCTGTGGATTTATGTGAGCCCAGGACTATTCATGCTCATGAGTGCTTTCATTTTTAACGAGTCTGAAAACGATAAGAAGACTCTGAATTGGTGGAGGAGTACCATCCTGTGGATTTGTACGAGCCCAAGACAGTAACTGCTTGTGGTTGCTTTCAATTTTAGAGAGTCTGAAAGTGATAGTGTTCTTTTTCGTATGTTAGTCTCCAAGGCTCGAAAAAGCATAAAATGATACAAATGGAGAACTCTTCTAGCCAATGTGACTAGAGTATTCATTTTTCGTAATTAGTCTACAAGGTTTGGAAAAGGGGTAAACTTATACTCGGTAGATGCCCTTTCATATACTTTTAGTGAGCATGAAAGGAAGCAAGATTGCTCGGTGATCTTTTCATTGTTTTAGGAGTCAGAAAAGAGCTTAACAGAAACCCCCTAAGTGCCTTTTTCGTAAAAGAATTGCTTGGCCCGAAAAAGGGGTAAAATTATACCGAACAAAAAGGTATTGGTGAGAGAGAGGAATGCTCTCAAGTATCGTCACGAGCTCGAAAAATTGAATCCGGCAATATAAAGATCGTCAAAAATGGGAAACAGCCGATGTGGCACACAAACCGAGGTGATGAGTGGCATTTTGAAAAAATGACCAAACGTTATGGGGGTGAGAGCGAGAAATGATCTTTAGCATCATCATGAGAGTGGAAAACTGAATCCAACGATATAAAGAACTTCAAAAATGAATAACGATCGGTGTGGCACACAAACCGAGGCGATGAGGGGCGGGTGAAAAAATGCCCGAAAAAATATGGTGGTGAGAGCGAGAAATGATCTCAAGCATCATCACAAGTTTAGAAAACTGAATCCAATGGTATAAAAATCGCCAATAAAATGACAACAACCGATGTGGCATGCAATTCGAGATGGCATGGGGCATGGAAAAAATGCCCAAAAGTGTTTGGTGAGAGTGAGAAAAGATCTCAAGCATCATCATCGGCATGGAAATATGAATCCTGTGGTGCAAATGGTGTGAAAAATGGAGGTCGTAAGGACTCCGGAATGGTCAAAGAAAATAACAAGGTTAAAAAATGGCTACAAATAAAGGTGAGCCCACCAAGCCAAGGATGTAGTGGTGGGGATAAATGATGACCCGCGGGGGAAGAATAGTAGGTGTATCAAATCAAAGCAAATATACAAGTGATATGTGACCTCAAAAATGGTTGAGATCACGCATGTGAAAAAGTGAGCAGGGTTAATGACCTGCCCCCATGCTATGTGCATGGGGTTTATGATTGTGGATCACATATGTGTTAGTTTGAACAATGGGATCATTGAAACACTGAGATAGGTGTGACAAGGAAGGTTCAAAATGATTGATTATGCCCCCTATCCTAGGGTCTAGGTAATATATTATGCCCCCTAAATCAGAGGTGTCAATGCGGTGCAGATGCTATCTGAGAGGGATCAACAGGTCATTGACCAACTGATGGCCAGGGGGTGTACCATGAGGCTGTGGGCCGTGGTGGCATACTAAAGTGATGATATGATGATTGGGGATTCTCCTTGTGGGGTGGATTCCCCCAATATCGCTCATGAGAACGACGATGATGATGAGTAGGAAAGGTTTTGGGCCTGCCCTCATGCTGTGGACATGTGGTTTCCTCGTTGATTTGAAAAGATTGAATATGTGGGTCAGAGGGATCAATGGAAGGGGTCAACCAGAAAGAGGGGTCTCCATTGGAAACCATGTAAATTGTGTTAATATCTTCTGAGGAGGAATATGGTGGGGGATGAATTTCCTCAATGAGAGGTGGGGATATCTCTAGGTTGGTATTATTCAATTCATATAGTGCTGCTCTATAATCTGGGAGATCAGGGCAATGATGTGCATAATGGCCGTAGATGTCGCATATCGCACAAGGGTGGTTTGTGCGTAATGATTTATCGCGAGGTTAAGGGGGTAGTTCTAGTTTGACAATTGGAATGTTGGTGTCGTCATCCAACATATTCATGTGTTCTTGAAGTGTCGGTAGTTGTGGACATAGATGGGTAGCATGGCCTACATTGTCGCACAAGGATCATTTAGGGAGCACATGGGTTGGGGGATTTTTAGCTAATTTGGGAGTCACTAGGGGGGTGTGAGTTGTGGGTGTAGTGTTGTAGGTTTGTGGACCTCTTCCCCCAGTGTGGCAGGATTGAGGGGGGACATAACTAGATGTCGATGTAGTGCCCCCTGTTGGAGTTGATCGGTTTTGGGGGTTCGAAACACTATGTGGTGGGCGGTTGTTGGGGTTTGGTATGCCAAGTGGTGGATGGTTTGAAATGTTCATGGGTTGTACTGGTTGTAAAACAATGGTTGGAGTCGGTGGGGGAGTTGGGGTAGGTAAGTACCATATAGGTAATCCTAATGTTAAACCTAGAAGGTTGAGTGTAGCCATTACTGGCGTGCTGACAACCCCTGAAAATGGAAATAAGAATGGGATAGTGTGGATCGGTGTTGTTTCGATATGACTAGGCACGGTGGGTGGTTGTGGTAGTGGTGGAGGTTTTTGAGGATGTTGTTGTTTGTTGTGTGATAGGGTGCACAAATCGGATACTTCAGTTACTCAGAGAGGGGGTGGGATAGAAGGGAAAGTGGTGGTCATGGGATTATCCGAATATATCCCGGGTCCGACTGAGGAGACGAATGATGTGGGTGCACTCTGAATGGGTTGTTCGATCATGGGAAGAACATTTTCAGGTGCTGCGGGGGCATTGGGATCATAGTGTGTAATATGGTCGATTTTGACTACATGTCCTTCATGGGGGAACATCATGAGGCGAAAAAATGAAGAAGCGACAACTTTCATTTTATACATGTAGCTTCGTCCCAGAAGGAGATTGTAATCAAGTTGGGTGTTAAAGACCTCTATAGCTATGAGAACTAATTTGCCCCCAAGTTGTATGGGTACGTTCACTAACAAACCTTGAGGTTGAGCTGCATGGCCATCGTAAGCTCGCAATGCAGTAGTTGACGGTTGTAGCATTGGGGATCCAAGTTTCTGCCATACGAAAGTCGACATAACACAGGTGGAGGCACCTTCATCGATTATGCATCGATGAACGATGAGGTTGCGAATGGACACGGAAACTTGAAAATCTAGAGATGAAGGCAGATGAGGTTAGGCTTGGTCCATGTCGAAAGCCATCATGTTGGAGTCGTTAGGGTCTATTTCACCAATGGCAGATAACAACAATTTTCTTTGTGCAGGACAATTTTTTAGGATTTCGAGAGTGGACATAGCAGTGGGGGATTGAGCTAAATCCTCCACAATGGAATAGTTGGAAGCTGCACGAGCATTAGGGTTATTGTTAATTCATCTCAAAGGGAAATGAGGTGCTTTGGGACCCCTATCCATGGGCATATTGGGTATGCGAAGTGGTTGATCGGTTTGGAGAGTACTCGAAGATGGGTTGGTAGGTGTGGCCTCAGGGTCGGAGTCGTATTGATTTCGACAGGTTTGAAGATTGACATCATTTGATGACATCATTAGCAAATGGTGAGTGTTGGACTCTGTATGCTCGTAATCAACTGCTGCATAGGTAATTTGCTGCTGTGTTGCAGCGGATCCTTGTGGGTGATCCATTGGATGAGTGTTGAGTATTCCTTGGTTGGGTAAGGTATTTTGCAATATCATGGGTTGCGGCTAAGGAGATGGTGTTGGTTATGTAGCATGCCCTTGTCGTTGGGCGCCATCGGTCTAGAGTTGATGCGCTCGATCTAAATGGGGGCAGTTATGCATGTAATGGTCATAGACCCCGCATATGGAACATGGGTGGTTTGTTCTCAAATCAGAATTTTTTCTTTGTTTTGGTGGACGATCAAGGTTTTGATTTGTAGGAGCAACATGGTAATTATTGGGAGGGTTAGGTAGCTATCCACCTTGGTTTTGTTGTTGGTTAATTTTGCGGTTTCTTCCTCTTCCGCAATTCTGTTGACCTCCTTGATTACACTGGTTGTGCTAGTTTTGAGGTTGGTTTTGTTGTGCATACACATGCCCTTGGGCAGTAGGTGGGTTTTGAGGTCGTGTAGTCTCTGGAGCAAGTTGCGGTGGGTAGTAAGCAAGAGGGTTATGAGGTGGACCAGGTGCTTGTTGCAGTTGTGGGTAACTTTGAGCTACTGGAAGTGTTGGAGCAAGAGATGCTGCAGGTTGAGGATAATAAGCCGATTGGGCTTGTGGCTGAACTAGAGTCTAATGGGCTTGCTGGTTATAGTATGTAGGTGGTGCATAAGCTGATGGTGCTTTCCCATAACACTATGTTGGACATGAGGGTCCATTAGTGTGGTGGGTGTGTGTTACTGGATCATACAAAGTTGTATCTCCGGAATGAGATGTAGCCCTAGAAAGGTTTGTTTTGTACCATAACATGGCCGATAATACCATCAGCAACATGGGATGCCCCCGACGCATCATGGCGGGATGGATCACCGCGCGGGGCATCAGGTAAAATGGTGTATAGATATCCAGACTACGAATATATGAGGTCGAACTGCTAGGCTTTTAAGATGGCTTCTTCTTTCGACTGGGGTCGTTCAGAAGCTACGTATTTGGCTATTAAAGGGAGGAGTGATTTGAGGAACAAATCCAAAAAGACACGATCATCAAGATTTATCTTGGAGAGACTACGACGCTTACGCCACTCATGGATATGATTAGTGATGTGTGTAGCGGTGTTCTGTCCACAAGAAAAAAGTATTTCCACTCCTCCATCATAGCGTATAGGTAGTTGAAAGAACCGAAGGAAAGTTGAGGTGAGGGATGTAAACGTGGGGTGCGTCCCATGTGGCTTCTCAATGTACCATTTGGCTGTAGAGCCAGTGAAAGTTCTTTGTAAAAGTCAGAGTCGAATAGAATCATCTACTATGGAGTATGAGGAACACCATAGGTGAAATGACATGATATGGTTTAGAGGATCTTCCCTAGCATTTCCTTCAAACTTTGGGATGTCTGAGGGGAGCTTTGTGGGCATGGGGGGCCAAGTAGGGTCATGTCGGATGGGATCATTTGTTAGTCTAGCCAAGTCTGGTAGGTTAAGGCTAGCCATAAATGGCAAAATGGTGGAGGGGTGTGATGTTGTCATGGGGGCATAAGTGTTGGTGGTGGCGTTATATATTATGTCATTGCCCCCTAGGGGGATAATTGTCATGGGAGGTATGTGCCCTCCACCCATTAGAGTGTGGGAGGGGCCCATGCCACCAAGTACAATGGGAGTCACAGATGGGTTGGGAAGATGTCCAATAGGTGTTGGAGCCTGAGTGGTAACAGGGATAGTAGGTATAGTTTCCATAGTGGGCATGGCTAAGTTAGGTGGGGGTCCTATATTAGGCAAGGGTCCCATGGTAGGCATACTTAATGTAGGTGTAGGTCCCATATTAGGCATCCCTAAGGGAGGTCTGGCTACCATGGTGGTCGTTGTGGTGGCAAGGGTGGATGATGTTCCACCAACAACCCCTGTGAAAAATTTGTCATAATGCAAACCAACCATGGGGCTAGTGGGTGTAGTGTATGTGGGATTTTTGAATTCTGCCTCAGAATCAGACGTGAAATGAGGCGCATTAGAATCGTATGACGGGGCCCTATTATGATGACGTGTGGAGTCAAGGGAACCATACTACGGGGGGCTCCCCGAAAATGCCGAGAATGTCTTGGGGAATCAATTGTGACAGTTTGTGAAAAAACTACTAGGCGGTGGTGAGTGGAAAGCTCTAAATCTCTAACGCAACCGTGCGTGCAAGAGGGGAGCATAAAAAGTAAATGGCACTCAGGCCAAAAACCAACCTCAAAACACTTACTATAATAGTTGTTCTATAGTAAGTGGAGTAATAAAAAAATGCGGTCAGGAAACCAACATGCAAACAGTTCCTAAAAATAGAAAAAGGTGTACTCTATGACCAAAGGGTGGTAATGGAGCATGCAAACACCTAACTAAAAAGTATTATGACTCGAAAAGGTATATCCTGTGCAAGGTGATGAAATCCAAGTCAAACAATATAATTTGTAGAATCAAAGGCTAGATATCCCCCTACCGAGAGGGACAACGGGTAGACAATTCTAAAAGTTTGGCCACTAAGATACCCCATTCCTGACACATTCGGTTGGGTGAATCTGCAGTTTGGTTCTATCACCGCTGTACTCCCATAAGGGTGGTACAACGAGAACTATGAAAAGTATCCTTCGGTTACTGAATGGATAGCAGTATTCCACTTAGACCTCCAAAACCAGTCTAGCTACTTCAACCCTCCTAAGGGAGAGGCCTTCCTGATAAATTGGTGTATAACCGTGTCAACAAATAATAAAGGATTTTGGTACCCTAAATGTCAATCACTATGTCTCAACATGAAAAATGAGTGAGGGGTGTTATTTGGATACTTATCCCCTCAGTCCTACCTAACTACAAGATTCTTTTGTGTTCCCCAAGTGGGCTTAGAATATTGGTTGAGTTAAGGTAATTTTTAAGGATCACTTGAAATTAGTGTGATAGATTGTGTGATGGTGGGGTTGTATACTAAATCAGTGTGCCTCGCATGGGCGATTTAATTAGAAACTAAAATGATGATTTCAATTTGCAAAAAAGATGCTTTTAAAAAGTAAATGCTTTTCAAAAAGGTGTTTCAAAAAACATGGATTTTGGAAATTTTCAAAGGAAATCAAATAACATAAAAGTAAAAGAAATAAATGGATTTCTATGCTTTGCTTGGGAAAAATATTGAGCAATTCAGAATGATGGTTCTAACCTTGCAAAATGTGAAACTTGTAATCTGAAAAAATGCTAAATAATCTCTCTTTCACTTAACTGAATTTTTTAAAAAAGATTTAATAAAGCAAATGTAATAGAAAATAAATTAATAATACTGCAAAATGAAACAGTAGGCTATTCAAAAGTGCAGGGAAGATGGCAGGAAAATATGGGCCGAAATGGCTGAATTGAAATGATAAATCACACTAAAATAAAAAAAAATAGAGAAATTTCTATGAAAAATTTCTTAAATCTAATAGGATATTCGGATTCCTTGTTCGAAAACATCCAATTTGAAAAAAAATTGTCTTAAACGTAGTTTGGGAGAGGGAGATATGGTCGTTCGAAAGTTGAGTCACGCTATCAGGTGATTAGATCGTGGGTTTCAGGCTAAAACCTACGATCGGGATCGCAGCTTTCAGGATACAACTTGTGATCAAGGATCGTGGCTTTTTGCTAAATAACCGCGACTGGATTGCGCATGTGGGTTTAAAAATTCACGATTTGCGGGACGGAAATTGGCCACCAAAAAACGAACCCAAAAATTGAAATTTTGGGCTATTTCGGGCTACAGAAAGGGTCAATGGCTAGGGAAGCTATCAAGAAGCTGACTAGTACGGCAGATCTATAGTTTTAAATGGGAAAATCTACTAAAATAAAGATCTAAAGAAAATATTTAAAGTTCGAAACCCAGTGGAGTCGCCAAAAACTGTTGCTTGGTTTTTCAACCAAGCATATGTAAGGATGCACCTATTAACTTGTAATAGCAGTTTCAATATAAAGAAAAAACAATTATGAATAAATTAATATAATCTGATCTAACAAAAGCATGTGTAAATAAATAAGAAACTAGATTTCAAACATAAGCAATAAGATCTATAACAAAAGCAAGAAATTAAGAAATTTAATCTTTTGTACTACCTCAAGTGGTGAGGATGGTGAGTGTTGAGCAGCTCCAAGGTTGAGAAGCTCCAATGTCCAATGGTATCTTCTTCTCCAATGCTTCAATGGGGTTCTTCAAACTTGAAATGGGAGGCAATGGCTCTCAAAGGGACTTTGGCAGCATAAGGATAGGATGAAATGTGGATGAAAAGTGAGGAGCCCCTATCACCTTTTTATAGTTTTTGGGTGATGGGTAATACCATTATGGTTTTAAGGAAACCAATGGTATGGACCAACATGGTTTAGGTCTCTTTTTCCCTCTTTTTCCTTTTTTGAATATTTTTTATATTTTTATTCCCTTTCAATATTTTTTGGGAAATTTGGACCCTTTTTTAGGGTTTTTTGAGGAAAAATACATATTTTGAGGGGGAAAAGGAGCATTATGGTGTTTTTGGTGACCTTTTGAAGGTTTTAGAGGCTCAAATGGTGGGAAAAGTGGACAAATGGGTCATGCGAATAAGGGAGTGATCTAGTAAGCACTTTTTGGGTGTTAACAAAGAGAGAGAGTTAATAAGGGTTAGGGGTTTAGAGATAGAAAGAGATTGGGGTTTAGGTGTTTAGAGAGGGAGATATGGGGTAGGGGTTTAGAGAGAGAGAGAGAGAATGGGGGTTACTGGTTTAGAGAGAGAGAGAGAGAGAATGGAGTTTAGATATATATAGAGAGAGAGAGAGAAAGAGAGAGAGAGCAATATTTAGGTGTTAATATTACATGGGTTAAATTAATTTGGAGAGAGAGAGAGATTTAGGGTTTAGAGTGTAACATACCCATTACTTGAATCATTTTATGTTTGAGAAAAACATTATCTTAACTTTTATTGTAAAGTTTTATATTTGGCCAAGTGGCCAAGGATGACTGTAATTGCACAATATTATTATTTAATAAAATAAAATAGGAGACACTCACCCAAAGAGACTGTTGAAAGAGTGTTTACTGACCCACCAGGTGGAATGGAATCTAGGGTAGAAGGCAATGGACAAGTGGCAGCATCAGGAACTTAGTAACTAGCTGTTGTTATGGGACAACTCCCTTGAATTGTGGTTAAAGTTCCCTGAAAGATGGGACTGGAGCTTGAGGCTCATTTATTTGAAAAACTGACCACTAAAAGACCTAGGCCTCTTTATAAGCCATTGAATTTGAGCAGAGGCTCACACTTTTTCTGACGAGAAAATTTACCTTGTGGTTCTGTTGTATGCACACAAGAGATTCAATGAGGGGAAGCTATGTTTTGAGTTGTAATGTAAGTCTGTTTCACTTATGTTGAGTGCGGAGGTTTATTTTGAGGTGTATTGCAAGTCTCCATTGATTGCTGAAAGTACAACCTCAGTGCCTTGCTTCTACACAGAGTCTTCTACCTAGTGGTTCAGTAAACAGGCTCAGGGGTCCAAAGGAGAAAGTGATATTGGTTGCTTCTTCTGGAGAAGGTTGGGAGGAACAGGCCTCTTGGGTGTTTTTCCACCCTATCTACATTATCAGGTTCTACTTATTATTTCATTTCTAGTAATTATAACTTATTGTATTTCTGGGTTATTGTTTTCTGAATATTGTTAGCTATTACTATTCAGATTGAAATGAATGATTTTTGAACTATATGGAGAAGTAATATGATAAGATAGATTAAATTACTTCCCTGCATTTTTCCACACACTGCCTTTGTGCCGTACTCTAGTGCAGGGAAGGGTGTTTAAAAATAGATAAATAATATGCAATAGATAGAATGATTGAATAGAAAAAATCTGTTATGTTTCTTGTATTTCCTTATCTGTTTACAATTGCAATTAAATCTATTACGCTTCAATCATAGAAAACCATAACAACATTTATTTTGTTCATACATGGTAATGTCATTTCATTCGTAGTAATAGAAGTAAAAATACATAAAATTTTCCATATTTCTTCATAAACCTAAGGTTCAATATAGGTTAACTATTCTTTGTAGAAAACAAATAATATATATAGCCTCTTACTATTTTCTTTTCATTCAAATTTCCTATTAAGACATATTAACATTCTGCATTTTGTACACTAGTAGTATCGAAACATTTATTGTAGATTTTTATCAGCATTTATGATTTAAGACAACTGTGAAGGAAATCAAAATCAAACATATCTAGTATGTAGTACTACTATATCATTTAATTTATCATTGATATTATAAACACATAACAACTTTTATTTGGACGAATGTCCTAAGTCTCAAACCCTAGCTATTTTCAAATAGCGAGTTAACTTTTCTTCATTTATCAAATCAAAAATAGAAAATTCAAGACAGAGCTCGTTTACACGAAACCTTACAGGTTACATTCAAAACCCTTATCGTTTATACAGTTAAAAAGAATCAAAATAACAATTAGTGTTGAGTAGGGTTCATAACTAGCCTCATGGCCGAAACCCTTAAACATCTCTAGACACCAAAATCACTTCGACAAGGTTTCAAACAAGGCTCTTTTCCTTTGACCAACACATAGTAATAACACAGTCATGATTTCAATATCCTGTACAAGCCCAATCTAAACGTAGTAACCACATTCGACAAAGGGCTCATTGATAACAAAACAGTTGAACGGTTTCAAACAAACCTAAGTTAACAACCATCCTTTGACAAAACGAAAAGAGACATATGAGACTAGGACTCAGCTTTTAAAGAAGATCGAATTCATAGTCCTACTCTTTAACAGTTCGAATTTATCTGTTTACGGAGTGGAGTTCAGGGTTCAACCCACATAAAATACCAAACTGTATAAACATAACCGAATCCTCATTACTTTGAAGCCCTCAACATTTGCTTTATAACAATGATGATAGCAAACAAATCCTTTTTAATCTTTCATTACAAAAAAATTGATAGCATCACCTTGAAAATACAGTATATCGAAAGGAAAAAACACAAGGTTTATAGAGTTCAAAACCCCACCTCTATTCCTTTAAACAAAACCTAGGTTCGTGTACATAACAGTTACCCTTTCATTTATTCGAAATGCTAAGGGTTAAACCCTTTCAACAAACACTGTAAACTTTTATAAATCAAAGTGTTACACATTAAAACATTGTAGAGCCAATGCAACAGTAGGTTGAGGATTCAATTCTCCCTACACTAAACACATTCCATACGGCTTAAAACATTACAACATCGGTATAATCCATAGCTAGACCACGAGACTGAAGATAGGGACCGGCATTCTGTCGAGTTGAACTCTACAGGAAACCACTGAGGCTTACCAGGTGTTAAGATTTTCCTTTCTCCCTTTGCATAGCACATAAGAAGCTCAAAAGCCGAAGAGTTACCTACCAAAGCAACACACATTGCGGTTAAATATTGAAAGACAAAGCTAAAATCTTAAACACACACAGTTGCACTTTATCGATTTCATGGAAAGGAAAAGAAGCACAACAATTACCTTCGAAAGAAAAACCATGCTTCCTATTTGAACATTCTCTTAACTGTCACGACCATTGGAGTCACTTAAACTACTAAAAAACGCAGCAAGCCAGAGCTCATGAAGTGGTTCAGCTCTTAGAACTTTGAGAAACAGATTACATAGCCACAGGTCGAGGTATTGAAACCTAGGAGGTGTTTCCAAACCCTACTAACAAACCCTAGGAACTAGCAGGCCTGTCGGCCTCTCCAAAACCCCACTCCCAACAAAGTGAATGCCCCGGGTATACCTTCGACAAAATAAATCCAAAGAAGTTAGGGTATTACCACTCCCAAGAAACACCATGTGAATACAGCCATGGTGGATGCCAACAGGCATTCAACCAAACTCATACTAACTGCACTTTAATTATTATACTATCAAATCAACTTCACATTAAATGATTGGGTCTCCAACCATACTATAGCTTGGTTTCATGGTATAAAAGGTCAATCTATCATTGCTCATTATCCTAGTACATAGTACCTACCATCGCAACCATAGTCTACGTTAATGTTTCAACCATAATGTAATATGGTTACATTTTTATCATAAATCCAAGTAAACTCTGCTTGTTGCCAACCCTTGCATTTTAACAAATAAAGTATTGCGTAGATTACCTTTTCAATCAAACCCTTATATATATTATAAAGACCATATCAAAACTATTGCATATATATTATTACAATGCTCTAGTATAATAATATCCATCATATAAATTAATAGAGAGGAGTGCATAAAGTATATAGTTTACAACTATAGACTTTTGTCAAGTCACCATAATAACGCTATCATATAGGTTATGCATATAGTGCGTAGGATCAAAAGATAGACATAGAAATACAATGAAAGCATTTGAGCTTGAGATATGATCCTTTTATCATAGATAATTGAATACATGTTGTAATTCCTAGGTGTAGGATTTAAAACACATTAACATTGATTACGACGCTCAACACTTTCAACGTTATACAAATACATGTGTAATACAAATAACATAAATGCTGAGAATGGAGTGTAATGGTTATGAAATCATATAAACAACTTATTACAGAATATATCTGAAGAAACAACCGTAATAGATCTCACCCTGAAATATTTTCAAGTTATTCTATTTTTCTCTTTTTAAACTTTGAAGGCTAACTGACGTTAAATAGGATCTCCTTATACACTTCGGAAACAGTATCGCTCTTACCTGCGATCTGCGACAGAAGTTTCAAATGCTTTAGCTAAATAGCTAAGTAAGCCTTGGGGTGCCCATAAGACCCCTTCATCATCAATAAGAAAAATAAACAATTAGCACATATAATAGAATCAATATCAAGTTAAATCTATAAAGCATCGACATCAAATTTAGTAACCATAAGTGATCTAGGAGGCATGAATGAGGCAAGAAAACATCTAACAGCATCATAATATAGATACATATACATTTCATGCATACAATATACATATATGATCATTATAACATGTTATTACAGTATGTCGTTTAAGAAACAAATAAACATTTATTATACTTCTGCATAGTAAATATAGAACTTAATGCAACTCTGAAAAAATTTAAATTTTTGTGATTTTCGGGATGTTACATAGAGAGAGAGAGAGAGAGAGAGAGAGATTGGGGATTAGGTGTTTAAAGAGAGCGAGATATTCAAATTTAGGGGCTTAAAGGGAGAGAGAGATTTGTGGTTATGGATTTAGAGAGACACAAAGAGATTGGGTTTAGGTTGAGAGAGAATGGAGGTTAAAGGTTTAGCGAGAGAGATTGGGGGTTAGGGGTTTAGAGAGATAGAGAGAGAGATTGGGGTAAGGGGCTTGGACAAAGAGAGAGAGTTAGGGGTTTAGAGAGAGTGATATAGAAAGAGAGAGATTCAGGGTTAGGTGTTTAGAGAGAGAGAGAGATTTATGGTTAGGGTTTTAGAGAGAGAGAGAGATTGGGTTTTATGGATTTAGAGAGAGAAAGAGAGAGATTGTGGGTTAGGGGTTAAGAGAGATGTTGTTGGTTACAGGTTTAGAGAGAGAGGAGAGAGAGAGGGAGAGAGATTGATATTGAGATTTAGGGGTTTAGAGAGAGAGAGATTGAAGGTTAGAGATTTAGGTTGAGAGAAAGAGTTAGAGAGATTGGGGTTTAGGTGTTTATAGAGAGAGAGAGAGGGAGATTTGGGGTTAGTGGTTTATAGAGAGAGAGATTTCAGGTGTTAGAAGTTTAGAGAGAGAGAGAGATATTGGGTGCTAGGGGTTAGGGGTTTAGAGAGAGAGGGAGAGAGATTGGGGTTAGGGGTTTAGATAGATATATAGATAGTGAGAAAGAGAGATTAGGGCTTGAAGTTTAGACAGAGAGAGTGATATTGTCTGTTAGGGTTTTAGAGAGAGAGAGAGAGAGAGATATGGGGTTAGGTTTTTGGATAGAGGGATAGAGATGGAGTGAGAGATTGGGTTTTAGGGGTTTAGAGAGAGAGAGAGAGAGAGATTGGAGGTTAGTAGTTTAGAGAGATATTAGAGTTTACGATTTTAGAGAGAGAAAGAGTGCCTAGGAGTTAGGGGTCTAGAGAGAGAGATGTATATTGTGGTTAAGGGTTTAGAGCGAGAGTGAGTGAGAGACTGTGGTTTAGTTGTTTAGTGAGAGAGTGAGTGAGAGACTGCGGTTTAGGGGTTTAGAGGGAGAGAATTTTGGGGTTAGAGATAGAGAGTGACGGAGAAAGAAATTGGCGGTTAAGGGTTTGGGGATTAGAGAGAGAGGGAGAGATATAGAAGGTTATGGGTTGAGAGAGAGAGAGAGAGATTGGAGATTAAGGGTTTAAAGAGAGAGATTGGGGATTAGGGGTTTTAAGAGAGAGAGAGAGATTGGAGTTTAGTGCTTTAGAGAGAGAAAGACATATTTGGAGTTAGAGATTTAGAGAGAGAGAGAGATTTAGGTTTAGGGGTTTAGAGAGAGATAATGGAGGTTAAAGGTTTAGAGAGAGAGATTGGAGGTTAGGATTTTAGTGAAAGAGAGAGGGATATTGATGGTAAAGGGCTTAGAGAAAGAGAGAGAGATTGGGGGTTAGTGGTTTAGAGAGAGAGAGAGATAGAAAGAGAGAGATTTGGGGATAGGTGTTTAGAGAGAGAGATTTATGGTTAACGGCTTAGAGAGAGAAAGATAGATTGGGGGTTATGCATTTATAGTGAATGAGAGAGAGAGATTGTGGGTTAGGGTTTTAGAGAGAGAGTTTGGGGGTTAGGGGTTTAGAGAGAGAGAGAGATTGGAGGTTAGATGTTTAGGTTGAGAGAGAGAGAGGTTGGTTTAGGGTTTAGGGGTTTAGAGAGAGAGTGATTAGTGGTTCAGGTTTTAGAGAGAGAAAGAGATTGGGGGTTAGGGGTTTAGAGAGAGATATGGGGGTATGGGCCTAGCGAGAGAGAGAGAGACATAGAGAGAATGGGGGTTAATGGTTTAAACAAAGAGAGAGTGCAACGTTTAGGTGTTATTATTACATGGGTTAATTAGTTTAGATACAGAGAGAGGTTAGATTTTAGAGAGAGGGAGAGATAGATTAAGGGTTTAGAGAGAGAGAGAGAGAGAGAGAGAGAGAGAGATTGGGGATGAGGTGTTTAAAGAGAGTGAGAGAGATTGAAATTTAGGGGCTTAGAGAGAGAGAGAGAGAGATTTGCAGTTAGGGATTTAGAGAGAGACAAAGAGATTGGGGTTTAGGGGTTTATGGAGAGAGACAATGGAGGTTAAAGGTTTAGAGAGATAAATTGAGGGTTAGGGGTTTAGAGAGAGAGTGAGATTGGGGTAAGGGTTTTAGAGAGAGAGAGAGATTTATGGTAAGGGTTTTAGAGAGAGAGAGAATGGGGGTTACAGATTTAGAGAGAGAGAGATTGTGGGTTAGGAATTTAGGGGGGAGAGATATATATATATATTTTGGGTCTTAGGGGTTTAGAGAGAGAGATTTTGTGGGTTAGGTTTTATAGAGAGAGAGATCAGGGGTTAGGGATTTAGAGAGATAAAGATAGATCGGGGTGAGGGATTTAGAGAGAGAGAGATTGGGGTTTAGGGGTTTAGAGAGAAGGGGATAGATAGATAATGGGGGTTAAGGGATTAGAGAGAGAGAAATTGATTAAGGGTTAGGGCTTTAGAGAGAGAGAGATTGGGGATTATGGGTTTAGAGAGAGAGAAATTGTGGTTAGGGATTTAGATAGATAAATAGAAAGTGAGAGAGAGAGATTAAGTATTAGGGGTTTAGAGAGAGGGAAAGGGGTTGGGGGTTAGGGGTTTAGAGAGAGAGAGATTAGGATTAGGGTTTTAGAGAGAAAAAGAGAGATTGGGGTTCAAATAAATAGAGAGATAGATAGTGAGAAAGAAAGAGTTTGGGTGTTATTGTTTTAGAGAGAGAGAGACATTTGGGGCTTGGGGTCTAGAGAGAGAAAGAAATATCTGGGGTCAGGGGTTTAGATAGAGAGTGAGATTGGTTGTTAGGGGTTTAGAGACATAGAGAAAATGGGGGTTAAGGGTTGAGAGAAAGAGATAGATAAAGAGAGATATTGGGGGTTAGGGATTCAGAGAGAGAGAGATCGAGGATTATGGGATTAGAGAGAGGGAGAGAGATGGAGAGAGAGATATTGGGGTTTAGGGGTTTAGAGAGAGAGAGAGATATTCAGAGTTAACGGTTTAGAGAGAGAGAGAGATTGGGGGTTACGGTTTAGAGAGAAGTTGAGGGAGATATTGGAGCTTAGGGGTTTAGAGAGAGAAAGAGAGATTGCGAGATACAGGTTTAGAGAAAGAGGGGAGGATGGGGGTTAGGGGTTGAGAGAGAGAGAGATTGGGTTGGGTTTAAGGGATTAGAGAGAGAGAGAAATTGGGTTGGGTTTAGGGGTTTAGAGAGAGAGAGAGAGGTTGGGGGTTACGGTTTAGAGAGAGGTTGAGGGAGATATTGGAGCTTAGGGGTTTAGAGAGAGAAAGAGAGATTGCGAGATAGGGGTTTAGAGAGAGAGAGGGGATGGGGATTAGGGGTTGAGAGAGAGATATATTGGGTGTTAGTTGTTTAGAGAGAGAGTGGGAGATTGCGTTTCATGGATTTAGAGAGAGAGAGAGAGAGATAAATAAATTGGGGGTAAAGGGTTAGGGTTTTAGAGAGACAGGGAGAGATTGGAGGTTATCGATTTAGAGAGAGAGAGAGATTGGAGCTTAGAAAGAGAGAGATTGGAGGTTATGGGTTTGAGAGAGAGAGATATTGGGGATTAGGGGATTAGAGAGAGAGAGAGAGAGAGAGAGAGATTGAATTTTAGGGATTTGGAGAGCGAAAGAGAGATTTGAGGTTAGGCATTTAGAGAGAGAGATGGTGGTTTAGGGGTTTAGAGAGAGAGATTGGGGGTTAGTAGTTTAGAGAAAGATAAAGGGAGATTGAGGATAAGGGATTTAGAGAGAGAGAGAGAGAGATTGAATCTTAGGGGTTTAGAGAGAAAGGGAGATATATATATTAGGGGTTAGGGGCTTAGAGAGAGAAAAAAATATTGAGTGTTAGGGATTTAGAGAGAGAGAAATAGGGATTAGGGGTTTAGAGAGAAAGAGAGAGATTGGGGTTAGGGGTTTAGATAGATAGATATGTAGTGAGTGAGAGAGATTGGGTGATAGGGGTTAGGGGTTTAGAGAGAGAGAGAGAGATATTGGGGTTAGGGGTTTAGATAGATATATAAATAATGAGAGAGAGAGATTGGGTTTTAGGGGTTTAGAGAAAGAGATTAGGGCTTGGGGTTTAGATAGAGAGAAACAAATATAGGGGGACAGGGGTTCAAAGAGAGAGTGATATTGGTTGTTAGGGTTTTAGAGAGATAGAGATATTGTGGGTTAGGGTTTTAGAGAGAGAGAGAGAGAGATCAGGGGTTAGTTTTTTGGACAGAGGGATAGAGATGGAGTGTGAGATTGGGGTTTATCGGTTTAGAAAGAGAGAGAGAGAGAGATTGGGGGTTAGGGGTTTAAAGAGAGAGATTGGAGGTTAGCGGTTTAGAGAGATATTGGAGTTTAGGTTTTTAGAGAGAGAGAGAGAGACTGAGAGTTTGGGGTTTAGAGAGAGAGAGGTATATTTGTGGTTAAGGGTTTAGAGAGAGAGTGAGTGAGAGACTTCGGTTTAGTGGTTTAGAGATAGAGTGCGTGAGAGACTGCGGTTTAGGGGTTTAGAGAGAGATATTTTTGGGGTTAGAGATTTAGAGAGAGAGAGAGATTATGGTTAAGGGGTTTAGAGAGAGAGAGAGAATGGAGGTTAAAGGTTTAGAAAGAGAGATTGGATGTTAGAAGTTTAGTGAAAGAGAGAGGGATATTGATGGTAAAGGGTTTAGGGAGAGAGAGAGAGAAATATTGGGGGTTAGTGGTTGAGAGAGAGAGAGAGAAAAAGGGAGAGATTTGGGGTTATGTAATTAGAGAGAGAGATTTGTGGTTAAGGGTTTTGAGAGAGAAAGACACATTGAGGGTTATGGGTTTATAGTGTGTGAGAGAGAGAGACAGGGGTTTAGAGAGAGATAGAGAGATTGGAGGTTATAGGTTTAGGTTGAGAGAGAGAGAGAGGTTGATTTAAGGTTTAAGGGTTTAGAGAGAGTGATTGATGAGGGGTTCCAGGTTTAGAGAGAGAAATAGATTGGGGGTTACGGGTTTAGAGAGAGATATGGGGGTATGCATTTAGAGAGAGAGAGAGAGAGAGAGAAAATGGGGTTAGTGGTTTAAATAGAGAGAGAGAGCAATGTTTAGGTTTTATTATTACATGTGTTAAATTATTTTAGACTGAGAGAGAGATTAAGGGTTTAGAGAGAGAGAAAGAGCTTGGGGATTAGGTGTTTAAAGAGAGTGAGAGAGATTGGAATTTAGGGGCTTAGAGAGAGAGAGAGAGAGAGAGAGAGAGAGATTTCGGGTTAGGGATTTAGAGAGAGACAAAGAGATTGGGGTTTAGGGAGAGAGAGAATGGAGGTTAAAGGTTTAGATAAAGAAATTGGGGGTTAGGGGTTTAGAGAGAGAGAATGAGATTGGGGTAAGGGTTTTAGAGAGAGAGAGAGAGATTGGGGTAAGGGATTTAGAGAGAGAGAGAGAGTGATATATAAAGAGAGAGAGATTTGAGGTTAGTTGCTTAGAGAGAGAGAGATATTTATGGTTAGGGTTTTAGATAGAGAGAGATTGGGTTTATGGATTTAGAGAGAGAGAAATTGTGGGTTAGGGGTTAAGAGAGAGATTGTGGGTTAGCAATTTAAGGGGGGGGAGATATTTTGTGGCTTAGGGGTTTAAAGAGAGATTTTTTGGGTTAGGGTTTATACAGAGAGAGATTGGGGGTGGGGGATTTAGAGAGAGAGGGAGAGATTGAAGGTTATTGGTTTAGAGATTGGAGTTTAGAGAGAGAGAGATTAGAGGTTAAGGGTTTTGAGAGAGAGAGATTGAGGATTAGGGGTTTAAAGAGAGAGAGAGAGATTGAATTTTAGGGGTTTAGAGAGAGAAAGAGAGATTTTGGGTTAGGGATTTAGAAAGAGATGGTGTTTTAAGGGTTTAGAGAGAGAGAGGATGGAGGTTAAATATTTTGAGAGAGAGAGAGATTGGGGTTGGTAGTTTAAAGAGAGAGAGGGAGATTGAGGGTAAGGGGTTTAGAGAGAGAGAGATAGATATTTTTGGGGTCAGTGGTTTAGAGAGAGAGAGACAGAGAGAGAGAGAGAGAGAGATTTGGGTTTAGGTGTTTAGAGGGAGAGAGAGTGATATTGGCTGTTAGGGTTTTAGAGAGATAGAGAGAATGGGGTTAGGGTTTTAAAGAGAGAGAGAGAGATATGCGGTTAGGATTTTGGATAGAGGGATAGAGATGGAGTGTGAGATTGGGTTTTAGGGGTTTAGAGAGAGAGAGAGATTGGAGGTTAGCAGTTTAGAGAGATATTAGAGTTTAGGGTTTTAGAGAGAGAAAGTGTGACTAGGAGTTAGGGGTCTAGAGAGAGAGATGTATATTTGTGGTTAAGGGTTTAGAGCGAGAGTGATTGAGAGACCGTGGTTTAGTTGTTTAGTGAGAGAGTGAGTGAGAGACTGCAGTTTAGGGGTTTAGAGAGAGAGAATTTTGGGGTTAGAGAGAGAGAGAGAGTGACAGAGAAACAAATTGGTGGTTAAGGGTTTGGGGATTAGAGAGAAAGGGAGAGATATAGGAGGTTATGGGTTTAGAGAGAGAGAGAGAGAGATTGGAGATTAAGGGTTTAAAGAGAGAGATTGGGGATTAGGGGTTTTAAGAGAGAGAGAGAGATTGGAGTTTAGTGATTTAGAGAGAGAAAGACATATTTGGGGTTAGAGATTTAGAGAGAGAGAGAGATTTAGGTTTACAGGTTTAGAGAGAGATAATGGAGGTTAAAGGTTTAGAGAGAGAGATTGGAGGATAGGATTTTAGTGAAAGAGAGAGGGATATTGATGGTAAAGGGCTTAGAGAAAGAGAGAGAGATTGGGGGTTAGTGGTTTAGAGAGAGAGAGAGATAGAAAGAAAGAGATTTGGGGATAGGTGTTTAGAGAGAGAGATTTAAGATTAAGGTCTTAGAGAGAGAAAGAGAGATTGGGGGTTATGCGTTTATAATGAGTGAGAGAGAGAGATTGTGGGTTAGGGTTTTAGAGAGAGAGTTTGGGGGTTAGGGGTTTAGAGAGAGAGAGAGATTGGAGGTTAGATGTTTAGGTTGAGAGAGAGAGAGGTTGGTTTAGGGTTTATAGGTTTAGAGAGAGAGAGTGATTAGTGATTCATGTTTTAGAGAGAGAAAGAGATTGGGGGTTAGGGGTTTAGAGAGAGATATGGGGGTATGGGCGTAGAGAGAGGGAGAGAGACATAGAGAGAATGGGGGTTAATGGTTTAAACAAAGAGAGAGTGCAATGTTTAGGTGTTATTATTACATGGGTTAATTAGTTTAGATATAGAGAGAGGTTAGATTTTAGAGAGAGGGAGAGAGAGATTAAGGGTTTAGAGAGAGAGAGAGAGGTTGGGGATGAGATGTTTAAAGAGAGCGAGAGAGATTGAAATTTAGGGGCTTAGAGAGAGAGAGAGATTTGCGGTTAGTGATTTAGAAAGAGACAAAGAGCTTGGGGTTTAGGGGTTTATGGAGAGAGAGAATGGAGGTTAAAGGTTTAGAGAGAGAAATTGAGAGTTAGGGATTTAGAGAGAGAGTGAGATTGGGGTAAGGGTTTTAGAGAGAGAGAGATTTATGGTTAGGGTTTTATAGAGAGAGAGAGATTGTGGGTTAGGGGTTAAGAGAGATATTGTGGGTTAGGAATTTAGGGGGGAGAGAGAGATATGTATATTTTGGGTTTTAGGGGTTTAGAGAGAGGGATTTTGTGGGTTAGGGTTTATAGAGAGAGAGATCGGGGGTTATGGATTTAGAGAGAGAAAGATAGATCGAGGGTTAGGGATTTAGAGAGAGAGAGAGAGAGAGTGAGATTGGGGTTTAGGGGTTTAGAGAGAAGGGGAGAGATAGATATTGGGGGTTAAGGGATTCGAGAGAGAGAAATTGATTAAGGGTTAGGGGTTTAGAGAGAGAGAGATTGGGGATTATGGGTTTAGAGAGAGAGAAATTGCGGTTAGGGAGTTGGATAGATAAATAGAAAGTGAGAGAGAGAGAGAGATTAAGTATTAGGGGTTTAGAGAGAGGAAAAGGGGTTGGGGTTAGGGGTTTAGAGAGAGAGAGAGATTAGGATTAGGGTTTTACAGAGAAAAAGAGAGATTGGGGTTCAAACAAATAGATAGATAGATAGTGAGAAAGAGAGAGTTTGGGTGTTATGGTTTTAGAGAGAGAGAGACATTTGGGGCTTGGGTTCTAGAGAGAGAAAGAAATATCGGGGGTCAGGGGTTTAGATAGAGATCGAGATTGGTTGTTAGGGGTTTAGAGACATAGGGAAAATGGGGGTTACGGGTTGAGAGAAAGAGATAGATAAAGAGAGATATTGGGGGTTAGGGATTCAGAGAGAGGGAGATTGAGGATTAGGGGATTAGAGAGAGGGAGAGAGATGGAGAGAGACATATTGGGGTTTAGGGGTTTAGAGAGAGAGAGAGAGATATTTAGAGTTAGCGGTTTAGAGAGAGAGAGAGATTGGGGGTTAGGGTTTAGAGAGAAGTTGAGGGAGATATGGGAGCTTAGGGGTTTAGAGAGAGAAAGAGAGATTGTGAGATATGGGTTTAGAGAGAGGGGGGAGGATGGGGGTTAGGGGTTGAGAGAGAGAGAGATTGGGTTGGGTTTAAGGGCTTAGAGAGAGAGAGAGATTGGGTTGGGTTTAGGGGTTTAGAGAGAGAGAGATTGGGGGATACAGTTTAGAGAGAGGTTTAGGGAGATATTGGAGCTTAGGGGTTTAGAGAGAGAAAGAGAGATTGCGAGATAGGGGTTTAGAGAGAGAGAGGGTATTGGGGGTTAGGGGTTGAGAGGGAGATATATTGGGTGTTAGTTGTTTAGAGAGAGAGTGGGAGATTGTGTTTCACGGATTTAGAGAGAGAGAGAGAGAAATAGATTGGGGGTAAAGGGTTAGGGTTTTAGAGAGACAAGGAGAGATTGGAGGTTATTGGTTTAGAGAGAGAGAGAGATTGGAGTTTAGAAAGAGAGAGATTGGAGGTTATGGGTTTGAGAGAGAGAGAGATATTGGGGATTAGAGGATTAAAGAGAGAAACAGAGAGAGAGAGAGATTGAATTTTAGGGATTTGGAGAGCGAAAGAGAGATTTGAGGTTAGGCATTTAGAGAGAGAGATGATGGTTTAGGGGTTTAGAGAGAGAGATTGGGGGTTAGTAGTTTAGAGAAAGATAAAGGGAGATTTAGGATAAGGTCTTCAGAGAGAGAGAGAGAGAGAGAGAGAGAGATTGAGTCTTAGGGGTTTAGAGAGAAAGGGAGAGATATATATTAGGGGTTAGGGGTTTAGAGAGAGAAAAAAATATTGAGCGTTAGGGGTTTAGAGAGAGAGAAATAGGGATTAGGGGTTTAGAAAGAAAGAGAGAGATTGGGGTTAGGGGTTTAGATAGATAGATATATATTGAGTGAGAGAGATTGGGTGATAGGGGTTAGGGGTTTAGATAGATAGATATATATTGAGTGAGAGAGATTGAGATTAGGGGTTTAGAGAGAGAGATATTGGGGTTAGGGGTTTAAATAGATATATAGATAATGAGAGAGAGAGATTGGGTTTTAGGGGTTTAGAGAGAGAGATTAGGGCTTGGGGTTTAGATAGAGAGAAACAAATATAGGGTGTCAGGGGTTCAAAGAGAGAGTGCTATTGGTTGTTAGTGTTTTAGAGAGATAGAAACAATGTGGGTTAGGGTTTTAGAGAGAGAGAGAGAGAGAGATCAAGGGTTAGTTTTTTGGACAGAGGGATAGAGATGTAGTGTAAGATTGGGGTTTATCGGTTTAGAGAGAGAGAGAGAGATTGGGGGTTAGGGGTTTAAAGAGAGAGATTGGAGGTTAGCGGTTTAGAGAGAGAAAGAGAGACTGAGAGTTTGGGGTTTAGAGAGAGAGAGGTATATTTGTGTTAAGGGTTTAGAGAGAGAGTGAGTGAGAGACTTTGGTTTAGTGGTTTAGACAGAGAGTGAGTGAGAGACTATGGTTTAGGGGTTTAGAGAGAGATATTTTTGGGGTTAGAGATTTAGAGAGAGAGAGATTATGGTTAATAGGTTTAGAGAGAGAGAGATAATGGAGGTTAAAGGTTTAGAAAGAGAGATTGGATGTTAGACGTTTAGTGAAAGAGAGAGGGATATTGATGGTAAATGGTTTAGAGAGAGAGAGAGAAATATTGGGGGTTAGTGGTTGAGAGAGAGAGAGAGAGAGAAAGAGAGAGATTTGGGGTTATGTAATTAGAGAGAGAGATTTGTGGTTAAGGGTTTAGAGAGAGAAAGAGACATTGAGGGTTATGGGTTTATAGTGAGAGAGAGAGAGAGAGACAGGGGTTTAGAGAGATTTTTTTGGGATTAGGGGTTTAGAGAGAGAGAGAGAGAGATTGGGGGTTATAGGTTTAGGTTGAGAGAGAGAGAGAGGTTGGGTTAAGGTTTAAGGGTTTAGAGAGAGTGATTGATGAAGGGTTCCGGGTTTAGAGAGAGAAATAGATTGGGGGTTAGGGGTTTAAAGAGAGATATGGGGGTATGCATTTAGAGAGAGAGAGAGAGACATAGAGAAAATGGCATTAGTGGTTTAAATAGAGAGAGAGAGAGAGAGAGAGAGAGAGAGAGAGAGAAATGTTTAAGTTTTATTATTACATGTGTTAAATTATTTTAGACGGAGAGAGAGATTAAGGGTTTAGAGAGAGAGAAAAAGCTTGGGGATTAGGTGTTTAAAGAGAGTGAGAGAGATTGGAATTTAGGGGCTTAGAGAGAGAGAGAGAGAGAGATTTCGGGTTAGGGATTTAGAGAGAGACAAAGAGATTGGGGTTTAGGGAGAGAGAGAATGGAGGTTAAAGGTTTAGATAAAGAAATTGGGGGTTAGGGGTTTAGAGAGAGAGAATGAGATTGGGGTAAGGGGTTTAGAGAGAGAGATTTGAGGTTAGTTGTTTAGAGAGAGAGAGAGATTTATGGTTAGGGTTTTAGAGAGAGAGAGATTGGGGGTTATGGATTTAGAGAGAGAGACATTGTGGGTTAAGAGAGAGATTGTGAGTTAGGAATTTAAGGGGGGGGGAGATATTTTGTGGCTTAGGGGTTTAGAGAGAGATTTTTTCGGCTAGGGTTTATAGAGAGAGAGATTGGGGGTGGGGGATTTAGATAGAGAGGGAGAGATTGAAGGCTATCGGTTTAGAGATTGGAGTTTAGAGAGAGAGAGATTGAGGATTAGGGGTTTAAAGAGAGAGAGAGAGATGAATTTTAGGGGTTTAGAGAGAGAAAGAGAGATTTGGGGTTAGGGATTTAGAGAGAGATTGGGGTTAGTAGTTTAGAGAAAGAGAGGGAGATTGAGGGTAAGGGTTTAGAGAGAGAGAGATAGATATTTTTGGGGTCAGTGGTTTAGAGAGAGAGAGAGAGAGGGAGATTTGGGTTTAGGTGTTTAGAGGGAGAGAAAGTGATATTCGTTGTTAGGGTTTTAGAGAGATAGAGAGAATGGGGTTAGTGTTTTAAAGAGAGAGAGAGAGAGATATGGGGTTAGTTTTTTGGATAGAGGGATAGAGATGGAGTGAGAGATTGGGTTTTAGGGGTTTAGAGAGAGTGAGAGAAAGAGAGAGATTGGAGGTTAGCAGTTTAGAGAGATATTAGAGTTTAGGGTTTTAAAGAGAGAAAGAGTGAGTAGGAGTTAGGGGCTAGAGAGAGAGATGTATATTTCTGGTTAAGGGTTTAGAGCAAGAGTGAGTGAGAGACTGTGGTTTAGTTGTTTAGTGAGAGAGTCAGTGAGAGAATGCGGTTTAGGGGTTTAGAGAGAGAGAATTTTGGGGTGTGAGAGAGAGAGTGACAGAGAAACAGATTGGCGGTTAAGGGTTTGGGGATTAGAGAGAGAGGGAGAGATATAGGAGGTTATGGGTTGAGAGAGAGAGAGAGAGTGATTGGAGATTAAGGGTTTAAAGAGTGAGATTGGGGATTAGGGGTTTTAAGAGAGAGAGAGAGAGAAAGACATATTTGGGGTTAGAGATTGAGAGAGAGAGAGAGATTTAGGTTTACGGGTTTAGAGAGAGATAATGGAGGTTAAAGGTTTAGAGAGAGAGATTGGAGGTTAGGATTTTAGTGAAAGAGAGAGGGATATTGATGGTAAAGGGATTACAGAGAGAGAGAGAAATTGGGGGTTAGTGGTTTAGAGAAAGAGAGAGATAGAAAGAGAGAGATTTGGGGATAGTTGTTTAGAGAGAGAGATTTATGGTTAAGGGCTTAGAGAGAGAAAGATAGATTGGGGGTTATGCGTTTATAGTGAGTGAGAGAGAGAGATTGTGGGTTAGGGTTTTAGAGAGAGAGTTTGGGGGTTAGGGGTTTAGAGAGAGAGAGATATTGGAGGTTAGATGTTTAGGTTGAGAGAGAGAGAGGTTGGTTTAGGGTTTAGGGGTTTAGAGAGAGAGTGATTAGTGGTTCAGGTTTTAGAGAGAGAAAGAGATTGGGGGTTAGGGGTTTAAAGAGAGATATGGGGTATGGGCCTAGAGAGAGAGAGAGAGAGACATAGAGAGAATGGGGGTTAATGGTTTAAAAAAAGAGAGAGTGCAATGTTTAGGTGTTATTATTACATGGGCTAATTAGTTTAGATACAGAGAGAGGTTAGATTTTAGAGAGAGGGAGAGAGAGATTAAGGGTTTAGAGAGAGAGAGAGATTGGGGATGAGGTTATTAAAGAGAGCGAGAGAGATTGAAATTTAGGGGCTTAGAGAGAGAGAGATTTGCAGTTAGGGATTTAGAAAGAGTCAAAGAGATTGGGGTTTAGGGGTTTATGGAGAGAGAGAATGGAGGTTAAAGGTTTAGAGAGAGAAATTGAGGGTTAGGGGTTTAGAGAGAGAGTGAGATTAGGGTAAGGGTTTTAGAGAGAGCGAGAGATTTATGGTTAGGGTTTTATAGAGAGGGAGATTGGGGGTTACGGATTTAGAGAGAGAGAGATTGTGGGTTAGGGGTTAAGAGAGATATTGTGGGTTAGGAATTTAGGGGGGAGAGAGAGACATATATATTTTGGGTCTTCGGGGTTTAGAGAGAGATATTTTGTGGGTTAAGGTTTATAGAGAGAGAGATCGGGGGTTAGGGATTTAGACAGAGAAACATAGATCGGGGGTTAGGGATTTAGAGAGAGAGAGAGAGAGAGAGAGAGAGAGAGAGAGAGAGAGATTGGGGTTTAGGGGTTTAGAGAGAAGGGGAGAGATAGATATTGGGGGTTAATGGATTAGAGAGAGAGAAATTGATTAAGGGTCAAGGGTTTATAGAGAGAGAGATTGGGGATTATGGGTTTAGAGAGAGAGAAATTGCAGTTAGGGATTTGGATAGATAAATAGAAAGTGAGAGAGAGAGAGATTAAGTATTAGGGGTTTAGAGAGAGGGAAAGGGGTTGGGGGTTAGGGGTTTAGAGAGAGAGAGATTAGGATTATGGTTTTAGAGAGAAAAAGAGAGATTGGGGTTCAAATAGACAGATAGATAGATAGTGAGAAAGAGAGAGTTTGGGTGTTATGGTTTTAGAGAGAGAGAGACATTTGGGGCTTGGGGTCTAGAGAGAGAAAGAAATATCCGAGGTCAGGGGTTTAGATAGAGAGTGAGATTGGTTGTTAGGGGTTTAGAGACATAGAGAAAATGGGGGTTATGGGTTGAGAGAGGGAGAGAGATGGAGAGAGAGATATTGGTGTTTAGGGGTTTAGAGAGAGAGAGATATTCAGAGTTAGTGGTTTAGAGAGAGAGAGAGATTGGGGGTTACGATTTAGAGAGAAGTTGAGGGAGATATTGGAGCTTAGGGGTTTAGAGAGAGAAAGAGATATTACGAGATATGGGTTGAAAGAGAGAGGGGAGGATGGGGGTTAGGGGTTGAGAGAGAGAGAGATTGGGTTGGGTTTAAGGGCTTAGAGAGAGAGAGAGATTGGGTTGGGTTTAGGGGTTTAGAGAGAGAGAGAGATTGGGTTTTTTGGGTTAGAGAGAGGTTGAGGGAGATATTGAAGCTTAGGGGTTTAGAGAGAGAAAGAGAGATTGCAAGATAGGGGTTTAGAGAGAGAGGGGGGATGGGGGTTGAGAGAGAGATATATTAGGTGTTAGTTGTTTAGAGAGAGAGTGTGAGATTGCGTTTCACAGATTTGGAGAGAGAGAGAGAGAAATAGATTGGGGGTAAAGGGTTAGGGTTTTAGAGAGACAGGGAGAGATTGGAGTTTAGAAAGAGAGAGATTGGAGGTTATGGGTTTGAGAGAGAGAGATATTGGGGATTAGAGTATTAAAGAGAGAGAGAGAGATTGAATTTTAGGGATTTAAAGAGCGAAAGAGAGATTTTAGGCTAGGCATTTAGAGAGAGAGAGATGGTGGTTTAGGGGTTTAGAGAGAGAAAAAAATATTGAGCATTAGGGGTTTAAAGAGAGAGAAATAGGGATTACTGGTTTAGAGAGAAAGAGAGAGATTGGGGTTAGTGGTTTAGATAGATAGATATATAGTGAGTGAGAGAGATTGGGTGATAGGGGTTAGGGGTTTAGAGAGAGAGAAAGATTGAGATTAGGGGTTTAGAGAGAGAGATATTGGGGTTAGGGGTTTAGATAGATATATAGATAATGAGAGAGAGAGATATTGGGGTTAGGGGTTTAGATAGATATATAGATAATGAGAGAGAGAGAGATTGGGTTTTATGGGTTTAGAGAGAGAGAGATTAGGGCTTGGGGTTTAGATAGAGAGAAAAAAATATAGGGGGTCAGGGGTTCAAAGAGAGAGTGACATTGGTTGTCAGGGTTTTAGAGAGATAGAGAGAATTGGGTTAGGGTTTTAGAGAGAGAGAGAGAGAGATCAAGGGTTAGTTTTTTGGACAGAGGGATAGAGATGGAGTGTGAGATTGGGTTTTATCGGTTTAGAGAGAGAGAGAGAGAGAGATTGGGGGTTAGGGGTTTAAAGAGAGAGATTGGAGGTTAGCGGTTTAGAGAGATATTGGAGTTTAGGTTTTTAGAGAGAGAAAGAGAGACTGAGAGTTAGGGGTTTAGAGAGAGAGAGAGGTATATTTGTGGTTAAGGGTTTAGAGAGAGAGTGAGTGAGAGACTTCAGTTTAGTGGTTTAGAGAGAGAGTGAGTGAGAGACTGCGGTTTAGGGGTTTAGAGAGAGATATTTTTGGGGTTAGAGATTTAGAGAGAGAGAGAGAGAATGGAGTTAAAAGGTTTAGAAAGAGAGATTGGATGTTAGAATTTTAGTTAAAGAGAGAGGGATATTGTTGGTAAAGGGTTTAGAGAGAGAGAGAGAAATATTGGGGGTTAGTGGTTGAGAGAGAGAGAGACAGGGGTTTAGAGAGATTTTTTGGGGATTAGGGGTTTAGAGAGAGAGAGAGAGATTGTAGGTTATAGGTTTAGGTTGAGAGAGAGAAAGGGGTTGGTTTAAGGTTTAAGGGTTTAGAGAGAGTGATTGATGAGGGGTTCCGGGTTTAGAGAGAGAAATAGATTGGGGGTTAGGGGTTTAGAGAGAGATATGGGGGTATGCATTTAGAGAGAGACAGAGAGAGACATAGAGAAAATGGGGTTAGTGGTTTAAATAGAGAGAGAGAGAGAGAGAGAGAGAGAGAGCAATGCTTAGGTTTTATTATTAAATGTGTTAAATTATTTTAGACAGAGAGGGAGATTAAGGGTTTAGAGAGAGAGAAAGAGCTTGGGGATTAGGTGTTTAAAGAGAGTGAGAGAGATTGGAATTTAGGGGCTTAGAGAGAGAGAGAGAGATTTTGGGTTAGGGATTTAGAGAGAGACAAAGAGATTGGAGTTTACGGAGAGAGAGAATGGACGTTAAAGGTTTAGATAAAGAAATTGGGGGTTAGGGGTTTAGAGAGAGAGAATGAGATTGGGGTAAGGGGTTTAGAGAGATAGATAAAGATTGGGGTAAGGGGTTTAGAGAGAGAGAGAATGATATAGAAAGACAAAGAGATTTGAGGTTAGTTGTTTAGAGAGAGAGAGAGATTTATGGTTAGGGTTTTAGAGAGAGAGAGATTGGGGGTTATAGATTTAGAGAGAGAGAGATTGTGGGTTAGGGGTAAGAGATAGATTGTGGGTTAGGAATTTAAGGGGGGGGGAGATATTTCATGGCTTAGGGGTTTAAAGAGAGATTTTTTGGGTTAGGGTTTATAGAGAGAGAGATTGGGGGTGGGGGATTTAGAGAGAGAGGGAGAGATTGAAGGTTATCGGTTTAGAGATTGGAGTTTAGAGAGAGAGAGATTGGTGGTTAAGGGTTTTGAGAGAGAGAGAGAGATTGAGGATTAGGGGTTTAAAGAGAGTGAGAGAGAGAGAGATTGAATTTTAGGGGTTTAGAGAGAGAAAGAGAGATTTGGGGTTAGGGATTTAGAGAGAGAGAGGATGAAGGTTAAATATTTTGAGAGAGAGAGATTGGGGTTAGTAGTTTAGATAAAGAGAGGGATATTGAGGGTAAGGGGTTTAGAGAGAGAGAGATAGATATTTTTGGGGTCAGTGGTTTAGAGAGAGAGAGAGAGAGAGAGAGATTTGGGTTCAGGTTTTTAGAGGGAGAGAGAGATTTGTATTTAGGGGTTTAGAGAAGGATAGAGACTTCAGAGTTTAAAGTTTTGAGAGTGAGAGAGGTTGAGGGAGAGAGATTGTGTCTTAGGGGTTTAGAGAGAGAGATTGAGTGTTAGGGGTTTAGAGAGAGAGAGAAAGAAAGAGATTGAAGGTTACAGGTTTAGCTTGAGAGAGAGAGAGGTAGAGAGAGATTGGGGTGCAGTGAGATAGAGTGGGATATTTGGGGTGATGGTTTTAGAGAGAGAGAGAGAGAGAGAGAGAAAGAGATTGGGGTTAGGGGTTTATAGAGAGAGATTTAACATTTAAGGGTTTAGAGAGAGATATATATATTTTGGGGGTTAGGGATATATATATATATATATTTAGGGGGTTAGGGATTTAGAGAGAAAGATAGGGATTGGTTTTTAGGAGTTTAGAGAGAAAGGGAAAGATATATATTAGGGGTTATGGGTTTATAGAGAGAAAAATATTGAGGATTACAGGTTTAGAGAGAGAGATTGGGTGCTAGGGTTTTAGAGAGAGAGAAAGAGATTGGGGGTTATGGGCTTAGAGAGAGAGAGAGAGAGAGAGAGATTGAGATTAGCGGTTTAGAGAGAGAGAGAGAGATTGGGTGTTAGGGGTATAGAGAGAGATTGGGGCTTAGGGTTTAGACAAAGAGAAAGAAAAATCAGGGTGCAGATATTGAAGGAGAGAGTGATATTGATTGTTAGGGTCTTAGAGAGATATAGAGAATGGGGGTCAGGGTTTTAGAGAGAGAGAGAAAAAGAGAGAGAATGGGGGTTAGGGATTGAGAGAGAGAGAGAGAGATCGGGGGTTAGGGGTTTGGACAGAGGGATAGATATGGAGTGAGAGATTGGGGTTTAGGGGTTTAGAGAGAGGGAGAGAGAGAGAGAGAGAGAGAGAGAGATTGGGGGTTACTGGTTTAGAGAGAGAGAGATATATATTGGAGGTTAGAGGTTTAGAGAGATATTGGATTTTAGGGTTTTAGAGAGAGAAAGAGTGACTCAGAGTTAGGGGTTTAGAGAGAGAGATATATCTGGGGTTAAGGGTTTAGAGAGAGATTGTGCGAGAGACTACGGTTTAGGGGTTTAGAGAGAGAGATTTTTGGGGTTAGAGAGAGAGAGAGAGAAATAGATTGGGGGTTAAGGGTTTGGGGATTAGAGAGAGAGGGAGAGATATAGCTAGTTATGGGTTTAGAGAGAGAGAGAGAGATTTGGGGTTAGGGGTTTAGAGTGAGAGATTGAGATTAGGGGCTTAGAGAAAGAGAGAGAGAGATTAAGTGTTATGGGTTTAGAAAAAGAGAGAGAGATTTCGGGCTTCATGTTTTGAGAGAGAGAAAGAAATATTGGGGTTCAGGGATTTAGAGAGAGAGTGAAATTGGCTATCAGGGGTTTAGAGAGATAGAGGGAATGGGGGTAAGGGTTTTAGAGAGAGAGAGAGAGAAAGAGAGATATCGGGGTTTAGGGTTTGAGAGAGAGATAGAGAGAAATTGGGTGTTAGGGTTTAAAGAGAGACAAAGGGATTGGAGGTTAGGGGTTTACAGAGAGAGGTTCATATTATGGGTTTAGAGAGAGAGGGAGAGATTGGGGTTAGGGGTTTAGAAAGATAGAGAGAGTGGGGGGGAGTGAGTGAGTGAGAGACTACGGTTTAGGGGTTTAAAGAGAGATATTTTTGCGGTTAGAGAGAAAGAGAAATAGATTGGGGGTTAAGGGTTTGGGGATTAGAGAGAGAGGGAGAGATATAGGAGGTTATGGGTTGAGAGAAAGGGATATTGGATATTAAGGGTTTTAAGAGAGAGATTGGAGATTAGGGGTTTTATAAGAGAGAGAGATTGGAGTTTAGTGCTTTAGAGGGAGAAAGACATATTCCGGGTTAGAGATTTAGAGAGAGATATTGCGGTTTAGTGGTTTAGAGAGGGAGAATGGAGGTTAACGATTTAGAGAGAGAGATTGGAGGTTAGGAATTTAGTGTACGAGAGAGGGATATCAATGGTAAAGGTTTTAGAGAGAGAGAGAAATTGGGGGTTACTGGCTTAGAGAGAGAGATTTTTGGTTAAGGGTTTGGAGAGAGAAAGAGAGATTAATGATTATGGGTTTATAATGAGAGAGAGAGAGAGAGATTGCACGCTAGGGGTTTGGAGAGAGAGTTTGGGGGTTAGGGGTTTAGAGAGAGAGAGAGAGAGATTGGAGGTTAGAGATTTAGGTTGAGAGAGAGAGAGTTTGGTTTAGGGTTTAGGGGTTTAAGAGAGAGAGAGAGTGATTAGGGGTTCTAGGTTGAGAGAGAGATAGAGATTGGGGGTTAGGTGTTTAGAGAGAGACATGGGGGTATGGATTTAGAGAGAGAGGAAGAGAGACATAGAGAGAATTGGGGGTTAGTGGTTTAAACAAAAAGAGAGAGAGAGAGAGAGAGAGAGAGCAATGTTTAGGTGTTATTATTACATGGGTTAAATTAGTTTAGAGAGAGAGGTTAGAGTTTAGAGAGAGAGAGAGATTAAGGGTTTAGTGATTCAGAAGGTGGGGGTTAGGGGTTTAGAGAAAGAGTGAGAGAAAGAGAGATATTGGGGGTTAGGGATTCAGAGAGAGAGAGAGATCGGGGGTTAGAGGTTTAGAGAGATGGAGAGAGAGAGAGAGATTGGGGTTTAGGGGTTTAGAGAGAGAGATACTCAGAGTTAGGGGTTTAGAGAAAGAGAGAGAGAGATTGGGGGTTACCGATTTAGAGAGAGGTTGAGGGAGATATTGGAACTTAGGGGTTTAGAGAGAGAAAGAGAGAGAAAGAGAGATTGCGAGTTATGGGTATATAGAGAGAGAGAGGATGGGGGATAGGGGTTGAGAGAGAGAGACAGACATTGGGTGTTAATGGTTTAGAGAGAGAGTGGCAGATTGCATTTCATGGGTTTAGAGAAAGAGAGAGAAATAAATTGGGGGTGAAGGTTTAGGGTTTAGAGAGAGAGAAGGAGATATTGGAGGTTATCGATTTAGAGAGAGAGATTGCAGGTTAATAGTTTTGAGAGAGAGATTTGGGAATAGTTTTGAGAGAGAGATTTGGGATTAGGGGTCTAAAGAGAGAGAGAGATTGAAGTTTAGGTGTTTAGAGAGCGACCGAGAGATTTGGGGTTAGGAATTTAGAGAGAGAGATGGTGGTTTAGGGTTTTAAAGAGAGAGAGAGAGGATGGAGGTTAAATATTTTGTGAGAGAGAGAGATTGGGGGTTATTAGTTTAGATAAAGAGAAAGGGAGATTGGGGGTAAGGGGTTTAGAGAGAGAGAGAGATTTTTGGGGTTAGTGGCTTAGAGAGAGAGAGGTAGAAAGTGAGAGATTTGGGGTTAGGTATTGAGAGGGAGAGAGAGATTTGTATCTAGTGGTTTAGAGAGGGATATAGAGATTAGAGTTTAAAAGTTTTGAGACTGAGAGAGGTTGAGAGAGAGAGATATATTGTGGGTTAGGGGTTTAGAGATAGAGATTTAGATTTAGGGGTTTAGAGAGAGAGATATTGTGAGTTAGGGGTTTAGTGATAGAGATTTAGTGTTAGGGGTTTAGAGAGAGAGAGAGAGAAAGAGAGAGATTGAAGGTTACAAATTTACATTGAGAGAGAGAGAGGGAGAGGGAGATTGAGATTTAGGGGTTTAGCGACAGAGAGAAAGGGAGATTTGGGGTGATTATTTTAGAGAGAGAGAGAGAGAGAGATCGGGGGTTAGCGGTTTATAGAGAGAGAGATTTAATGTGTAAGGGTTTAGAGAGTGATATATATATTTAAGGAGTTAGGTATATATATATATATATATATATATATTGGGGGTTAGGATTTAGAGAGAGAGGGGCATTGGTTTTTAGGGGTTTAGAGAGAGAAAGAGATTAGAGTTAGGGGTTTAGATAGATAGACAGATAGTGAGTGTGTGTGTGTGTGTGTGTGTGTGTGTGTGAGAGAGAGAGAGAGAGAGAGATTGGGTGTTAGGTTTTAGAGAGAGACAAAGGGATTGGAGGTTAGGGGTTTAGATAGATAGTGTGTCTGTGTGTGTGTGTGAGAGAGAGAGAGAGATTGGGTGTTAGAGGTTTAAAGAGAGAGATTGCGGGATTGGGGTTTAGTTAGAGAGAAAGAAATATCAGGGGTCGGGGGTTTAGATAGAGTTTGAGATTGGTTTTTAGCATTTTAGAGAGATATAGAGAATGGGGGTTAGGGCTTTAGAGAGAGAGAGAGAGATAAAGAGATGAAGAGAGAGATTGGGAGTTAGGCATTTAGAGAGAGATAGACATACAAATAGAGAGAGATCATGGGTTAGGGGCTTAGAGAGAGTGAGAGAGATGGAGAGAGAGACAAAGATTAGCCAGTTTAGGGGTTTATAGAGAGAGAGAGAGAGATTGGGGATTAGCAGTTTATAGAAAGGGTGAGAAAGATATTGGAGTTTAGAGAGAAAGAGGTATTGGAGGTTAGATATATTGGGAATTGAGGGTTTAAGGACAAAGAGAGATTGGAGTTTAGGGATTTAGAGAGAGAAAGATATTTGGGGTTAGGGATTTAGAGAGAGAGAGAGGTCGTGGTTTAGGTGTTTATAGAGAGAGAATGGATTTTATGGGTTTAGAGAGAGAGAGAGAGATTAGGGGTCATTGTTTTAGAGAGAGAGAGAGAGGGAGATTGAATGTAAGGGGTTCAGAGAGAGAGACATATTGAAGGTTAGGGGTTTAGAGAGAGAGAGAGAGAGATTGGGGATTAGAGGTTTAGAGAGGTAGATTGGATTTGAGAGAGAGTGAGATTGATTACCTGTTATGGATTTACAGAGAGAGAGTGATGCAAAGAGGATTATTGGGGGCTAGGGATTTAGAGAGAAATAAAGAGAGATTGTAGATTAGGGGTTTTGAGAGAGAGAGAGAGAGAAAATGGGGGTTAGGTTTTGAGAGGGAGAGAGAGATTGAGAGTTTGGGGTTTAAGGAGAGAGACTAATTGGTGGTTAGGGGTTTAGAGAGAGAGTGAGAGATTCAGATTTAGGGGTTTGGAGATAGACAGAGACAGAGTTGGGGTTAGGGGTTTAGAGAGAGTGAGAGGCGAGAGATTGGAGGTTGAGGGTTTAAAGAGAGAGATTGGGGGTTATGGATTTAGATAGATAGAGAGAGAGATAGATAGATTGTAGGTTAGGTGTTTAGAAAGAGATTGGGGGATAAGTTTTTAGAGAGAGAGAGATTGGGGGTTAGAGGTTTAGAGAGAGATATTGGGGGTTGGGGTTTGTAGACAGAGATATTGGGGTTTATGCGTTTAGGGAGAAAGAGGGAGAGAGATTGAGGATTATGGGTTTAGAGAGAAAGGAAGAGAAACATATTGGGGGTTAGGTGTTTAGAGAGTGAGAGGAGAGAGATTGGAGGTCAGGGGTTTGGATACAAAGAGATTGGGGATTAGGAGTTTAAAGAAAGAAAGAAATTGGAGTTTAGGTGTTTAGAGAGAGGGAGTGATAGTGGTTGAGGGGTTTAGAAAAAGAGAGAGAATGGGGGTTAGGGGTTTAGAGATATAGATATTGGGCTAAGGGTTTTAGAGGGAGAGAGGGAGGTAGCGGTTTAAAGAGAGTTATTTAGAAAGAGAGAGATTTTGGGTTAGTCGTATAGAGAGAGAGAGAGATTGAGGCTTAGGGGTTTAGAGAGAGAGAGATTAGGGGTTATGGATTTAGAGAGATATTATAGGTTAGGGGTATAGATATAGATTGGAGGTTAGGTGTTTAGAAAGAGAGAGAGAGAGAGATTGAGGTTAGGGGTTTAGAGAGAGAGATCTTGGGTGTTCGGGTTTATAGAGAGAGAATAGGGGTTATGAATTTAGAGAGAGAGAGGGAGAGATTGGGGTTTATGGGTTTAGAGAGAAAGGGAGAAAATTATATTCGTGCTTGGGTGTTTAGAGGGAGAAAGAGAGAAATTGGGGGTTAGGGGTTTAGAGAGAGAGATTGGGGATTATGGGTTTAGGGGTATAGTGAGTGAGAGAGAGAGAGATTGGGTGTTAGTGGCTTAGAGAGAGAGATATATTAGGGGCTTGGGGTTTAGAGAGGGAGAAAGAAATTTCAGGGGTCATGGGTTTAGAGAGAGAGAAAATGGGGGTTAGTGATTTAGAGAGAGATATAGAGAAAGAGAGAAAGAGAGACATTGGGGGTTAGGGATTTAGAGAGACAAAGAGAGATATTTAGGGTTAGGAATTTAGTGAGAGGCATATAGAGAGAGAGATTGGGGTTTATAGGTTTAGAGAAAGAGATATTGGGGGTTAGTGGTTTAGAGACAGAGTGAGAGATTGCAATTTAGGGATTTAGATAGAGAGAGAAATAGATTAGGAGTTAAGGCTTAGGTGTTTAGAGAGAGAGAGAGAGATCGGGGGTTATGGATTTAGAGAGAGAGAGAGATTGTGGGTTAGGTGTTTAGAAAGAGATTGGGGGATAAGTGTTTAGAGAGAGAGGGAGATTGGGGGTTAGGGGTTTAGAGAGAGAGAGATCTTGGGGGTTGGGGTTTATAGAGAGAGAGATTGGGGGTTATGCATTTAGAGAGAGAGAGAGGGAGAGATTGAGGATTATGGGTTTAGAGAGAAAGGAAGAGAAAGATATTGGGGGTTAGGTGTTTAGAGAGAGAGGGGGGGTACTGGAGGTTAGGGATTTAGAGAGAGATTGGGGATTACGGGTTTAGAGAGAGAGATTTGGGTTAGGGGTTTAAATAGATAGATACATAGATAGATAGTGAGAGAGAGAGAGATTGGTGTTAAGGATTTACAGAGAGAGAAATGGATTAGGTTTTAGTGGTTTAGAGAGAGAGATTGAGATTAGGGGTTCAGAGAGAGAGAGAGAGAGAGAGAGAGATTGGGGTCTTGGTGTTTAGAGAGAGAGAAAGAAATATCATGGGTCAGAGGTTTAGAGAGAGAGTGAGATTGGCTGTTAGGGGTTTGGAGAGAGAGAAAATGGGGGTTAGGGATTTAGAGAGAGAGAGAGAGAAAGAGAGATATTGGGGGTTATGGATTTAGAGAGACATAGAGAGATTGGGGGTTAGGAATTTTGTGTGTGTGTGTGTGTCAGAGAGAGAGAGAGATTGGGGTTTGGGGTTTTAGAGAGGGATAGAGATTGGGGGTTAGGGTTTGAGAAAGAGAGAGAGAGAGAGAGAGAGAGAGAGAGATTGGGATTTAGGTGTTTATGTAGAGAGAATAGAGGTTAGTGGTTGAGAGAGAGAGAGAGTTTGGAGGTTAGGGGTTTAGAATAGAGTGAGATATTGTGCTTTATGAGTTTAGTGTGAGAGAGAAATAGATTGGGGGTTAAGGGTTAGGTGTTTAGAGAGAGAGAGAGGTTTATAGTTGAAATAGAGAGAGAGATTGGAGGTTAATAGTTTCGAGAGAGAGAGATATTGGGGATTAGGGGTTTAAATAGAGAGAGAGAGAGAGAGAGAGAGAGAGATTGGATTTTAGGGTCTTAGAGAGAGAGATTTGGTGTTAGGGATTTAGAGAGAGAGAGAGTGGGGTTTAGGGGTTTAGAGAGAGAGAGTGCAAGATTGGGGTAATGGGTTTAGAGAGAGAGAGAGAGAGATAATTAGGGGTTTAGAGAGAGTGATATAGATAGGGAGATATTTTGGGTTAGGTGTTTAGAGAGAGATAGATTTATGGTTAGGGTTTTAAAGAGAGAGAGAGATTGGGGGTTATGGATTTAGAGAGAGAGAGATATTGTGGGATATGTGTTAAGAGAAAGATTGGGGTTAGGTGTTTAGAGAGAGAGAGAGAGATATTGTGGGATATGTGTTAAGAGAAAGATTGGGGTTAGGTGTTTAGAGAGAGAGAGAGAGAGAGATTGGGGGTTAGGGATTTAGAGAGAGAGAGAAAGGGAGAAGGAGATTGACGTTTAGGGTTTTAGAGATAAAGGGAGAGACATATATTGGGGGTTAGTGGCCTAGTGAGAGAGAAAGGGATTGAGCATTAGGGATTTAGAGAGACAGATTGGCGATTAGAGGTTAAGAGAGAAAGATTTTGGGGTTAGAGAGAGAGAGAGATTGGTATTCAGGATTTAAAGAGAGAGAAAGGGATTGGGGGTTAGGGGTTAGAGAGAGAGATTGTGATTAGTGTTTTAGAGAGAGATAGAGAGATTGGGGTTAGCAGTTTAGATAAATAGATAGATAGTGAGAGAGATAGAGATTGGGTGTTAGAGATAGAGAGAGAGATAGAGATTCATGGACTGAGGTTTAGAGAGAGAGAATGAAATATCGAGGGTCATGGGTTTAGAGAGAGAGTTAGATTGGTTGTTAGGGATTTAGAGAGATAAAGAGAATGGATGTTAGGGGTTGAGAGAGAGAGAGAGAGAAAGAGAGAAAGATAGATATTAGGTGTTAAGAAATAATAGAGAGACAAAGATCAGGGGTTAGGGGTTTAGAGAAATGGAGAGAGAGAGATAGAGAGAGAATGGGGTTTAGAGGTTTAGAGAGAGAGATTGGCAGTTAGGTTTTTAGAGAGTGAGAGAGAGAGAGAGAGAGAGAGATTGGGGGTTATCGGTTTAGAGAGAGGGTGAGGGAGATATTGGAGTTTAGGGGTTTAGAGAGAGAAATAGAGATTCAATGAGGGTTAGGGGTTGAAAGAGAGAGAGAGCGAGAGAGATATTGGGGGTTAGGGGATTAGAGAGAGAGTGAGAGAGATTGTGGTTTAGGGGTGTAGAGAGAGAGAAATAGATTAGGGGTTAAGGTTTAGGTGCTTAGAGAGAGAGAGAGAGATTGGAGGTTATGTGTTTAGAGAGAGAGATTGGAGTTTAGAGAGAGAGATATTGGAGGTTAAGGGTTTTGAGAGAGAGACATTAGGGATTAGGTGTTTAGAGAGAGAGAGAGAGAGAGATTGGAGTTTAGGGTTTTAGAGAGAGAAAGAGAGATTTGGTGTTATGGATTTAGAGAGACAGAGAGAGATTGTGGTCTACAGGTTTAGAGAGAGAGAGCATGGAGGCTAAAGGTTTATAGAGGGAGAGAGATTGGGGGTTATTACTTTAGATAAAGAAAGAGGGAGATTGAGGGTAAGTGGTTTAGAGAGAGAGAGAGAGATTAGGGGTTTAGAGAAATAGAGAGAATGGGGGTAAGGGTTTTAAAGAGAGAGAGAAATACGAAAAGATAGAGATTGGGGGTTAGGGATTGAGAGAGAGAGGGAGAGAGAGAGATTGGGTGTTAGGGTTTAGAGAGAGAGAAAGGGATTGGAGGTTAGGGTTTACAGAGAGGTTCATATTAGTGGTTTAAAGAGAGAGAGGGAGATTGGGGTTAGGGTTTTAGAGAGAGAGAGAGAGAGATTGGGTGTTAGGGGTTTAAAGATAGTGATTGGGGGCTTGGGGTTTAGTTAGATAGAGATTGGGGTTTGTAACTTGTTATGGATTTACAGAGAGAGAGTGATACAAAGAGGATTATTGGGGGCTAGGGGCATAGAGAGAAATAAAGAGAGATTGGAGGTTAGGGGTTTTGAGAGAGAGAGAGAGAAAGAGAATGAGGGTTAGGTTTTCAGAGGGTGAGAGAGATTGGGAGTTTGGGGTTTAAGGAGACGGAGTAATTGGTGGTTAGGGATTTAGAGAGAGAGAGTGAGAGATTCATATTTAGGGGCTTTGAGACAGATATAGATAGTATTGGGGTTAAGGGTTTAGAGAGAGAGAGAGAGAGAGAGAGAGAGAGAGAGAGAGAGTTGGGGTTATGGGTTTAGAGAGAGTGAGAGAAGAGAGATTGGAGGTCAGGGGTTTAGGGAGAGAGAGAGATTGGGGATTAGGGGTTTAAAGAAAGAAATAAATTGGAGTGTAAGGGTTTAGAGAGAGAGATTTGGGGCCATGGATTTAGAGAGAGGGAGGGATAGTGGTTGAGGGGTTTAGAGAGAGAGAGAATGGGAGTTAGGGGTTTAGAGAGATAGATATTAGGGAAAGGGTTTTAGAGGGAGAGTGAGAGGTAGGGGTTTAAAGAGAGATTTAGAAAGAGATATATTTGGGTTTAGGTGTTTAGAGAGAGAGAGAGAGATTGAGATTAGGGGTTCAAAGAGAGAGAGATTGGGGCTATGGGTTTGGATAGATATATTGATAGATAGTGAGAGAGAGAGAGAATAGGGGTTAGTGGTTTAGAGAGAGAGAGATATTAGGGGTTTGGGGTTTAGAGAGGGAGAAATAAATATTAGGGGTCATGGGTTTAGAGAGAGAAAAAATGGTGGTTAGGGATTTAGAGAGAGAGAGAAAGAGAGACATTGGGGTTAGGGATTTAGAGAGACAAAGAGAGATATTGGGGATTTGGAATTTCGTGAGAGGCAGAGAGAGAGGGATTTATGGATTTAGAGAGAGAGAGATTAAGGGTTAGGGTTTTAGAGAGAGATAGAGATTGGGGGTTAGTGGTTTAGAGAGAGTGTGTGAGATTGCGATTTAAGGATTTAGAGAGAGAGAGAGAAATAGATTGGAGGCTAAGGGTTAGGGGTTTAGAGAGAGAGATACATAGAGGTTGGAGTTGAGAAGGAGAGACATTTGGGGTTAGGTGTTCAGAGAGAGAGAAAGAGATTCAAGGTTAGAGGTTTAGAGAGACAGAGAGATATTGGGGGTTATGGATTTAGAGAGAGAGAGAGAGAGAGAGAGAAAGAGAGAGATTGTGGGTTAGGTGTTTAGAAATAGATTAGGGGATAGGTCTTTAGAGAGAGAGAGATTGGGGGTTAGGGGTTTAGATAGAGAGAGATCTTGGGGGTTGGGGTTTATAGAGAGAGAGATTGGGGGTTATGGATTTAGAGAGAGAGAGAGAAGGAGAGATTGAGGTTTATGGGTTTAGAGAGAAAGGAAGAGAAATATATTGGGGGTTAGGTGTTTAGAGAGAGAGAGAGAGTTGGATTGTTGGTTAGGGGTTGAGAGAGAGATTGGGATTATGCATTTAGAGAGAGATATTTGGGTTAGGTGTTTATATATATAGAATAATATATAGTGAGAGAGAGATATATATTTGGTGTTAAGGGTTTACAGAGAGAGAAAGGGATTAGGTTTTAGGGGGTTAGAGAGAGAGAGAGAGAGAGATTGTGGTTAGGGGTTTAGAGGGAGAGTGATATTGGTTGTTAGGGGTTTAGAGAGAGAGAAAATGGGGGTTTGGGATTTAGAGAGAGAGAGAGAAAGAGAGATTTTGGGGGTCAGGGATTTAGACAGACATAGAGAGATTGGGGGTTAGGAATTTTGTGTGTGTGTGTGTGTGTGTGAGAAAGAGAGAGAGAGATTACGGTTTAGCGGCTTAGAGAGAGAGAGAGAGATTGGGGGTTAGGGTTTTAGAGAGAGAGATATATCGAGATTGGGAGTTAGTGGCTTATAAAGAGAAAATAGGAGTTAGTGGTTGAGAGAGAGATAGAGTTTGGAGGTTAGGGGTTTAGACATAGAGTGAGATATTGCGCTTTAGGGGTTTAGTGAGAGAGAGAAATAGATTGGGGGTTAAGGGTTAGGTGTTTAGAGAGAGAGAGAGAAAGAGAGAGAGAGAGAGAGGTTTATAGTTGACATAGAGGGAGGGATTGGAGGTTAATAGTTTAGAGAGAGAGAGATTGGGGATTAGGGGTTTAAATAGAGAGAGAGAGAGAGAGAGATTGGAATTTAGGGGCTTAGAGAGAGAGATTTGGGGTTAGGGATTTAGAGAGAGAGAGTGGGGTTTAGGGCTTTAGAAAGAGAGTGTGTGAGATTGAGTTAATTGGTTTAGAGAGAGAGAATTAGGGGTTTAGACAGAGTGATATAGATAGGAAGATATTTTAGGTTAGGTGTTTAGAGAGAGAGATGTAGAGAGAGAGATAGATTTATGGTTAGGGGTTTAGAGAGAAAGAGTTTTGGGTTAGAGCTTGGGATGGATAGATAGATAGTGAGTGAGTGAGAGAGAGAGATTGGTATTTGGGATTGGGGTTTAAGGGTTTAGAGAGAGAGATTGTGATTAGTGTTTTAGAGAGAGAAAGAGAGATTCATGGCTTAGGGTTTAGAGAGAGAGAATGAAATATCGGGGGTCATTGGTTTAGAGAGAGAGTTAGATTGGTTGTTAGGGGTTTAGAGAGATAGATAGAATGGGAGTTAGGGGTTGAGAAACAGAGAAAGAAATATATTGGGGGTTAGGGATTCCGAGAGAAAGGGAGATATATATATTGGGGGTTAGGGGTGTAGAAAGAGAGAGAGAGAGAGAGAGAGAGAGAGAGAGAGAGGGTTAGGGTTTTTGACATAGGGATAGAGATGGAGTGAGAGATTAGGGTTTAGGGGTTTAGAGAGAGAGTTTGGGAGTTAGGGTTTTAGAGAGATTAAGAGAGACTGGGAGTTAGGGGTTTATAGAGAAAAAGAGAGACTGGGAGTTAGGGGTTTAGAGAAAGAGAGAGAGAGATTTGGGGTTACGGGTTTAGAGAGAGAGTGAGTGAGAGACTATGGTTTAGGGGTTTAGAGAGAGATTTTTGGTGTTAGATAGATAGATAGATAGAGAGAGAGAGAGAGAAATAGACTGTGCGTTAATGGTTTGGGGACTAGAGAGAGAGGGAGAGATATAGGAGGTTATGGGTTTAGAGGGAGAGAGATTGGATATTAAGAGTTTAGAGAGAGATTTTGGGGATTTGGGTTTTAAGAGAGAGAGATTGCAGTTTAGTTCTTTAGAGAGAGAAAGACATATTTGGAGTTAGGGATTTAGAGCGAGAGATATTGTGGTTTAGGGGTTTAGAGAGAGAGAGAAAGGAGTTTAAAGGTTTAAAGAGAGATATTGGAGGTTAGGAGTTTAATTGAAGAGAGAGAGAGGAATGTTGAGGGTAAAGGGTTTAGAGAGAGAGAGCTAGATTGGGTGTTATGGTTTTAGAGAGAGATAAAGGGATTGGACATTAGGGGTTTAGAGAGAGAGAGAGAGAGAGAGAGAGAGAGATTAGGTGTAGCTAGGGTTTTACCCCTAGCTTGTGCCAATGAGCACCTACTAAGGAGAATGGACTCCTTAGTAGCAGTTCAATAATATTAAACTAATTATGCAATAAACAAAAAATTAAATTATTTCTAAGACAAGCATGAAGCATAAACACCAAAATGAAAGAATGACTTTGTATTGATGTTACCTTGAGTGTCAAGGTTGGTGAAGCCCTTTGCAGTGTCCAAGAGGATGCTCCAAGCTTCAAGAATGCTCCTTCTCCTTCTCCAATGTTGGGAATGGGCCAAAGGTGGCTCTCAAGGTGAAAATAGTTCAAAGGTGAACTAGGGTTTCGAGAGAGATTTTGGCAGAGTAAGGGTGCTTGTGATTGTGGATATGGAATAAGGGATCTCCATCACCTATTTATAGTTTTTTGGTGGTGGAGTGCTGACCCATGGTTTTAGGAAACACATGGTTTTCGGCAGCTGTATAGGGTTTTTTTCTCCTTTTCCTCATTATTTTATATTTTTATTCCCTTTTTAGGGGATTTTTGCTATTTTTGGAGGAAAAGGGGGTTTTTTTAGCCTTTTTTAGGCTATTTTGAGGGTTTTTTTGGCCTTTTGGAGGCATTTTAGGCCTTTTGGAGGCTTTTTAATGGGTTTTTTGGGATTTTTAATGGAAATATGGTAGGAAAATGGACAAATGAGTCATATAATGTGGTAAATGAGCTAGTGAGCACTTTTTGGGTGTTAACAGATTGCCCCCTGATGTGCGAGGTCAGGAGCTCATCGTATGGCCGATGGACATCATAAGTCATGAATGGTTTTCCTGGGATGTGGAGAGAAGAGAAGAAACAAACTGAAGCCCGGAACAACGATCCCGAACAACTGCCAGACCTAAAAGTACATAACCTCAATAATGGATGAGGAATCATCTGATCATATGGACGAGGCGGGCATACCCATGCTCGTATCAGGATATAACATAACAATAACAATGGGGTCCAAAAAATGGGGACCTGAAATATACATGACCTCAAAAACTGAATGAGGAATAATCTCAATATATGGACGAGGCGGGCATACCCATGCTCGTATAAAGATACATAAACAGAACTGTGAGGCCCAAAAAAGGGGACCTGTAAGATACATGACCACTGTGTACATCATAAGAGTCCAAAAGGGGACACAAATCTGGGACATACTGCTGAGCGGATCATGTGTGAACTGCAGAACTGCTGCACTGGAACAATCAACAGTGCTACTGAGTGTGGTACCAAAGGAACTGATGAGCTGCTCTGGAACTGAAACTGGGTACTCAAGGAAACATGAAACTGGATGGCTTCCGAATACAAACGCCAATGCAGCCCGGACATCCACGGGAACATACAACTGGGCGTTCCGAAGTGACTCACCAATGTGCTAGAGTCGGGGGAAATCCGGGGTCTTCGACAAAAAACTGATGGAATATAATCCTACGCGATCCTCAACGATGCGATCAAGGTGCTGAAGTCGAGCATGTGAGGAACGACCACTCGGAGAGGCAATGATGTCTCCTCTCAGAATGATCCGTAGGCACTTACCACAGATGGTGATAAGTCCAAGGCGTAGGGACCTCTGGGCCTATCCTCTGGAATAGAGGAGCTGTCGTCGACAGAGGGAGACCTGCCCCTATCAAGGCAATGATGTTTCCTTGACAGGAGCGCGAGGTGGAGAACCGAAATGTGGTAGTACTGATGGCAGGACTGATCAAATTGTGGGTGGATAACTGGGCAAGTAGAGTGGGTGGACTCAAACTTCCTTTGTTCAGAGTATGATAATGGGAATGATCTGGCAGCATATGAAACTGACTGAGGGGAAAGGGATCATAGCTGTAATGAATCTAGGAGGATAACTGGCTGAGGGAGACTCAAGCTGGTGTAACATGGCAGGAGACTGCAGAATACTCTGAACAAAGGCGACCTAATTGGGGGTGCTGCCGAGATGATCGATCATAGTGCCATGAGGCACGGGAGGATACTTCTTCATGGGTTAAGGAACTAGAAGAAGTGTGTGGATAAAATGATACTGTCGTGTGGATTTTACGAGCCCAAGACAGTTCATGCTCGTGGTTGCTTTCAATTTTAAGGAGTCTGAAAGCGATAAGAAGACTCTGAAGTGATGGAATGGTACTGTCGTGTGGATTTTACGAGCCCAGGACAGTTCATGCTCGTGGTTGCTTTCAATTTTAGAGAGTCTGAAAGCAAGTAAGAAGACTCCAGGGGGTTGCTTTTTCGTAGATTTAGTCTCCAAGGCCCAAAGAAGCATAAAAGGATGCAATGAAGAACTCTTCTAGCCGGTGTGACTAGAGTATTCCTTTTTCGTAATTAGTCTACCAGGTCCGGAAAAGGGTTAAACTTATACCAGATAGACGCCCTTTCAGGTACTTTAACGAGCATGAAAGGAAGCAAGATTGCTCGGCGATCTTTTCATTCTTTTAGGAGTCAGAAAAGAGCTTAACGGAAACTCCCTAAGTGCCTTTTTCGTAAAGGACTTGTCCGGCCCGAAAAAGGGATAAAATTATACCGAACAAAAGGAATGGCCAGGCAAGGAGGAAGTGTTCAATCAAGGTTGAGTAATGATGACCAAGAACGAGGGTAGGTGGGAACACTGATGGACCTCCTTGCGGGGTAGATGAAATGGTGGCAAAATAACGAGACATTTGCAGTATGACAGGAGTGAATGGCTCATGTAAAAAAAAAAATGTGGAACAATCCGATGGCGGCCGATGTGGCACGTAAACCGAGGCAGCAAGGTGTTGGGACACAATGTTGAAATTATATCAAGTGAGAGCGAGAAATGATCTCAAGCATCATCACGAGATCGGACAAATGAATCCGGCGATATAAAGGATGTCAAAAACGGGTAACGGCCGATGTGGCACGCAAACCGAGGTGACGGGGGCATTTTGAAAAATGCCCGGAAAATCTGGAGGTGAGAGCGAGAAATGATCTCTAGCATCATCACCAGCTCGGAAAAATGAATCCGATGATATAAAATATGTGAAAAACGGAGAACGGCCGATGTGGCACGCAAACCGAGGCGACTAGTGGCGTCTGAAAAAAGGGTAAAACATGACAGGACAAAAATAATGCAACGAGGTGACCATCATGACGGTCACGTCGCGCTGATTCCAGTGGTGGAAACGGTTTGGAAAACGGACGCCGTATGGGGCCAGAATGATCAAAACAAGAAAAAGTCAACTGACTATAAATAGTGGTGGGTCCAACATGACATGTGTCATTTGTACTTTGTTGACTTTGACTTGTGAGTTAAGTGGACCAGAGCTTAGGTGGCATTTCTGGACGATCCGTCTGGCTGTTTGCAGATCCGCGAGGTACAGGTATTTCAGTGAACTCATACCTGCATATTTTTTCGGGAGGGGGGTGGTCTAAAATAGCTTGGACTTTTAGAGGGTCAACAGTAATTCCTTTCTGGGAAACAATGAAACCCAACAATCGGCCTGCCGGTACGCAAAAAACACACTTGTGTGGGTTCAAGCGAATTTGGTATTTGCGACAACGCAGAAAAATTTGCCGAAGGTCGTTAAGGTGGTCTGATCGTTTCCGGGAACGAGCTGTAAGGTCATCAAGGTAGACTAGCAAGATATGGACCAAGTCGTGGAAGCAGTAGGTCATGGCCCGCTGGAAAGTGGCACCAGCATTTTTGAGGCCGAAAGGCATGACGCGATAGGCAAAGGTGCCCCAAGGGGTAGTAAAGGCAGTTTTGTACTGGTCTTCCTTACGGATCTGAATCTGATTATATCCGGAAAAACCATCCATGAAGGAGAGGACCTCATGTCCCGCACACGCATCTATGAGTTGATCGATGAACGGCGTGGGGAAGTTGTCCTTGGGACAAGCATAGTTTAAGTCACGGAAGTCAGTGCATACGCGGATGGTGCCTTGATTTTTGTTAACTGGAACAGGGTTTGAAACCCATGTGGTATAGGCAATAGGATAAATGAACCCTGCCTTGCGCAGCTTCTCAATCTCGGCTTTGACAGCTGGGAGCTTGGAGGGATGAATGGGGCGCTGTTTCTGACGAACAGGGGTTACATCAGGCCATGTGTCAATGTGGTGCTCTATAATTGCGGGATCAAGACCAGGCATTTCGGTATAGGACCAGGCAAAGACATCACGGAATTCTTTGAAAAGGTGTGTGTAGTCCTCGATCTCTTGTTTACTGCAGAATGCTCCTAAGGTAATGAGTTCAGGAGCACGACCTGGAGCAGCAATATCAACTTGGATGACAGGTGAGATGTTGGCCATGTTTCCCTCCTCGAAGGCATCAGGAGCAGGAATAGGGTCCTTGAACCAGTCAACCTTGGTGGGGAGGAAGTCTTTGGATTCGACCGCGTATTGGGTAGCGGTGCTAGAGGAAGACGCTTCTGGGATGAAATAGGAACGGTGGTGCATATCATCCCAAGGATAATCCGGGGCAGTTAGGGCCTCAAGAATCTCCTCATCAGTACGGAAAGTCTGTGTCATCAAATCGGTTGACGAGGGGGTAGTAGAAGTGTTGGTTGAAGAGATCATGTAGATGATATTAACCTCTTCAGAAGGGGGAGAGACCGGGGGGTAGATCTCCTCAATGGTAGGTGGTGCCGTCTCAAGATCCAGATTGTTCATCTCATAAAGAGCTGCTCTGTAATCCGGGAGATCGGGACAATGATGTGAATAGTGCCCGTAAATACCGCATATGGCGCAGGAGTGGTTGGTACGTAGGGACTTATCTTTAGGCTTAGGAGTCGGGTTGAGTTCGACAGTTGGGATGTTGGGGTCATCATCGAGCATTTGCATGTGCTTCTGCAATGCGGGTAACTGTGGGCATTGGTGGGTTGCATGACCCAACTCGTCGCACAGCGAGCATTTGGGAGGAGCACGAAATACTGGAGGGTTTTTGACTGTCTTGGGAGGTGGTACAGCAGTGTAAGGTTGTGGACCTCTGCCCCCAGTGGGTTTGGGAGTAGGAGGAGGTGTCGTGGAGGATGAAGGGGTAGAGGTACCAGGAGGTGGCTTAGTGGTAGTAGCCATGGGTTGCACCGGCTGGAGGACGACATCTGGTGTCGGCGGGCGAACGGGAGGCGAAAGATACCATACAGGTAATCCCAAGGTTAACCCAGGGAGGCTAAGGGTAGCCATGACCGGGGCGCTTACTACTCCTGCTGGAGGAACTAGGAAGGGGATCGTATGGATCGGTGTAACACCAATGTGGCTAGGTACCAATGGTGGTTTAGGCAACAATGATGGTTGAGTGTTAGGTGGTAGGATGTCGTGGGACAAGGTACATAAGTCAGACATTTCGGGCGTAGATGACGGCTGAAGAATGGATTGAAAGGTGGAGGTCATCGACGCGTCTGAGTAGACTCCAGGCCCCGAAGAGGAAACAAACGAGGTAGTGGCAGGAGAAACAGGTTGTTCAATCATGGGGAGAACATTTTTCGGTGCCGCGGGAGCACTGGGATCATAGTAGGTGAGCTGGTCAATTTTAACCACGCGTCCCTCATGGGGGAACATCATGGTGCGAAAGACAGAAGAGGCAACCGCCCGCATGGCATACATGTAGCTGCGGCCAAGTAAAAGGTTGTAATCCAATTGGGCATTGATTACCTCTATGTCAATAAGGACTGTTTTACCACCTAACTGGACTGGAACGTTGGGTAGAAGGCCTTGGGGCTGGGCCGAACGACCGTCGTAGGCACGTAACGCAGTGGTGGACTGCTGGAGAGGAGGGGATCCTAGCTTCTGCCATACAAATGTAGACATAACGCATGTGGAAGCACCCTCATCGATGATGCACCGATGGATAACAAGATTCCTAACGGAGACAGTAACTTGGAAGGCTAAGCTGGAAGGTAGGCGTGGTTCAGACTGGTCTAAATCAAAGGCCATCAAATGCGAATCGGTTGGGTCAATCCCCCCAATGGCGGAGAGTAAAGTCTTGCGCTGGGAAGGGCAGTTCTTCAAAACTTCTAACGCAGACATGGCTGCGGGAGATTGGGCTAGGTCGTCTACGATGTTGTAGTTTGACGCAGCACGCGCATTAGGGTTATTGTTGATTCGGCGCAGTGGGAAACGAGGTGCTTTCGTAGCGCCGTCTGTGGGGGGCGGAGGTATACGTAACGCCTGATCGGTGGGGTGGGCGTTAGTAGTTTTATCCATGGGAGGGGCTTCAGAGGTGGAGCCATATTGGTTCCGACGGGTCTGTAGGTTGACGTCAGCAGATGACATCATTAGTAAGTGGTGGGTACCTGAGTCGAACATGGGTTGATCAGGAGCAGCGTAGGTGATCTGTTGTTGTTGGGGTTGCACGTTAGCTTGAGGGGCCAACGGCTGAGTGTTCACCACGCCTTGGGTCGGTAAGGGGTTTTGCAGCACCACAGGGGGTTGCTGAGGTTGGGGGGGGTTGGGCGGTGCTTGGGGAGCCGCATGCCCTTGGCGATGGGCCTCGTCAACCCAAAGCTGCCGAGCTCGCTCCAAGTGTGGGCAAGCATGGGTGTAATGTCCATAGACCCCGCAAATAGAACAAGGGTGATTTGTTCGGAGATTGGGGTTTTTGGCCTGCTTGGGCGGGCGATCAGGGTTTTGATTAGCGGGGGCCGCATTATTGTTGTCAGGGGGATTAGCCGGTTGACCAGCCTGGTCTGCGAAACCAGAGATTCTGGGTTCGATCCCCAGCGGAGTCGCCAAAACTGTAGCTAGGGTTTTACCCCTAGCTTGTGCCAATGAGCACCTACTAAGGAGAATGGACTCCTTAGTAGCAGTTCAATAATATTAAACTAATTATGCAATAAACAAAAAATTAAATTATTTCTAAGACAAGCATGAAGCATAAACACCAAAATGAAAGAATGACTTTGTATTGATGTTACCTTGAGTGTCAAGGTTGGTGAAGCCCTTTGCAGTGTCCAAGAGGATGCTCCAAGCTTCAAGAATGCTCCTTCTCCTTCTCCAATGTTGGGAATGGGCCAAAGGTGGCTCTCAAGGTGAAAATAGTTCAAAGGTGAACTAGGGTTTCGAGAGAGATTTTGGCAGAGTAAGGGTGCTTGTGATTGTGGATATGGAATAAGGGATCTCCATCACCTATTTATAGTTTTTTGGTGGTGGAGTGCTGACCCATGGTTTTAGGAAACACATGGTTTTCGGCAGCTGTATAGGGTTTTTTTCTCCTTTTCCTCATTATTTTATATTTTTATTCCCTTTTTAGGGGATTTTTGCTATTTTTGGAGGAAAAGGGGGTTTTTTTAGCCTTTTTTAGGCTATTTTGAGGGTTTTTTTGGCCTTTTGGAGGCATTTTAGGCCTTTTGAAGGCTTTTTAATGGGTTTTTTTGGGATTTTTAATGGAAATATGGTAGGAAAATGGACAAATGAGTCATATAATGTGGTAAATGAGCTAGTGAGCACTTTTTGGGTGTTAACATTAGGGTTAGGGCTTTAGATAGATATATAGATAGTAAGAGAGAGATTGGGTGTTAGGGGTTTAGAGACAGAGATTGGGGCTTGGGGTTTAGAAAGAGATAAAGAAATATCAGGGGTTAGGGGTTCAAAGAGAGAGAGAGATTGGGGTTAGGGGTTTAGATAGATATATAGATAGTGAGAGGGAGAGATTGGGTGTTAGGGGTTTAGAGAGAGATATTGGGGCTTGTGGTTTAGATAGAGATAAAGAAATATAGAGGGTTAGGGGTTCAAAGAGAGAATGATATTCGTTGTTAGGGTCTTAGAGAGATATAGAGAATGGCGGTTAGGGTTTTAGAGAGAGAGAGAGAGAGATATTGGGGGTTAGGAATTGTGAGAGAGAGAGAGAGGAACCAGGGGTCAGGGGTTTGGATAGAGGGATAGAGATGGAGTGATAGATTGGGGTTTAGCGATTTATAGAGAGAGAGACATATTATGGGTTAGGGATTTAGATGAGAGAGAGAGATTGGAGGTTAGCGATCTAGAGAGATATTGGAGTTTATGGTTTTAGAGAGAGAAAGAGATATTGGGAGTTAGGGGTTTAGAGAGAGAGAGAGTTTTAGGGTTAAGGGTTTAGAGAGAGAGTGAGTGAGAGACTGCGATTTAGGGGTTTACAGAGAGAGATTTCTGGGGTTAAAGAGAGAGAGAAATAGATTGGGGATTAGAGAGTGAGGGAGAGATATGGGAGGTTATTGGTTTAAAGAGAGAGATTGGAGATTAAGGTTTTAGAGAGAGAGATATTGTGGATTAGGGGTTTTAAGAGAGAGAGATTGGAGTTTAGTGATTTAAAGAGAGAATGGAATATTTGGGGTTAGGGATTTAGAGAAAGACAAAGAGATATAGGTTTAGGGTTTTATGGAGAAAGAGAATGGAGGTTAAAGGTTTAGAGAGAGAAATTGAGGGTTAAGGGCTTAGTGAGAGAGAGTGAGATTCGAATAAGGGTCTTAGAGAGAGAGAGAGAGAGAGAGAGAGAGAGAGAGAGAGAGTTAGTGGTTTAGAGAGAGTTATATAGAAAGAGAGAGATTTGGGGTTATGTGTTTAGAGAGAGAGAGAGAGAGAGAGATTTATGGTTAGGGTTTGAGAGAGAGAGAGAGAGAGATTTATGGTTATGGTTTGAGAGAGAGAGAGAGATTTATGGTTAGGGTTTTAGAGAGAGAGAGAGAGAGAGCTTGTGGGCTAGAATTTGAGAGAGATATTATGGGTTAGGCATTTAGGGGGAGAGAGAGAGTGCGAGAGAGAGATTTAGATGGAGAGAGATAATGGAGGTTAGTGATCCAAAGAGATGTTGGAGTTTAGGGTTTTAGAGAGAAAAGAGATATTGGGAGTTAGGGGTTTAGAGAGAGAGAGAGAGAGAGTTTTGGGGTTAACAGTTTAGAGAGAGAGTGAGTGAGAGACTCTGATTTAGGGGTTTACGGAGAGAGATTTATGGAGTTAGAGAGAGAGAGAGAAATAGATTGGGGATTAATAATTTGGGGATTAGAGAGTGAGAGAGAGATATGGGAGGTTATTGGTTTAGAGAGAGAGATTGGAGATTAAGGTTTTAGAGAGAGAGAGATTGTGGATTAAGGGTTTTAAGAGAGAGAGATTGGAGTTTAGTGATTTAAAGAGAGAATGGAATGTTTGGGGTTAGGGATTTAGAGAGAGACAATGGAGGTTAAAGGTTTAGAGGGAGAGATTGGAGGTTAGGATTTTAGTGAAAGAGAGAGAGAGAGGGATATTGAGGGTAAAGGGCTTAGAGAGAGAAGGATAGAAAGAGATTAGGGGTTAGTGTTTTAGAGAGGAAGATAGATAGAAAGAGAGAGATTTGGGGTTAGTTGTTTGGAGAAAGATTTAGGGTTAAGGGTTTAGAAAGAGAAAGAGAGATTGGGGGTTATGGTTTTAGAGAGAGAGAGAGAGAGAGAGAGAGAGAGAAATAGATTGTGGGTTAGGGGTTTGGAGAGAGAGTTTGGGGGTTAGGGGTTTAGAGAGATAGAGAGAGATTGGAGGTTAGAGGTTTAGGTTGAGACAGAGAGAGAGATTGGTTTAGGGTTACGGGGTTTAGAGAGAGAGAGAGTAATTCGGGGTTAGGGGTTTAGAGAGAGAGTGTGTGATTAGGGATTAGGGGTTTAGAGGTAGAAATAGATTTTTGTTAGGGGTTTAGAGAGAGACATGGGGGTAGGAGTTTAGAGAGAGAGATAGAGAGAGAATTGGGGTTAGTGGTTTAAACAGAGAGATAGAGAGAGCAATATTTAGGTGTTATTATTACATGGGTTAAATTAGTTTATAGAGAGAGTGAGGTTGGATATGAGAGAGAGATGAGAGAGGGTTTAGAGAGAGAGAGAGAGAGAGATATTGAGGATTAGGTGTTTAAAGAGAGCGAGAGATATTGGAATTTAGGGGTTTGTAGAGAGAGAGATATTTGGGGTTAGGGATTTACAGAAAGAGAAAGAGATTGAGGTTTAGGGGTTTATGGAGAGAGAGAATGGAGGTTAAAGGTTTAGAGAGAGAAATTGAGGGTTAAGGGTTTAGTGAGAGAGGGTGAGATTGGGGTAAGGGGATTAGAGAGAGAGAGAGTTAGGGGATTAGAGAGAGTTATATAGAAAGAGAGAGATTTGGAGTTATTTGTTTAGAGAGAGAGATAGAGAGATTTATGGTTAGGGCTTTAGAGAGAGAGAGATTAGGGGTTATGGATTTAGAGAGAGAGAGAGAGAGAGAGAGAGAGAGAGCTTGTGGGTTAGGATTTGAGAGAGATATTGTAGGTTAGGTGTTTAGGGGGAGAGAGAGAGAAAGTGAGAGAGAGAGAGAGGGATTTCTGGGATTAGGGGTTTAGAGAGAGATTTTGGGGGTTAGGGTTTATAGAGAGAGAGAGAGAGAGAGAGAGAGATCGGGGGTTAGGGATTTAGAGCGAGCGAGAGAGAGAGATTGGGTGAGAGGGATATTGGAATTTAGGGGTTTAGAGAGAAAGGGAGAGACATATATTGAGGGTTAAAGGCTTAGAGAGAGGGAAAGGGATTGAGGGTTAGGGGTTTAGAGAGAGAGAGAAAGAGATTGGGGATTATGGGTTTAGAGAGAGAGAAATTGTGGTTAGGGGTTTGGAGAGAGAGAGAGAGAGAGAGAGAGAGAGAGAGAGAGAGAGAGAGATTGGGTATTAAGGGTTTAGAGAGAGGAAAATGGTTTGGGGGTTAGGTATTTAGAGAGTGAGAGATTGAGATTAGGGTTTTAGAGAGAGAAAGAGAGATTGGGGTTAGGGTTTCAAATAGATAAATCGATATATAGTGAGAAAGAGAGAGACTGGGTGTTAGGGGTTTAAAGAGGGATAGATCCAGGGTTTTGGGGCTTAGAGAGAGAGAATTAATTATTAGGGTCAAGGGTTTAGATATAGAGAGAGATTGGTTATTAGGGTTTAGAGAGATAGAGAAAATGGGGGATAGGGATTTAGAGAGAGAGAGAAAGAGAGATATTAGGGGTTAGGGATTTAGAGAGAGAGAGAGAGATTGGGGTTTAGGGGTTTAGAGAGAGATATATTCAGAGTTAGGGGTTTAGCGAGAGATAGAGAGATTGCAGGTTAGCGATTTAGAAAGAGGGTGAGGGAGATATTGGAGGTTAGGCATTTAGAGAGAGAAAGAGAGATTGTGGGTTACTAGTTTAGAGAGAGAGAGAGAGAGGATGAGGGTTAGGGTTTGAGAGAGAGAGAGAGAGAGATTGGGTGTTAGTGATTGAGACAGAGAGTGGGAGATTGTGTTTTAGGGGCTTAGAGAGAGAGAGAGAAATAGATTGGGGGTGAAGGGTTAAGAGTTTAGAGAAAGAGAGGGAGAGATTGGAGGTTATGGGTTTAGAGAGAGAGAGAGATTGGAGTTTAGAGAGTGAGGGATTGGAGATTAAGGGTTTAGAGAGAGAGATATTGGAGAATAGGGGTTTAAAGAGATATAGCGATTGAAGTTTAGGGGTTTAGAGAGAGAAAGAGAGATTTGGAGTTAGGGATTTATAGAGAGAGATGGTGGTTTAGGGGTTCGGGATTTAGAGAGAGATATGGTGGTTTAGGGGTTTAGGTTGAGAGAGACAGAATGGAGGTTAAATATTTAGAGGGAGAGAGAAATTGGGGGTTAGTAGTTTAAAGAGAGAGAGAGAGAGAGAGAGAGAGATTGTGGGTTAGGGATTTAGAGAGAGAGATTGGGTGTTAGGGTTTAGAGAGATAGAGAGAAAGAGAGATATTGAAGGTTACATGTTTAGGTTGAGAGAGAGAGAGATGGAGAGATATATTGGGGTTTAGAGAGAGAGGGGGGGAGATTTGGGGTGTTGGTTTTAAAGAGAGAGAGAGATTGGGGGTTAGGGGTTTAGAGAGAGAGATTTCACGGGTAAGGGTTTAGAGAGAGATATATTAAGATTAGGGGTTTATATATATATATATATAGAGAGAGAGAGAGAGAGAGAGTAGGGGTTTAAAGAGATAGAGAGAGAGAGGAGAGAGAGAGAGAGAGAGAGAGAGAGAGAGATTGGGGTTAGGGGTTTAAATAGATTTATAGATAGTGAGAGAGAGATATTGGGTGTTAGGGGTTTAGAGACAAAGATTGGGGATTGGGTTTTAGACAAAGATAAAGAAATATCAAGGGTTAGGGGTTCAAAGAGAGAGTGATATTGGTTGTTAGGGTCTTAGAGAGATAGAGAGAATGAGGGTTAGGGTTTTATAGAGAGAGAGAGAGAGAGAGAGAGAGAGAGATTGGGGGTTAGGAATTGAGAGAGAGAGAGAGAGAGAGGTTGGTTTAGGGTTAAGGGGTTTAGAGAGAGAGAGAGAGTAATTAGGGGTTAGGGGCATAGAGAGAGAGAGTGATTAGGGATTAGGGGTTTAGAGAGACAAATAGATTGTTGTTAGGGGTTTAGAGAGAGACATGGGGGTATGGGTTTAGAGAGAGAGATAGAGAGAGAATGGGGGTTAGTGGTTTAAACATAGAGAGAGAGAGAGATCAATGTTTAGGTGTTATTATTACATGGTTTAAATTAGTTTATAGAGAGAGTGAGGTTAGATATGAGAGAGAGAGAGAGATTGAGGATTAGGTGTCTAAACAGAGAAAGAGATATTGGAATTTAGAGGTTTAGAGAGAGAGAGATCTTTGGGGTTAGGGATTTAGAGAGAGAGAAAGAGATTGAGATTTAGGGGTTTATGGAGAGAGAGAATGGAGGTTAAAGGTTTAGAGAGAGAAATTGAGGGTTATGCATTTAGAGAGAGAAAGAGAGAGAGTGAGATTGGGGTAAGGGGTTTAGAGAGAGAGAGAGAGAGTTATATAGAAAGAGAGAGAGATTTGGGGTTATGTGTTTAGAGAGAGAGAAAGAGAGAGATTTATGGTAAGGGTTTTAGAGAGAGAGATTGGGGGTTATGGATTTAGAGAGACAGAGAGAGAGAGAGAGAGCTTGTGGGTTAGGATTTAAGAGAGATATTGTGGGTTAGGATTTAAGAGAGATATTGTGGGTTAGGCATTTAGGGGGAGAGAGAGTGAGTGAGAGAGTGAGAGGGATTTCAGGGATTAGGGGTTTAGAGAGAGATTTTGCGGGTTATGGATTATAGAGAGAGAGAGATCGGGGGTTAGGGATTTAGAGAGAGAGAGATTGGGGGTTAGGGATTTAGAGAGAGATAGATTGTGTGAGAGGAAAATTGATATTTAAGGGTTTAGAGAAAGGGAGAGACATATATTTAGGGTTAGGGACTTAGAGAGAGGGAAATGGATTGAGGGTTAGGGGTTTAGAGAGAGAGAGAGAGATTGGAGATTACGGGTTTAGAGGGAGAGAAATTTTGGTTAGGGTTTGGAGAGAGAGAGAGAGAGAGAGAGAGAGATTGGGTATTAAGGGTTTAGAGAGAAGGAAATGGTTTGGGGGTTAGGGATTTAGAGAGTGAGAGATTGAGATTAGGGTTTTAGAGAGAGAAAGATAGATTGGGGTTAGGGTTTCAAATAGATATATCGATAGATAGTGAGAAAGAGAGAGACTGGGTGTTAGGGGTTTAGAGAGAGAGAGATCCAGGGTTTGGGTGTGAGAGAGTGAGAGATTGAGATTAGGGTTTTTGAGAGAGAAAGATAGATTGGGGTTAGGGTTTCAAATAGATATATCGATAGATAGTGAGAAAGAGAGAGACTGGGTGTTAGGGGTTTAGAGAGAGAGAGATGCAAGGTTTGGGGTTTAGAGAGAGAGAATTAATTATCGGGGGTCAAGGGTTTAGATAAAGAGAGAGATTGGTTGTTAGGATTTAGAGAGATAGATAAAATGGGGGTTAGGCATTTAGAGAGAGAGAGAGATTGGGGGTTAGGGGTTTAGAGAGAGGGAGAGAGATGGAGAGAAAGAGAGAGAGATATTAGGGTTTAGGGGTTTAGAGAGAGATATATTCAGGGTTAGGGGTTTAGTGAGAGATAGAGAGATTGCGAGTTATCTGTTTAGAGAGAGGGTGAGGGAGATATTGTAGGTTAGGCATTTAGAGAGAGAAAGAGAGATTGTGGGTTAGGGGTTTAGAGAGAGAGAGAGAGAGGATGAGGGTTAGTGGTTGAAAGAGAGAGAGATTGGGTGTTAGTGGTTTACAGAGAGAGTGGGAGATTGTGTTTCAGGGGTTTAGAGAGAGAGAGAGAAATAGATTGGGGGTGAAGGGTTAAGAGTGTAGAGAGAGAGAGGGAGAGATTGGAGGCTATGGGTTTAGAGAGAGAGAGAAAGATTGGAGTTTAGGGAGAGGGGGATTGGAGGTTAAGGGTTTCGAGACAGAGAGATTGGGGATTTGGGGTTTAAAGAGAGAGAGCGATTGAAGTTTAGGGGTTTAGAGAGAGAAAGAGAGTTTTGGAGTTAGGGATTTAGAGAGAGAGATGGTGGTTTAGGGGTTAGGGATTTAGAGAGAGATATAGTGGTTTAGGGGTTTAGGTTGAGAGAGAGAGAATGGAGGTTAAACATTTAGAGAGAGAGAGAGAGAGAGAGAAATTGGGGGTTAGTAGTTTAGAGAGAGAGAGAGAGAGATTGTGGGTTAGGGATTTAGAGAGAGAGAGAGAGAGAGAGATTGTGGGTTAGGGATTTAGAGAGAGAGATTGGGCATTAGGGTTTAGAGAGAGAGAGAGAAAGAGAGATATTGAAGGTTACATGTTTAGGTTGAGAGAGAGAGTTGGAGAGATATATTGGCGTTTAGGGGTTTAGAGAGAGAGGGGGGGGGGATTTGGGGTGCTTGTTTGAGAGAGAGAGAGATTGGGGGTTAGGGGTTTAGAGAGAGAGATTTCACAGGTAAGGGTTTAGAGAGAGATATATATATTCTATGGGTTAGGGATTTATATATATATATATATATATATATATATATATATTGGGGGTTAGAGATTTAGAGAGGGAGTTATTGGGGTTTAGAGAGAAGGAGAGAGATATATATTGGGGGTTAGGGGTTTAGAGAGAGAAAAATATTGGGCATTAGGGGTTTAGATAGAGAGAGAGAGGTTGGGGATTATAGGTTTAGAAAGATAGATTGGGATTAGGGGTTTAGATAGATAGATAGATATTGAAAGAGAGAGATTGAGTGTTAGGGGTTAGGGATTTAGAGAGAGAGAGATAGAGATTAGGTGTTTATAGAGATAGAGAGATAGATAGGGGTTAGGGGTATAGATAGGTAGATAGAGAGAGGGAGAGATTGGGTATTATGGGTTTAGAGAGAGAGAAAGAAATATCAGGGGTTAAGGGTTGAGAGAGTGTGAGATTGGTTGTTAGGGATTTAGAGAGATAGAGAGAATAGGGGTTAGGGATTTAGAGAGAGAAAGAGAGAGATTGGGGATTAGGGATTTAGAGAGAGAGAGAGAGAGAGAGAGAGAGAGAGAGAGAGAGAGAGATAAGGGGTTAGGGGTTTTGAGAGAGGGATAGAGATGGAGAGAGAGATAGATTTGGGTTTAGGTGTTTAGTTTTAGAGAGAGAAATATTGGGGGTTAGGGGTTTAGAGATAGGGAGAGATTGGGGGTTAGCGGTTTAAAGAGATATTTGAGGTCAGGGGTTTAGAGAGAGAAAGAGAGATTGGGAGTTAGGGGTTTAGAGAGAGAGAATGGGGGTTAGGGGTTGAGAGAGAGAGCGAGAGATTCAATGTTAAGAGCTTAGAGAGGGAGAGAAAGAGTGAGAGTTAAGATTTAGGGGTTTAGAGAGAGAGAGAGATTTGGGGTTAGAGAGAGAGAAACAAATTGGGGGTTAAGGTTTTGGGGATTAGAGAGAGAGGGAGATAGGTTGCAGTTTATGGGTTTAGAGAGAGAGAGAGATTAGGGATTAAGGGTTTAAAGAGAGAAAGAGATTGGAGTTTAGGGGTTTAGATAAAGAAAGAGAGATTTTATCTTAGGGATTGAGAGAGAGAGAGAGATTGTGGTTTAGGGGTTTAGAGAGAGAGAGAGATTGGAGGTTAGGATTTTAAAGAAAGAGAAAGGGAGATTGAGGGTAAGGGGTTTAGAGAGAGAGAGAGAGAGAGAGAGAGAGAGATTGGGGGTTATGGTTTGAGAGAGAGAGAGACAGAGATTGTGGGTTAGGGGTTTAGAGAGAGAGAGGAGGTTAAAGGTTTTGGTAGAGAGAGAGAGAGATTTGGGGTTAGGGAATTAGAGAGAAACAAAGTGATTGCGGTTTAGGGAGAGACGAAATGGAGGTTAAAGGTTTAGAGAGAGAGATTGGGGCTTAGGGGTTTAGAGAGAGATAGTAATATTCGGGAAAGGGGCTTAGACAGAGAGAAAGAGTTAGGGGTTTAGAGAGAGTGATATAGAAAGAGAGAGATTTTGGGTTAGGTGTTTAGAGAGAGAGAGAGAGAGAGATATTTATGGTTAGGGTTTGAGAGAGAGAGATTGGGGTTTATGGATTTAGAGAGAGAGATTGTGGCTTAGGGGATAAGAGAGAGATTGTGGGTTAAGCATTTAGAGAGAGAGATTGGGGTTTAGGGGTTTAGAGAGAGAATGAGAAAGAGAGAGATTTAAGGTTATAGGTTAAGGTTGAGAGTGAGAGTTAGAGATATTGGGATTTAGGTGTTTAGAGAGAGAGAGAGAGAGATATTGGGGGTTAGGGCTTTAAAGAGAGTGATATTTTAAGGGTTAGGGTTTAAAGAGAGAAAGAATTTGGGGGTTAGGGATTGAGAGAGAGAGAGAGAGAGAGATTGGGTTTTTGGGGTTTAGAGAGAAAGGGAGATATATATATTGGGGGTTACGGGTTTAGAGAGCGAGAAAAATATTGAGTGTGAGGGGTTTAGAGAGAGAGATATTGGGGTTTAGGGGTATAGAGAGAGAGAGTTATTGGGATTAGGGGTTTATATATATATATATATATATATATATATATATATATAGAGAGAGAGAGAGAGAGGTTAGGGGTTTATATAGATATATAGATAGCGAGAGAGAGACATTGGGTGTTAGGGGTTTAGAGAGAGAGATTGGGGTTTGGGTTTTAGATGAAGATAAAGAAATATAGGGGGTTAGGGGTTCAAAGAGAGAGTGATATTGGTTGTGAGGGTCTTAGAGAGATACATAGAATGAGGGTTAGGGTTTTAGAGAGAGAGAGAGAGATTTGGGGTTAGAAATTGAGAGAGAGAGAGAGAGGGATCAGGGGTTAGGGGTTTGGACAGAGGGTTAGAGATGGAGTGATAGATTGGGGTTAATGGGTTTATAGAGAGATAGAGAGAGATTGGGGGTTAGGGGTTTAGAGGGAGAGAGGGAGATTGGAGGTTAGAGGTCCAGAGAGATATTGGAGTTTAGGGTTTTAGAGAGAGAAAGAGATACTGGGAGTTAGGGGTTTAGAGAGAAAGAAAGAGATATTTTGGGTTGAGGATTTAGAGAGAGAGTGAGTGAGAGACTGCGGTTAAGGGGTTTGGAGAGAGAGATTTCTGGGGTTAGAGAGAAAGAGATTGAGTATTAACGGTTTGGGGATTATAGAGAGAGAGATAGAGAGATGGGAGTTTATGGGTTTAGAGAGTGAGATTGGAGTTTAGATAGAGAAACAGAGTTTGAAGATTAAGGTTTTAGAGAGAGAGAGATTTTGGATTAGGGGTTTTAAGAGAGAGAGATTGGAGTTTAGTGATTTAGAGAGAGAAATGAATATTTGGGGTTAGGGATTTAGAGAGAGATTATGGTTTAGGTGTTTAGAGAGAGAGAGAGGATGGAGGTTAAAGGTTTAGAGAGAGAGATTGGAGGTTAGGAGTTTAGTGAAAGAGAGAGAGGGGGATATTGAGGGTAAAGGGTTTAAAGAGAGAGACAGATGAGAGATTGGGTGTTAGTGGTTTAGAGAGCGAGAGAGATTTGGGGTTAGGTGTTTAGAGAGAGATTTATGGTTAAGGGTTTAGACAGAGAAAGAGAGATTGGGGGTTATGGGTTTAGAGAGAGAACAAGAGAGAGAGAGAGAGAGAGAGAGAGAGAGATTGCGGGTTAGGGGTTTAGAGAGAGAGTTTGAGGGTTGGGGGTTTAGAGAGAGAGAGATTGGAGGTTATAGGTTTAGGTTGAGAGAGAGAGACAGAGGTTGGTTTAGGGTTAAGGGATTTAGAGAGAGAGAGAGTAATTAGGGGTTAGGGGTTTGGAGAAAGAGAGAGTGGTTAGGGTTTAGGGGTTTAGAGAGAGATATGGGGGTAGGGGTTTAGAGAGAGAGAGAGAGAGAATGGGGGTTAGTGGTTTAAAGAGAGAGAGAGGGAGAGAGAGAGAGAGAGAGCAATGTTTAGGTGTTATTATTACATGGGTTAAATTATTTTAGAGAGAGAGTGAGGTTAGAGATGAGAGAGAGAGAGATTAACAGTTTAGAGAGAAAAAGAGAGATTGGGGATTAGGTGTTTAAAGAGAGCGAGAGATATTGGAATTTAGGGGTTTTAAAGAGAGAGAGAGAGAGAGAGAGAGAGAGAGAGCGGGAGAGAGAGAGAGATTTGGGGTTAGGGATTTAGAGAGAGACAAAGATATTGAGGTTTAGGGGTTGATGGAGAGAGAGAATGGAGGTTAAAGTTTTAGATAGAGAAATTGGGGCTTAGAGGTTTAGTGAGAGAGAGTGTGTGATTGGGGGTAAGGGGTTTAGAGAGAGAGGGAGAGAGAGATTTATGGTTAGGGTTTTAGAGAGAGAGATTGGGGGTGATGGATTTAGAGAGAGAGAGATTGTGGGTTAGGATTTAAGAGAGAGATTGTGGGTTAGGTGTTTAGGGGGAGAGAGAGAGTGAGAGAGAGAGGGGTTTCAGGGCTTAGGGGTTTAGAGGGAGATTTTGGGGGTTAGGTTTTATAAAGAGAGAGAGATTGGGGGTTAGGTTTTATAAAGAGAGAGAGATTGGGGGTTATGGATTTAAAGAGAGAGAGATGGCGTGAGAGGGAGATTGGAGTTTAGGGGCTTAGAGGGAAAGGAAGAGACACATATTGGGGGTTATGTTCTTAGAGAAAGAGAAAGGGATTGAGGGTTAGGGTTTGAGAGAGAGAGAGATTAGGGATTATGGGTTTAGAGAGATAGAAATTGTGGTTAGGGGTTTGGACACACACACACACACAGAGAGAGAGAGAGAGAGAGAGAGAGAGAGAGATTGGGTATTAAGGGTTTAGAGACATGGAAATGGTCTGGGGGTTAGGGATTTAGAGAGAGAGATTAATATTAGGGTTTTAGAGAGAGAAAGAGAGATTGAGGTTAGGAGTTCAAATAGATAGATTGATAGATAGTGAGAAAGAGAGTTATTGGGTGTTAGGGGTTTAGAGAGAAAGCGATTCAGGTCTAGGAGTTTAGAGAGAGAGAATTAATTATCAGGGTCAAGGGTTTAGATAAAGAGTCAGATTGGTTGTTAAGGGCTTAGAGAGATAGAGAAAATGGGGGTTAGAGGTTTAGAGAGACAGAGAGAGAAAGAGAGAAAGAGAGATATTGGGGGTAGGGATTTTGAGAGAGAGAGAGGTCTGGGGTTAGGAGTTTAGAGAGAGAGAGAGAGATTGGGGTTTACGGATTTAGAGAGAGATATATTCAGGGTTAGGGGTTTAGCGAGAGATATAGAGATTGGGGGTTAGCGGTTTAGAGAGAGGGTGAGGGAGATATTGGAGGTTAGGAATTTAGAGAGAGAAACATAGATTGCGGGTTAAGGGTTTAGAGAGAGAGAGTGAGAGGATGGGTGTTAGGGGTTGAGAGAGAAAGATTGGGTGTTATTGGTTTAGAGAGAGAGAGTGGGAGATTTGTTTTCAAGGGTTTAGAGAGAGATATATATAGATTGGTGGTGAAGAGTTAGGGGTTTAGAGAGAGAGAGAGGGAGATATTGGAGGTTATGGGTTTAGAAAGAGAGAGAGAGATTGTAGTTTAAAGAGAGAGGGATTGGAAGTTAATGGTTTTGAGATAGAAAGACCGGGGATTAGGGGTTTAAAGAGGGAGAGTGATTTAAGTTTAGGTGTTTAGAGAGAGAAAGAGAGATTTGGGGTTAGGGATTTAGAGAGAGAGATGGGGGTTTAGGGGTTAGGGATTTAGAGAGATATATGGTGGTTTAGGGGTTTAAGGAGAGAGAGAGAGAATGGGGGCTAAATATTTAGAGAGAGAGAGAGAGAGAGAGAGATTGGGGATTAGTAGTTTAGAGAAAGAGAAAGGGAGATTGAGGATAAGGGGTTTAGAGAGAGAGAGAGAGTTTAGGAGTTGGTTGTTTAGAGAGAGAGATATAAAGAGAGAGACTTGGGGTTAGGTATTTAGAGGGAGAGATAGATTTGTATTTAGGGGTTTAGAGAGGGATAGAGAGATTGAAGTTTAGTGGTTTTGAGAGAGAGAGAGAGAGAGAGAGAGAGAGAGGGATTGAAGGTTACATGTTTAGGTTGAGAGAGAGAAAGGGAGAGAGAGATTATGGTTGAGGTGTTTAGAGAGAGAGGGGGGGAGATTTGGGTGGATGGTCTTAGAGAGAGAGAGATTGGAGGTTATGGGATTAGAGAGAGAGTGAGATTTCACGGGTAAGGGTTTAGAGAGAGATATATATTCTAGGGGTTAGGGATTTAGAGATATATATATATTTTGGGGGTTAGGGATTTATAGAGAGAAATATATATATTTTGGGAGTTAGGGATTTATAGAGAGAAATATTGGAGTTTAGGGTTTTAGAGAGAAGGAGAAAGATATATACTGGGGGTTAGGGGTTTAGAGAGAAAGAAAAAGATTGGGCGCTAGGGGTTTTGATAGAGAGAGGGAGGTTGTGGATTACAGGTTTAGAGAGAGAGTTTGGGGTAGGGGTTTAGAGAGAGAAAGAGAAAGAGAGAGATTGAAGGTTAGAGGTTAAGGTTGATAGTGAGAGTTAGAGAGATTGGGGTTTAGGTGTTTAGAGAGAGAGAGAGATATTTCAGGTTAGGGGTTTAGAGAGAGAGAGATATTGGGGGTTAGGGATTTAAAGAGAGTGATATTTTAGGGGTTAGGGTGTAAAGAGAGATAAAGACTTTGGGGGTTAGGGATTGAGAGAGAGAGAGAGAGAGAGAGAGAGAGAGAGATTGGGTTTTTTGGGGTTTAGAGAGAAAGGGAGATATATATATTGGGGGTTACGGGTTTAAAGAGAGAGAAACATATTGACTGTGAGGGGTTTAGAGAGAGAGATATTGGGGATTAGGGGTATAGAGATAGAGAGAGAGATATTGGGATTAGGGGTTTAGATATATATATATATATAGATAGATAGATAGATAGATAGATAGAGAGAGAGAGAGAGAGAGATTGGGTGCTAGGGTTTTAAAGAGAGAGAAAGGGATTGGGCGTTAGGGGTTTAGAGAGAGATTGCGATTAAGGGTTTAAAGAGAGAGAGAGAGAGAGAGAGAGAGATTGGGGTTAGGGGTTTATATAGATATATAGATAGTGAGAGAGAGACATTGGGTGTTAGGGGTTTAGAGAGAGAGATTGGGGCTTGGGTTTTCGACAAAGATAAAGAAATATAGGGGGTTAGTGGTTCAAAGAGAGAGTGATATTGGTTGTTAGGGTCTTAGAGAGATACCGAGAATGAGGGTTAAGGTTTTAAAGAGAGAGAGAGATTTGGGGTTAGAAATATATATATAGAGAGAGAGAGGGATCAGGGGTTAGGGGTTTGGACAGAGGGTTAGAGATGGAGTGATAGATTGGGATTAATGGGTTTATAGAGAGATAGAGAGAGATTGGGGGTTAGGGGTTTAGAGGGGGGGAGAGAGAGATTGGAGGTTAGAGGTCCAGAGAGATATTGGAGTTTAGGGTTTTAGAGAGAAAGAGATACTGGGAGTTAGGGGTTTAGAGAGAAAGAGAGAGATATTTAGGGTTAAAGGTTTAGAGAGAGAGTGAGTGAGAGACTGCAGTTCAGGGGTTTAGACAGAGAGATTTCTGGGGTTAAAGAGAAAGAGAGAGAGAAATAGATTGGGTATTAACGGTTTGGGGATTAGAGAGAGAGAGATTGTGGATTAGGGGTTTTAAGAGAGAGATATTGGAGTTTAGTGATTTAGAGAGAGAAATGAATAGTTAGGGTTAGGGATTTAGAGAGAGATTATGGTTTAAGGGTTTAGAGAGAGAGAAAATCAAGGTTAAAGGTTTAGAGAGAGAGAATGGAGGTTAAAGGTTTAGAGAGAGAGATTGGAGGTTAGGAGTTTAGTGAAAGAGAGAGAAGGGGATATTGAGGGTAAAGGGTTTAAAGAGAGAGAGAGATGAGAGATTGGGGGTTAGTGGTTTAGAGAGGGAGAGAGATAGAAAGAGAGAGATTTGGGGTTAGGTGTTTACAGAGAGATTTATGGTTAAGGGTTTAGAGAGAGAAAGAGAGATTGGGGGTTATGGGTTAAGAGAGAGAGAGAGAGAGAGGGTTAGGGGTTTAGAGAGAGAGTTTGAGGGTTGGGGGTTTAGAGAGAGAGAGAGAGATTGGAGGTTAGAGGTTGAGGTTGACCGAGAGAGATAGACGTTGGTTTAGGGTTAAGGGAATTAGAGAGAGAGAAAGAGTGGTTAGGGTTTATGGGTTTAGAGAGAGATATGGGGGTAGGGGTTTTGAGAGAGAGAGAGAGAGAGAGAGAGAGAGAATATAGGGGTTAGTGGTTTAAACAGAGAGAGAGAGGGAGATGGAGAGAGCAATGTTTAGGTGTTATTATTACATGGGTTAAATTATTTTAGAGAGAGAGTGATGTTAGAGATGAGAGAGAGAGAGATTAAGGGTTTAGAGAGAAAGAGAGAGATAGGGATTAGGTGTTTAAAGAGAGCAAGAGATATTGAAATTTAGGGGTTTAAAGAGAGAGAGAGAGATAGCAGGAGAGAGAGACAGATTTGGGGTTAGGGATTTAGAGAGAGACAAAAAGATTAAGGTTTAGGGGTTTATGGAGAGAGAGAATGGAGGTTAAAGTTTTAGATAGAGAAATTGGGGCTTAGAGGTTTAGTGAGAGAGAGAGTGAGATTGGGGTAAGGGGTTTAGAGAGAGAGAGAGAGAGAGAGAGAGAGAGAGAGAGAGAGAGAGAGTTAGGGGTTTAGAGAGAGAGGGAGGGAGAGATTTGTGGTTAGGGTTTTAGAGAGAGAGATTGTGGTTGATGGACTTAGAGAGAGAGATATTGTTGGTTAGACTTTTAGGGGGAGAGAGAGAGTGAGTGTTGGGGCCAAGGTCGCAGCTATAGTAAAAGCTGCGAATTTTGGGAAAAATCACGAGTATGGAAGGAAAGTGCTAATTTTGGGACAAGCACTAAGTTTTGGGTAAGAAGGAGACGGTGCGCAGTACGGTGCCAGATGGATGATCTCAGCGCAGATCATGGACCGGAAATTGCGGAGATCGCGCGCACGTCATCAAAGAATGAAGGTGGCTCAGCTACCATAATAAATAAAGGCGATGGAGTAGAGGGCTTAGCTACCCTCATTTAAAGGCTTAGTACAGAAGTTATGGTTGCTCGGATCAAGGAGGAGCAACGGACCAGAGCATTGAAGGCGAAGGACAATCGCCCATACCCACAATCTGCGCCGGAATTCATGGAGCCTGCAGGAAGCGGCGACGTGACTGCAAGCGGCGCCTACAGTACACCTAGCCATGTGCGTGGTTAGGGTTTTTGGGAATCACTGTTGGGAAAGGCCCACAGTTTTGTAAAGGTGTGACCGTCATGGCTACCTATATAGATGAATCATTGTAATGGGTAGAGGGTTCTTCCTCCCTTCCTTCAGTTCCTTCCTTTTGGAGAGTTAGAGAGTTGGACACTAGACTGTTAGAGAGCCAGTCTAAAGGATAGATCATGTGTTGATTATCCTTCACTGTAATTTCTACCCGGTGTGTAGAACTAGAGAGAGGAAATCGGATAGCCGAGGAGCTAATCCCTGAGTTGCCAGACAGTCTGAGTCGACGTCTGTGCCTTTGTAATCTCCATAGAGAGGAGACAAGCTTGAGAGAAGGGCTCCCAGCTGTGTGCGTGGAGTTTCCTGTAAGATCTAAGGCTGCAGCTGTGTGCGCAGCATATTGTATGACTCTATCATTTTCTGGTTAATATAACGCTCCCGTGGATGTGGTTTTCCTCGAGGGGATGAGCTTCACTTATGTCTTCTTGTTATAATGTTTGCGTGAATGATAACTATTTAGAGTTCATTATTTGTGTATGCAAGACTTCTGTCTTATCTTTGTGACTGTTTGAGCAAGTTGGAAAGATCCTTTGATAACTAGAAGTGTCTTAAGTACTAAAGAGGTAGTAACGCACGGTCGCTGCGGCGAGAGCAGACTGCGTTACTGCGCTAGATGTGAAGGGCGAGGAAGTGTTCAGCGCGTCGACCCAAGGGATAGTTGCCTGCTGCGTTAGAGAGAAGAAACTGCGCAGTAGACCTGCCAAGGAAGGGACCCACGCAGCTGCGGCGAGCGGCCTGCGGGAAGGTCCGACCGCCGATTTCACAGGAACCATTCAAGGAAGAGCCATCTCCGCGTCACCCCGGTTAAGGAAACCTGATTCCTTAACCCCCCCATAGCCACTTCGGGTGAGACCTCGAGCTGCCGCGCAGCTCGTTGCCGAGAGGGCCAGTGCGCCTAGGGGTTTTGTTGCTGCGCTTCATTAAAACCCGGGTCTGCCCAGAAAAGCAGCCAACAAATGGTTCCGTTGCCGCGCGAATGAGACTTGTTATTTTGGCGACGCGCGAGATAGAAGAGCCAACAAATGGTTCCGTTGCCGCGTGAATGAGACTTGTTATTTTGGCAACGCGCGAGATAGAAGAGTCAACAAATGGTTCCGTTGCCTAGTGACCAACAAATGGTTCTGTTGCCTTATGACTTTTTGATCACATTACTTCCATGGCTTTGAACCCTGTTGATTGAGCCAACAAATGATTCCTTTGCCTTGCGACTTGTTGCTGTAAGACTTACTAGTCACGCGACATCTGAGACTGTTGCTGAAGACAACATAAGGTTCTGTTACACTGAGACTTGCTCAGCTAACAAATGTGTTACTGGAATCCTACAGCTAAGGAAATTGGAGATTGGTTTGATTTAAAGGCTAAAGAGTTTGCTGAACAAGAAAATAGAAGCCCTACGCTTCAAACAGAAGATTGGTTACAGAAGTATATTTATGCTGACCTTTACGAAATTTTCTTTGTTACATTTGCATTGGAGTTACACGCTTGGATAGCCAAGTTAGCAGAATCTAGACCTACGCTGCATGTTGATCGACCCGTCACGTGGACGCCTGAGCTAGTTAGTATTGTGAAGCGGATAGACAATCCTGTGTCCCGCGCAGTAGACTTTTGGTTGAATAGTCTACTGGAAGGTTTTATTACCGAATTTGCAGTCGATACAAGAAAGAGTTTCAGTGAAGCTGAGAGGAGTTTCTTCCAAGTACACAGAGGTAAGTTCTTAAATTCTCTGAACTTATGGATTAAAATGCTTCTGTATGAAAAAGGAAAGCTATGTATTGCTTCTGATGAATAGCATAGTCAAGTAATGTCCGTAGATTCTGATAGTGATCCTGAAGTTATTGGTTGCACTCGTAGTGGAAAACGATATAAAGTAGGCCTTGACCAATATCCTTTTGAGTCTAGCCCAAACGATAGCCAAGTTCCTAGAGCAAGCCATATAGAAAGACAAGGGAGTGCTCATATCCCGTATTACCCCTTTACACCGCAAAAACCAGACGGAGCTCAGTATAATCCTACAGTAACACCTTCTAGTAGCCCACACGCTACTTCTAGTACCTCTGTACCACCTTTGTTTAACCATCCCGGAGGCACTGCTACAGTACCTCCATCTCAAACCCGTGCAAGAAGGATGGGTGATGACATGAAACTACCAACTTTTAGAGGAACAGGGATAGAGGACCCTGAGCAGCACTGGTTCTTATGTGAAGCCATTTGGACAATTAAGCAAATTAATGATGATGCTGTTAAACTGGTTCAGTTAGCAACCACACTAAGAGAAAGAGCCTTGACTTGGTTCATGAAATACTCAGCAGCACAGAATAGGACGCTTGCTGAGGTAAGAAATGCCATGATTAGAGAATTCAAGAAACCTAAGTCAGAATCACAGTGTATAACAGAGCTCAAAGACATCAAACAGTTACCTACAGAATCAGTATGGGACTTTGACCAGAAGTTCAAAGCCTTGATAGATCAAGTAAGCTTCAAGTTTGCACCACAGCAACATAAAGAATGGTTCATTGCTGCACTGCTTCCACACATTAGACTTCCTCTTATGCAACAGAATCTCAATACTCAGGAACAAGCTCTAGAAATGGCTATGAAACTAGAAGCTTCGCCAATTGCAGGAACAAGCAACGATGTTGCGCATTTACAGAACCAATTAGCAAACTTAACCTTGCAAGTGCATGATATTAAGAAAGGCAAGGAGATTAAGGAAGAAATTTGGTGTACAAAATGTAAAGCCCAAGGTCATTCAAAGGACCATTGTCCTGTTTTCATAGACTATATTGCAACTGGAGCACCTAATCCTTTACCACAGGCACAAGGGCCTTGGTGTGAAATCTGCAGAACTAGAGGTCATAGACCACAAGAATGCCACTTACTTCAGAAATATGTACAAACTCCAAAGAATCTATATTGTAATTTCTGTAAATCAGTAGGTCATGATGAGAACAACTGTAGAGCATATGATCTTATGATAGAAAGAAAGCATGATGTTTATAGGGTACAAGCAGAGACACAAGGACCCACAGCAGGTCCACCTTATGACCAACCTCGGGACGCCCGAGCAGCAAATTACAGAGGACGCGGACGCACAACAAACTTTGGTCGTGGAAGAGGACAGATCACTTGTTATAATTGCGGAGAACAAGGTCATTTTGCTAGGGATTGCCAAAATCCTACAACCCTCTGCAGGTATTGTAAATCTTCTGACCATATCATTGAAGAATGCCCTCAGTTACAGGCTAAGATGCAAGCAAAGACACCACAGGTCAATCAGAATATCCAGTTGATTGGAGCAGAAAAAAGAGAACCAGACCCTACAGTTAATATAGTGACACGCAGTGGAGCTACCACTGGTGCGCAAGAGATGGGAACGGGAAAGCAAGCGACGCAATGGGTGCACCGCGCTAACATTAAACCAGCCCCACTTAACCTACAGAAGCAAAAAGAAGCATTTAAGCAAGCTCAAGAGTATTTCTCAGATCCGAGAGCTTCAAGTTCTGCCGCAATTCCGCAGAACAATAGTAGATCGCAAGTGCTAAGACAAGACAACCTGGTACAAGAACAGGCCACTACAGCTAGAAGACCTGATGACGATAAGGAGCATGCACTAGGCAGTGTTCATGCGTTCCTGCGACAATGTTTAAAATTGTTGCGCAATGAACAAGCAACTCTAGAACTCCAACACCTGTTGGATCAGTGCCAACACTCTGCTTCGACGAACACACCACAGCGTGCTGTTCACCAGATTAGGAGTCACACTAGAACTGGAAAAGAGATGAGGCTTACAGCGCAGATTGGAGCATTTGAAATGGACGAAGTCATGTTAGACTTGGGCTCAGAAGCCAATGTTCTCACTATGCAGACATGGGAACAGATGGGAAGCCCTCAGCTTACAAGATCCCCTATCCAGCTAAGACTCGCAAATCAGCAACGAGTCTCTCCATTGGGCAGATTACCCAATGTACCTATTGATATTGAAGGAGTAAGAAGCTCTGCAGATTTTGAAGTAATCAAAATTATGGATGATAGTAGACCATACCCAGCGCTGTTAGGAATAGACTGGGCACTTGATAATTTGGCTGTCATTAACCTGAAGAAAAGACAGATGACCTTTGAGGATGACCAGATCAGGGTCATCGCACCTCTTGATCCTATTCAAGGACCAAGATATATAGAACCCATTCGCGCAGAAGAGGAAGCGCGCCACATGGAAAGCTTGTATCAGATGACCACTAACCACAGTGACTATGTCAACCCCACAGCAGACGGCCATATCAGCTGGCGATGTGATAGCTCGTGCACATCAGATTCAGATGCAGGATTGGAAAACTGGCAGAATCGTCTACATGAGGTTTCTGCAAGACGTTGCGCCATGATGACTAAATCCATCCGATGGATTGGCACAGAATTAATTGATACTCCAACTTTTGATGGCTTAACTGAAGTAACTAAATTCATACAGGAATATGAACAAAAGCTTCCAGAACCGCAGCGCATCCAGGCACTGGATATAGCATTGCGCGCTACACCCGCAAGATGGTGGATTGCGCACAAGGAGAATATTCATACATGGAAAGACTGTCGCAGATTGATACTACGCAGATTTCAGGACACCACAGCCGAAGCGCTACGCAAATATGAAGGACAGAGTGACCCCAGGTCACACATTGAAGCATGTATTCAGCAATGGTCAGATATTCCGGAAGATGAATGGGTTCACCAATTCATCCACACATTAGATACAATTCCAAGGAATTGGTATACTGAAATAGAATTGCGCAAAGGCACTCTTACTTGGGCTCTTATGATAGAAAGTTTTCAACTTACATTCAGCTTTGAGTCAGAGCATCCAAGCATTGATCAGGCTCTGAAGTGTATTAAAAAGAAGGTATTTGAACCAGGTCTAGTAACAGAATATTCCCAACCAGATTGGGCTGTCCAGATAGAACATGCCCTGGAATGCTATAACTTCACCGCTGAAGATGAGGAGGACGATCCTCGCAACATCAATATCCCAGAATCAGAAGGGACGCGCAATATTGAAGGTCCTGAGCTTGACATTCCTGCCATCGCAGAACACGTCAAGCTCAAGAAAGTTAACATTGGTACAGAAGCTGACCCAAAGTTTGCTTCTATAGGAGATTATTGGGATGATGAAACCGTTGCGCATGTTTCAGATTTATTACGTGATTACCAGGATATCTTTCCTACCAAGTTCACAGAAATGAAAGGCATCCTAGGAGACTTAGGAGTGATGCGCATACCTCTGAAACCCGACGCCAAGCCAGTAAAGCAGCGCCCATACAGGTTGAACCCGCGCTACAAAGAAAAAGTCAAAGAAGAAATTGATAAGATGCTTGCAGCAGGTATTATTGAGCCAGTAGAGGAAAGCGATTGGATTAGTCCTATGGTGGTCCAAGAAAAGAAAACGAAAGGTGAAATAAGAATTTGTGTCGACTTGCGCAAACTCAATGATGCATCAGCGCACGACCCATTTCCCACTCCTTTCACAGATGAAGTACTTGATAATGTTGGAGGACAAGAGGCTTACTCTTTCACTGATGGATTTTCGGGATATCATCAGATTAGAATCCATCCGGATGACCGCCACAAGACTACTTTTGCAACTGAATGGGGCTCATTCCAGTATACGGTAATGCCCTTTGGTCTTAAAAACGCACCTGCTATTTTCTCTAGAGTTGTTGTTGCTGTTTTTAAAGAATTTATCCACAAGTTTTTAGAAGTCTATTTTGATGACTGGACTGTATTTGGTTTACTCAAGAACCATATTGCGAATCTGCGCATGATGCTAGAAAAATGTAGACAGCATCAGATTTCCCTTAACTTGAAAAAATGTATATTCTGTGCCCCCTTTGGTATTTTGTTGGGACATATTGTATGCAGACAAGGACTCTTGATGGATCCTGCGAAGGTTGCCATCATTGCTAAGTTACCTGCGCCCAACTCAGTTAAGCAATTGCGCACTACATTGGGACATACAGGATACTACAGAAAATTCATCAAAGGATATGCAAGGATCACAGCGCCTATGGAAAGATTGCTGAAGAAGGATTCGAAGTTCCAATGGACAGAGGAATGCCAACAGAGCTTGGACACACTTAAAGAAAAGATGATCACAGCGCCTATTCTAGTTTTCCCGGATTGGAGAAAACCTTTTCATGTTCATGTTGATGCTTCTTCCATAGCATTAGGAATCGTGCTTACACAGTCTGGAGAAGGAAGTATTGATCACCCAATTGCTTACTCCAGCAGAAAGCTCTCTACAGCTGAGAAGAACTACACCACTACAGAACGGGAAGGACTAGCTATGGTGTATGCCTTACAGAAATTCAGACACTACCTGTTAGGAGCTCACTTTAAAATGTATACTGATCATTCTGCTTTGAAATATTTGGTCAATAAACCAGTTTTAGGAGGCAGAATTTGCAGATGGCTATTGCTCTTTCAAGAGTATGATTTTGAGGTTATTGTAAAGCCAGGCAGATTGAATGCAGGGCCTGACCATCTATCCAGAATAGAGTCAGGAGAGGAACCTACGAGTCTGGAGGACAATCTGCCTGAAGCACAGTTGTTTTATATCCAAGCAGCAGACGAATATTACTCTGATATTCTTAAGTTTCTCACTACCGGACAAGCGCCGGCTGAGTTTACAATCCAGCAGAAGAAGCAACTTGTTGTCAGAGCCGCAGACTTCACTTTGATAGCAGGCCAGCTTTATAAGTTGGGCCCTGACGAAATTTTGCGCAGATGTATCTTACCACATGAAAAGAGCTCTATCATCGCAGAAGCGCATTCAGGTACCGCAGGAGGCCATTTCGCAGGAAAGCCGACTGCGCAGAAGATATTAGCCGCAGGACTTTGGTGGCCGACATTGCACAAGGATACTAAGGAATTCTGTAAATGTTGCGATGTGTGCCAGCGCACAGGAAAACCCTCAAGGAGAGATGAAATGCCGCTAAGACCCCAGATCACACTGCGTGCTTTTGATAAATGGGCCATTGACTTTGTAGGACCTATTAACCCACCAGGAAAAAGAACTGGCGCAAGATATATCATTACAGCTACTGAGTACCTCACCCGATGGGCTGAGGCGAAGCCAGTTAAGAACTGCGACGCTGCTACTGCCGCGCAGTTCATTTTCGAGAACATTATCACTAGGTTTGGATGCCCAGTGATCCTCATGAGTGATCAAGGTACACATTTCCTCAATGAGACTATAGAGGCCCTTACTGAAGAATTTCAAATTAATCACCATAAGAGTACACCCTACCATCCTCAAGCTAATGGTACGGTGGAAGCATTCAATAAGATCCTTGAGAATGCCCTGACGAAGATCTGTAATCAACAAAGAGATGATTGGGACCTTAGAGTCACAGCTGTATTATGGGCTTACAGAACCACTTGCAAGAAATTAACAGGTCACACACCTTTCAGCTTGGTGTATGGACAAGAAGCAGTTATGCCCATGGAATACATTGTTCCCAGTCTCCGGATTGCGCAAATTACAGAAATGGCAGATCCTGACACTATGAATGAAAGACTTTCGCAACTGCTTTCTTTAGAAGAAGACAGACTTATGGCCGGATTTCATCAACAGGTACAGAAGGCAAGACAGAAAGCTTGGCATGACAGGCACATTAAGCATAAGCACTTTGAAGAAGGAGACTTGGTACTCCTTTACGATAGTAAATTCATCAAGTTTCCAGGCAAGTTTCGTGTGCATTGGTTAGGTCCTTTTCAGGTACTAAAAATAACAGACGGAGGCGCAGTTCAGCTTGCGAAGCTGAATGGAGAACTACTACCTACAATGATAAACGGGAGTCGGCTTAAGCTTTATTGCGACGGCCACTCCGCCCTGTCGACATAATATATTACTCAGGAATGCAGATGCCCAGTGTAGTTGAAAGAGACATCGCATTTAGTCTACACGGAAGCTGCGACACACCCTCAGTTTCCAGCTTCCTGCGCAGTTCCTTGAAATATCCGCGCATCCTGAATAAAAATTGCTTGAGCAAAGCTTAGCAGTCCGCTCTGGCGAAGTTTTGCTTTGTGGACCATTGGACTATCGCTCTTGCGAAGTCCCCTTTCATAATTTGCCGCTGAAAAGAGTTTTGTTGTGGACCCATAGAGGCACGGTTTCCTAAGTTGAAATGACCCGCCAGAAATTTTGAATTACAGCAGTTATGTAGCCGCGTTTGAATAAATGAAGGATAAGGCCGCTATTTAATTCTACCCGTTCTGACGGATTCGGCTTAATCTCCGAAAGATTTGCATTTAACTCAGGCGTCGAAAGCATTAGCTTCTCCCGGAAGGCTGTCAGAACCCGTCAATCACACTAAATGCACCGCTACGGCAAGGAGGATAGCGTGTTGTCAACTCATCTGTAGCCGCCTATAGCTACGTAACCCCACTTGGTCGCATTTACTAACCCCGCTGGCTATACATACCTCACACTTGTATCAATTTCGGGTTACTGTCTCGAGTTGCATAGGTTGTGTTTGAAGATCTGCATTATTGTTTTCAGAGCCGAGTGTGCAGACTATTTTCCCCTGTTTTCAGAGTCTATACCCTACGCAGTTCCGCCATTTGCTGTCCAGAGTTTTGTTATTTACATTGGTTCACAACGGAGAATTTATCGACTGAAGAAGTTGTTCGTCAATTTCTACGCCGAGGCTTAGATTTCGGCATGGCCACTCCGGTGACGGCTTCGACCTACGTACACCCCGGTGCTACTGATCCCAGAACATCTCCAGGCACAAGAGCATCTCAGCAGCAGCAGGAGGAACCTGTTCCAGAGCCGCTCGCGTCTATGGTGAACTACCTTCCGCCGCGTCCAGATGATGCGCCGGATGTACAGATTCCGAAGAATGCAAAGTATCCAATTCCGCTACCGCCACTACCGGCTAGTGTGCGGGTAGAGGGCCAACTATTGGGAAACATTCCATTGGTTAAATTCTCTGATTTTAACCTTGGAGACTATAAGACATATCCTCAGTTTCAGTTGGACCGATATTTGGATATCGTCCATAATCCCACCAGAAACGTTGATGAGTTTATCCCGAAGGGATTTGCAGCAAATCTTGAGCGCCCTGGACTCTTGAATTTGTTGAAGCTACCGCACTTTGGGCGTAGCAATGAAGTGAACGCAGTCGTTAAAACACTGCTATCCTGCGTTCATGGAGGTTACCTTTGGCTCGGGAGGCCAATTGATCTAAATGTTGATTTGATACACCGTATCACCGGCCTATCTAAGGTCGGGAAGGATCCCAATATCCATTTTGCGGGAAAGGAGAAGGACCGAAAATTAGCTGCAAAGCTGGTCCAGAAATATAACTTGACAAGAGGAGGTCGGGCTTATGACCTCACCACAGTTGAAGATGAGGCACTTCGCTTCACAGGAAGTCTGCTTGCAGGCAGACTTCTCACCAAGTGCCGACCAAAGAAGTTACTGGAGCTGTCGTAGAGCTCGCTATCGCAGCTGCGGAGGGAGAACAGTACAATTGGTCTCTCTTCCTGCTGAATTCTTTTTTGGCTGATTGCCTGAATGTGCAGGACAATGCAGGCCAATCATTCCATTTTTCTTGGCTTCTAATTCTATGTGCTCTCGTCGGGTGGAAGGAGCCCCCGAATACTCAGTTCCGTCCACGCCGCGCAGGAGAGGTTGCCGGCATGCGCTACATCAACCTCTGGGATTCCCCTAATCCCGCGAAGCGCAAGATGAATCGCGCTGTTTTTTGTGAGTATTACTATCTCCTCCGAGAGACCATACAAGATATGCCAAGGCTGAGCGAGGAGACAGCCACATTGTATGACGGGAAGTTGGCTTTTACTGCCGACATCCATCAACTCTACCTTCGGCCTTGCGACATTCCAGGTGACTGGGCGCTAGGTCTTTACAGGATGACCACAGAAGATGTCGAAGAAACCATTAAGTCGTGGTCCGATGAATGGAGAGCAGCAGCTGACATCGCACCTGCGATGCCACCCGCCGCTGCGCAAGAAAAAAATAAGGGCAAGGAAGCCCCTGAGCAAAGAAGCGATGAAGGCTCAACAGAACCAGCCACAAAGAAGCAGAAAGTGTCGCATCCCACTGAGGCCATTCCCTCGGAGATCGACCAATATTTGAAAGACCAATTTCGTGAGATGAGGAACATGCATGCTCACATCCGAGGTGCTCTAGACTTACAATTTGTAGAACTAAAAGGTCTCGCAGGAAGGATTGCGCAGACCCATGCGCCAGCATCTACTTCGCAGGCGCCACAAGAAATTCCAACTGGTGAGCGAGTTGAAGAACTCACAGAAAGGCACACTGTCGTGCATATTCCGCCTACCAGCATGACACTTCCAGATCCCCTAGCTGAACTGCAGGTAAGCACAGTTGGACCTGTAGAAATTAATTTGTCTATGATTCCTATAGAAACTCTACAGCTAGTACAGGAGAAAGTTTCTCTTGAGTTGAGAGCTAGAGAGCTCTCTACTTTCCAGGCAAACCAACGACTGCAATCGCAGGAGATAGAGCTGAAGGAAAGTCATAAGAATATCTCTGCGAAGCTTGCACTCTATGAGGCGCAAGACACCGGCATCAGAAACGCAATAGAAGAGATTGCTCAGGAATTGCCGGCTTGCGAGATTCAACCAGACCTCCCTCTGGTTGCAAAAGTTCAAATTATTGGCGAAAGGGCGAAAACCCTGGAGCAAGAAATAGCTGCTATGGCAGAAGGCCATAAAACCCAGATTGCTGAGCTAGAAGCTCGCGTCGCTGCGCATCTTACGGATGATGCGCAGGTACAATTTGAAGCATTGAGCAGAGCTTCCACACGAATGAAAGGTCGAGTACAGGAAGCCAAGAACCTGATGGACCAGGCTATGGAAGCATGGTCAGAGCTTGTGAACCTCCCTTTTAAAGTAGGACTATCAGAACAGGTGCAAGCTGCAGAACAGTCTCTCACTGTTCTGAATGAAGAAGCCAAGTCCTTAACAGGCTTGCCAAAGATGAAGAAAATGGGCGAAGTGCGCAAAATGCAGCAGCAACTGCACAAGCTCAGAACTGAAGATGAGAAGCTCACCAACAGCATTCAGCCATTCATGGATGAGTATGCTGAAATCGTTGGCCAGATTGAGACAAAAATCAAAGAGATTGCCGAGTCTCAAGAGATCATTGATACACTCACTAAAGATGAAACAACCGCAGAAACAGTACAGACAGCTGATCAGTGTATTGAGGAATTGGACTCCGCTATTGCGAAGTGGCAGAAAACATTCGCGGAGATTCAAGCAAACACAGAGGCGCAAATCCAAAGACCACGCGCTAGTGCGAGTGGCTCGAGGGCGAGCCACAAGTGAGTGTTGGGGGCCTGTTGGGGCCAAGGTCGCAGCTATAGTAAAAGCTGCGAATTTTGGGAAAAATCACGAGTATGGAAGGAAAGTGCTAATTTTGGGACAAGCACTAAGTTTTGGGTAAGAAGGAGACGGTGCGCAGTACGGTGCCAGATGGATGATCTCAGCGCAGATCATGGACCGGAAATTGCGGAGATCGCGCGCACGTCATCAAAGAATGAAGGTGGCTCAGCTACCATAATAAATAAAGGCGATGGAGTAGAGGGCTTAGCTACCCTCATTTAAAGGCTTAGTACAGAAGTTATGGTTGCTCGGATCAAGGAGGAGCAACGGACCAGAGCATTGAAGGCGAAGGACGATCGCCCATACCCACAATCTACGCCGGAATTCACGGAGCCTGCAGGAAGCGGCGACGTGACTGCAAGCGGCGCCTACAGTACACCTAGCCATGTGCGTGGTTAGGGTTTTTGGGAATCACTGTTGGGAAAGGCCCACAGTTTTGTAAAGGTGTGACCGTCATGGCTACCTATATAGATGAATCATTGTAATGGGTAGAGGGTTCTTCCTCCCTTCCTTCAGTTCCTTCCTTTTGGAGAGTTAGAGAGTTGGACACTAGACTGTTAGAGAGCCAGTCTAAAGGATAGATCATGTGTTGATTATCCTTCACTGTAATTTCTACCCGGTGTGTAGAACTAGAGAGAGGAAATCGGATAGCCGAGGAGCTAATCCCTGAGTTGCCAGACAGTCTGAGTCGACGTCTGTGCCTTTGTAATCTCCATAGAGAGGAGACAAGCTTGAGAGAAGGGCTCCCAGCTGTGTGCGTGGAGTTTCCTGTAAGATCTAAGGCTGCAGCTGTGTGCGCAGCATATTGTATGACTCTATCATTTTCTGGTTAATATAACGCTCCCGTGGATGTGGTTTTCCTCGAGGGGATGAGCTTCACTTATGTCTTCTTGTTATAATGTTTGCGTGAATGATAACTATTTAGAGTTCATTATTTGTGTATGCAAGACTTCTGTCTTATCTTTGTGACTGTTTGAGCAAGTTGGAAAGATCCTTTGATAACTAGAAGTGTCTTAAGTACTAAAGAGGTAGTAACGCACGGTCGCTGCGGCGAGAGCAGACTGCGTTACTGCGCTAGATGTGAAGGGCGAGGAAGTGTTCAGCGCGTCGACCCAAGGGATAGTTGCCTGCTGCGTTAGAGAGAAGAAACTGCGCAGTAGACCTGCCAAGGAAGGGACCCACGCAGCTGCGGCGAGCGGCCTGCGGGAAGGTCCGACCGCCGATTTCACAGGAACCATTCAAGGAAGAGCCATCTCCGCGTCACCCCGGTTAAGGAAACCTGATTCCTTAACCCCCCCATAGCCACTTCGGGTGAGACCTCGAGCTGCCGCGCAGCTCGTTGCCGAGAGGGCCAGTGCGCCAAGGGGTTTTGTTGCTGCGCTTCATTAAAACCCGGGTCTGCCCAGAAAAGCAGCCAACAGTGAGAGAGAGGGGTTTCAGGGCTTAGGGGTTTAGAGGGAGATTTTGAGGGTTAGGTTTTATAAAGAGAGAGAGATTGGGGGTTATGGATTTAGAGAGAGAGAGAGAGAGATGGTGTGAGAGGGAGATTGGAGTTTAGTGGTTTAGAGAGAAAGGAAGAGACACATATTGGGGGTTAGGGGCTTAGAGAAAGAGAAAGGGATTGAGGGTTAGGGTTTTAGAGAGAGAGAGATTGGGGATTATGGGTTTAGAGAGAGAGAAATTGCGGTTAGGGGTTTGGAGAGAGAGAGAGAGAGAGAGAGAGAGAGAGAGAGAGAGAGATTGGGTATTAAGGGTTTAGAGATAGGGAAATGGTTTGAGGGTTAGGGATTTAGAGAGAGAGATTGAGATTAGGGTTTTAGAGAGAGAAAGAGAGATTGGGGTTAGGTGTTCAAATAGATATATTGATAGATAGTGAGAAAGAGAGATATTGGGTGTTAGGTGTTTAGAGAGAAACCGATTCAGGTCTTGGTGTTTAGAGAGAGAGAATTAATTATCAAGGTTAAGGGTTTAGATAAAGAGTGAGATTGATTGTTAGGCACTTAGAGAGATAGAGAAAATGGGGGTTAGGGGTTTAGAGACACAGAGAGAGAAAGAGAGAAAGAGAGATATTGGGGGTTAAGGAATTAGAGAGAGAGAGAGGTCATGAGTTAGGAGTTTAGAGAGAGAGAGAGAGAGAGAGAGAGAGAGATTGGGGTTTAGGGGTATAGAGAGAGATATATTCAGGGTTAGGGGTTTTGCGAGAGATATAGAGATTGGGTGTTAGCGTTTTAGAGAGAGGGTGAGGGAGATATTGGAGGTTAGGCATTTAGAGAGAGAAAGAGAGATTGCGGGTTAGGGGTTTAGAGAGAGAGAGTGATAGGATGGGGGTTAGGGGTTAAGAGAGAGAGAGATTGGGTGTTATTGGTATAGAGAGAGATAATGGGAGATTGTGTTTCAGGGGTTTAGAGAGAGAGATATATATAGATTGGTGGTGAAGAGTTAGGGATTTAGAGAGAGAGAGAGGGAGAGATTGGAGGTTATGGGTTTAGAGAGAGAGAGAGAGAGAGAGAGAGAGAGAGATTTTAGTTTAGAGAGAGAGGGATTGGAGGTTAAGGGTTTTGAGATAGAGAGATCGGGGATTAGGGGTTTAAAGAGGGAGAGTGATTTAAGTTTAGGGGTTTAGAGAGAGAAAGAGACATTTGGGGTTAGGGATTTAGAGATAGAGATGGGGGTTTAGGGGTTAGTTATTTAGAGAGATATATGGTGGTTTAGGGGTTTAGGGAGAGATAAAGAGAATGGAGGTTAAATATTTAGAGAGAGAGAGAGAGAGAGAGAGAGAGAGAGAGAGAGAGAGAGAGAGATTAGGGGTTAGTAGTTTAGATAAAGAGAAAGGGAGATTGACGGTAAGGAGTTTAGAGAGAGAGAGAGAGAGTTTAGGGGTTGGTTGTTTAGAGAGAGAGATATATAAAGAGAGAGATTTGGGGTTAGGTATTTAGAGGGAGAGATAGATTTGTATTTAGGGGTTTAGAGAGGGATAGAGAGATTGGAGTTTAGTGGTTTTGAGAGAGAGAGAGAGAGAGAGAGAGAGGGATTGAAGGTTACATGTTTAGGTTGAGAGAGAGAGAGGGAGAGAGAGATTGGGTTTAGGGGTTTAGAGAGAAGGGGGGGGAGATTTGGGTGGATGGTTTTAGAGAGAGAGAGAGAGAGAGAGAGAGAGAGGGGGTTATGGGATTAGAGAGAGAGCGAGATTTCACGACTAAGGGTTTAGAGAGAGATATATATTCTAGGAGTTAGGGATTTAGAGAGAGATATATATTTTTTGGGGGTTAGGGATTTAGAGAGAGAAATATATATATTTTGGGAGTTAGGGATTTATAGAGAGAGAGATTGGAGTTTAGGGTTTTAGAGAGAAGGAGAGAGATATATATTGGGGGTTAGGGGTTTAGAGAGAGAGAAAAACATTGGGCGCTAGGGGTTTTGATAGAGAGATAGAGGTTGTGGATTACAGGTTTAGAGAGAGGGATTGGGGTTAGGGGTTTAGATAGATAGATAGATAGTGAAAGAGAGAGAGATTGGGTGTTAGGGGTTAGGGATTTAGAGAGAGAGAGAGAGAGAGAGAGAGAGAGAGAGATTAGGTGTTTAGAGAGATAGAGAGAGAGAAAGGGCTTAGGGGTATAGGAAGATAGATAGATAGATAATTAGAGAGGGAGAGATTGGGTGTTAGGGGTTTAGAGAGAGAGATTGGGAGCTTAAGGTTTAGAGAGATAGAAATAGATATCAAGGGTTAGGGGTTTAGAGAGAGTGTGAGATTGGCTGTAAGGGTTTTAGAGAGATAGAGAGAATGGGGGTTAAGGATTTAGAGAGAGAAAGAGAGAAAGAGAGAGGTTGAGGGTTAGAGAGAGAGAGAGAGAGAGAGAGAGAGAGAGATCAGGGTTTAGGGGTTTTGAGAGGGATATAGATGGAGAGAGAGACAAAGAGAGATTTGTGTTTAGGGGTTTAGATTTAGAGAGAGAAATATTGGGAGTTAGGGGTTTAAAGAGAGAGAGAGATTGGGGGTTAGCCGTTTAAAGAGATATTCAAGGTTCGGGGTTTAGAGAGAGAAAGAGAGATTGAGAGTTAGGGGTTTAGAGAGAGAGAGAGAGTGGGGGTTATGGGTTGAGAGAGAGAGAGAGAGAGATATTTGAGGTTAATAGTTTAGAGAGGGAGAGAAAGAGTGAGAGATTAATATTTAGGGGTTTAGAGAGAGAGAGAAACAAATTGGGGGTTAAGGTTTTGGGGATTAGAGAGAGAGAGAGAGATAGATTGTAGGTTATGGGCTTAGCGAGAGAGAGATTAGGGATTAGGGGTTTAAAGAGAGAGAGAGAGAGAGAGAGAGAGAGAGAGATTGGAGTTTAGGGGTTTAGAGAAAGAAAGAGAGATTTTTTGTTCGGAATTGAGAGAGAGAGAGATTGTGGTCTAGGGGTTTAGAGAGAGAGAGAGAGAGAGAGAGATTGGAGGATAGGTGTTTAAAGAAAGAGAAAGGGAGATTGAGGGTAAGGGGTTTAGAGACATAGAGAGAGAGAGATATTGGTGGTTAGGGGTTTAGAGAGAGAGAGAGAGATTGGAGGTTATAGGTTTAGATTGAGAGAGAGAGAGAGAGAGGTTGGTGTAGGATTTAGGGTTTAGGGGTTTAGAGAGAGAGATATGGGGGTAGGGGTTTAGAGAGAGAGAGGGAGAGAGAATGGGGGTTAGTAGTTTAGAGAGAGAGATATGGGGGTGAGGGTTTAGAGAGAGAGATATGGGGGTAGGGGTTTAGAGAGAGAGAGAGGGAGGGAGAGATAATGGGGGTTAGTAGTTTAGAGAGAGAGAGAGAGAGAGAGAGAGAGAGAGGTGTTAGTATTACATGGGTTAAAGTAGTTTAGATAATCCTATTTTGGTATTATATAAATTTCCAAGGTTTTAGGACATACAAATGTTTAAATTTGTATGATTTATTAGTGTTATGTTCTAAAAGTTAGTGGTTACAAGTTATATGAGTTGGATAAGAGTGTATAAAGTAGCTAAGGTTTAGAGGAGGTTAAAGTTATAATTACCAAGGAAATAGATCCTAACTCCTAGGTTGCTTGAATAGAGTGTCAACAAAGGGGGGTCCCTCATTAGACCACTTTAAAAACCTTGTGTATACATGGTCGACCACCCAACTTGGGGCGTACTGGGAGGGTTTCTCTAGGAGTTACCTCCCTCCACCTATTACTAGCGCAATGGCATCCCAGTTTCCAGCTACAACGAAGGCACATGTGTCAAGATTTCGAGTTAGGAAATTGTTTCCAGGCAATTTCCCAAAATGGTCCTTTGAAAACACTCTACACAAGACTTTCAATAGAACCCTTGTGGCCAACCTACTAATGAAAAAAATATAAAAAAATGTATACAAATTAATATTCATAAAAAAACAAATATTTCTATAATCTTATTCTCATTTAAATATTCCAATTAAATTTATATATATAACCATGAAAAAAACATTGAAAATGAATTTACCAAAAGTAATAATATATCAATTTATAATCTAACAAAACATTAAACTAAGAATGATTAAGTAAAACTCTAACCTATTTCAACAAACTCATAATTATTAACTTGAAGACTAAACTATTTCAACAAACTCTTAATTATTAATCCGAACTATTTTAATATGGAAAAAAATCTAAATTATTAAGAATAACATTGACAAAAAATAGAACAAGTCTCCATGTATGGCATCATAGTACCAATTACAAGAAAATTTCATTTCAGATCTCATAAAATTCTATACAAGAAAACTATATGGAAAATTAAGTGTTCATTTTTAAATTAGTAGAAGAAACTCTTGAAAATTTCAGAATGCTTAGTAAAAATATAAAAAATGAACAAAGTTAAAATAAATACAAAATTTATTTATTGAATTAAGAAATATAATTAAATTAAATTTATAATTATTAAAAAAAAACTAAATACCTTTATAAAATTAAATATTACCATTCCAAAACTAATAACTCTTCCCTAATTTTCTACTTCCTATCTCATCTTTAACCATTCTTCTAGATTATGAAGAAGAAACTACTCTTTGCCCTTTTTACCTTACTCCATTAAAAATAAACAATAATTTAAAACTAACAAAAAATTAAAATAAAAAATAACTTATAACTAACTAAATTAAACAAATATTAAATATAAATTCTAAACCTAACTATTGAAATTTAATTAAAACTAAAGATACAAAAAGCGATAAAAATAAAATAATAGAAATAACAATTTTTACCTTACTCCATTACAAATAAACAATAATTTAAAACTAACAAAAATAATTAAAATAAAAAATAACTTATCACTAACCAAATTAAACAAATATTAAATATAAATTCTAAACCTAAACCTAACTATTTGAAATATTTGAAATTTGATTAAAAATAAAAAATATTAAAAAAACATAAAAATAAAAAGCGATGAAGATAAAATAATAAAAATAACAGGACATTACTCTATCCTAATTCTAATTTCAACGACACCTTTCTAAACTATGTCTAAAACTAAGCTACAATTTACACATGTTTTTATTAAACCTAAGCATTTAGGACCCTTTGTTTAAAACATTTTCTAACCACCGTATACCTTTTATGCTTAAAAAAAAATATGACATAATAGACCACTTCACATTAACAGTTAAAAAAAATGTTTGCTAACTCCTTGAGTTTGCATATCATGGCCCTCTCGGTGTATCAACCAAAAATGCCCGGCTACATTAAAATTTGCTCGGGGCGTGATAGTTTGAGATTGGCCGAAATTAATAATTCAAGGCTTGCCAACTAAGAAAATTTGAAGGCACTAACTAAAAATGGGATGGTGTTCTATGTTCATAATTGCGGCAACTCTCCCTTTGTCTGGCTTGTTTATTCTCCATGTGATCACTTAGCAGTGATATTATTGTTTCTCGAAATATATGTATATGATCCACTTCATATATAAGTATATGAATGGGACCTTCTCGCTGCAGTTTACTTTGTGAGTTTGTCATTTTTCTTTCGCTTAAATATTTTTCTCCGGGCTTGATTTTAGGAATTGGAGATTGATATATGAAGGTAAAGAGTAAAGTAGAGAAGCTAATATAATTGGGCTCTGTCAAACCTCGATGTGGAGACAATTTATAGTATATACATGACTGCTTTGAAGGTTTATGCTTTCCAAGAGGGGAGCAAATTTATACCATATGACAGCTTTCATTTTTAATGCAAATTTATACCATATGACAGCTTTCAATTTTAATTCTATTTTAGGAAGCAACAGACCAGTTTTAGACCCTTTATGATGTATAAGACAGAGTAACCTTGAAAACCTATTGGTCTCACAAGCTTGATCAGTATTGATATGGTACAATGATTACACGATGGAGAAGTTTCTAGTTGGTATGATTCTTTTTAATAATAAACAGCGAAACAAGTTTCAAGTTTCTAGATGGTGAGACTCCGCTCATGCGTTAACTAACTTAAAACTCATTGCAGGAAGGTGCAACCCAAACTCACTTTTTCCATATTCTGCCAGATTTCATGCATCCTGCTTCTCTTCACAGTCTCATCCCTTCCACTCTATATCTGATCGCGTCAATGGAAATTTTGGGCGAGTAATTTAATTTAAATATGGAATATGGAATTTTAGGCGAGTAATTTAATTTAAATATGCAGTCCTGTAATCGACCAGAATTTCTACTACCTGGGTTTGAAATGAACATCTCCACATATGCGTCTTCTATGACTTTGATGGCTCTCGTCTTCAGGTAATCAAATCACATTGTTCTTTTCGAATCATTTATTCCAGGGGATACGTCCCGATGCCATCAATTACTTTGATTTATGGTCTTGACGCAGGGAAATCCGCATTTGTGAAAATAAAAAAGCTACGCAGTCAAGCCAAGCAAGTGGGAACAGGCGTATCATTAGGGGGAGCAATGTTGATGACGTTATCATTTGGTCTCCACATCATCATTTGGTCTCCACATCATTTGGTCTCCACATCATCATCGTGGCTTGTCTGTGACATTATTGTTTGGCGAAATATATGTATATCCCTTACCACGTTAATATGTTTTCTAGGAACATTACAAGCAACAATTCTCGGCGTAGCTGTCGTTCGTAAACCTTCCCAGTGGGATTTAGGATGGGACATCAACCTTCTCGATGCAGTCTACTCTGCGAGCTTAAATGTTTTTCTTCGGGCTTGATTTCATGAATTGGAGATTGGGATATGAAAGTAAACAGTATAGTAGAGCAGCTAATATAATTGGACTCTGTCAAACCTGGATGTGGAACCAATTTATACATCACTGCTTTGAAGGTTTCTGTGGCATGAATATCCTAGCGGCTCCATAGGATATTAAAGTAACTGAATTAAAGATTAGAATGAATTCCAGAGAATTAGTATGGATTTAGCATATGTAATTCCATACTTAATTCTTGAAAGGTGCTATCAATCAATCAATTGATAGCACATTAAATCTTGAAAGGTGTTATGCATGCATTCATCATGGAAATGCAAACCCCAACTTGAGAGAAATCAAAACAATTGACACATCAATTCCAAAAGGCAGGCAGCATTAGCAAGACTCAGTTCATTTCAATTCAAGCATATGTTTATCCCAACCAAATTGTCATCCTTCCCCTAAATCCCCTGCATAAAGCAAAATGTGTTTTTGTACTTTCATTCATGTGTTATTCCAGCTCGACAACGACACGGACACAAATGCAACAATTGGAAAATCATTTTGCTTGGAAAATCATTTTGGGTTCAATACTACCAAATGGATCATTTGGGTGATGTTTTGCTTGGCGACCCATGAAGCTACATTTTGGGTGATGTTTTGCTTGAGTTTTATTTGATTTATTCAAATAACAGGAAAATGATCATTTGAGAACTTCATAGCTTTCTTGTTGAAAAGGATATGAAGCAGATTGTGACTATCACCAAGGACCTAAAAGTATTGTACTTATTTTACTCTCTTTAATAGGGAAACAGTCAAATTAGATGCTTGTTTCTCATTCAATACAAATGGGCATCCACAAAAGTTCTGTAGTCATAACATTGCGACTATAATGTTATGACTTTAGAACATTGTTTCAGTTGTAGTCATAACTGCAAGAACATCATAAACACAATAACAGTGATCATAAGGTATAACATCTAGGTTTATCTATGAAATTAATTCAGTATTTCTAAAACATCAAAGATGTGAAAACAATTATTTAAGCAAAAGAGCCCACCTAAGTTTATTCAGATATGCAAGGCTGGTCTGTTGCTTCTTACTGGATCCATAACTTTCATTCACATGAAGATTAATTCTACTCACATTTGAGTTTCAACCCAATCTTCATGTGAATGGATTAATAGAGTTTTAATTCAGTATGGTACAATGATTACCCCACATCTTTAGAAAAGTAAGGTTGTAAGTTTCTAGTTGGTATGTTTTTTCTTAAATAAAAATAGCTGAACAAACCATAAAAAAAATGATAAGATATGCATGATATGGCATGGTTCCAGATTAACCCTAGCAAAATGGTTGGGTCTAACCTTATGCTCTATTTCTAAATCTAACCAAGACAGTATTCACCACTACTACACTTCCTAAATTTTCATGAAAATCGAGCATAATCAACTTTTAAATGAAAACAAGTGAACAATGTAATCATATAATATGAATTGAATCCAATAAAATCTAAACATTTTGGAATTCAGAATTGACAAAAACAAAAAAGTGGTAATTTCATTAAAAGAAAATTCAGATTCAAAAATAATAATAGAACAGAAACAAAGTGTTTTCCCATAAACTTAATGAAAATTTAACAACTGAAATGAAAAAATAACAATAATATCCTCTAAAATAACAGTGATTCTAACTATATATATATCCTTATTTCACAAAATTTACACAAAATCCAGTACTATGAAAAAATGTAGAAATAATATTTACCCAGTGCTTGGACTATTCCATTGATTCATGTGACTTGTATTCTATTTTTCCTTTAGATTTCTTTAACCTTTTATTTTGCATATTCGTCATGGCCAGTTTCCTTGCAAAAAACAACAATTTTTTTAGAGTGAATTGCTTAAAAGTGATATGTAAAAAAAATTCAAAATTCATCATCTACTTCAATCTTTGATTTTCACCATTATTATTTTTTATTTAACAATATATTAAATCTATTTTTTTAATAAACCTTGGAGGAAAGCCTTCTTCAAAGTTCTATGAAATATTTGCAAGCCAATTGGGAAAAACAACAGTATAATTATCTATAGAAGTCCACAAAATGCGATTGGGAAAATTGAGGACGTTTTGAGCTGGGAAGGCAAACTGTATGATTCTCAAAACTATAATAGGAATCTCTTCATTACGAGAGGAGTAGCTATAGTAATAGGACATGATTTAGAAAAGGCAGTAAATTGGAGAAGATAGGGATCAATTACACACAAAATCATCCAAATGCAAATAAGCAAAAACTAATACGAGAGAATCAGACAGGAACGCAAAGGAAGACGCAAATATAGACAGTTCATAGAACGAAATCGTAAGAAAATATTATATGTATTTGATACAGAAACTTAAGTGTCAAAACTAATATGTTATTGAGACTGAATCACCATAAGAACTGCATCTATTTCCCTTGCAATGGGTTATCCATGTGTGTTTTTTCATCTTCAACTGCAGGTTCAATGGTAGACTATACAACTGTGTTCCGTCTATGGGTGATGGTATGTTGAATTGAGCATTTTATACAAGGCGTTTTCTATAGTTACAGAAGATCAATCTGAAGTCTCTCATCGTCTAATCTGAGTCTAAACAATGTTAATACATCATGTCGATGGTACCTTAATAGTTGTTAGAGTCATGTCAGATAGCTGGGCGTTGTAAACTAGGTTGGAGATGAGGATGGGTTTATGGCCCATCGACTGTCCAAGCGAATTTTATCATGTAAAAAGAGGTAGCAAACCCAGAACTTCAGATCCACCATTCCCTCGGATTCATGCGGAGTATAGTTATTACAAGGGTTAAACATTTAAATACATAATCTTATGATCTGAAAAATCTAGAGATACATTGAGTAATGTAGAATTGGACCATTTTCGGACTACAGAAATCGACAATCCCTTTGAAATACAAAGTTTAAACATTTCAATATATAATCCTATGATCTAGCAACTTCGGTATTTGATCATTTTCAAATTTCAGAAATCGACGATCTCTTTAATATACAGAATTTAATACATAGTTCTATGATATGATAATTGCATAATTGATCTATTTACGAAATACAGAAAGAAACAATCCCTTGAAATCCAAAATTTAATTATCTAGAAAATACAATTTAGCAATCCTTGGATTACAGTTCACGATTTCTCAGATCTACACGATAACACCATTACTAAAATATTCCAAGGTACAGATTTAGACGCCCTCCATTATACAACTTATCTATCCATTCCAAGTAATACCACAAAACGACACAGAGTTAAAACATTTTCAGATACAGATTTTTAACGTTTTTCCAATACTGAATAATAATTCAAATAGAGCTGGATCTGTGATCCATTAAACTTAATCGTGATACATCCTATATTCCTATATATTTACTATCTCTATATATTTACCGATCTGGTCAACTTTGTTTATCGTAATCAGAGTACTTCTGCTTTCCCTATTGAAGATGATTCGTTATTCGTTCAGCTATAATTAGTTTATTCGTTTTCCATGTGTGTTTTTTAATTGATCTATGCTTGTAATCTAGGCTAGAGAGTAAAAATCCTTATACTTAGTGAAACAAAGGACAACTGTGTCATTTATTTGTGCAGTATTGTGTTATACTTAGCATTTATCTATGTATGAAAACTTTGATGTAGAACACTGATAACTAAAAACTTTAACAAAAATATAGGAGGGATATTGTCTGGAGCTAGCTTATAGGAAAGGGCAATGACAATTTCAAAAGACTACATATAGTTAGAGGAGCACTTGTTGGGCAGTTTAAAATTTAACATGGCCACCTACATGACCTTAAAATTTGAGTTATTTATATTAAGGTGTTGAGCAATTCATATTTAATCTAACTGTTGTGGGGATTCAAATGTTTCAAATAAAAAATAATAAAACCCTCTCAACAAAATAGCATCTGAGCTTGCAGTAACAAAACCCTTTGATTAGGTTTTAGTTTTTCATTGCATGAAAGTTTAATAAAAAATAACACAACCCTTCCTCTGAACGTAAATACCATTTATTGCATGGGAGTTTAATGAAAAAATAACAAGATCTCTGATATAGAGAGGTTATACAGAGGTTCTAATATAATAAAAACGAATACAAATCTTATACTAGGGTTGGTATAATTTCTTCTCAAACTGCCGGGTAAGATGACGCTTCACAAATGAGCATAAACCCTATCTAGCACTGAGGTTTTAAAACTACCTGAGCAATGGTTTCAGCACTTCTTGTTCGTCGGATTCCGACTGATACGGGACGATGATGGAAATGGTTCTTGGAATTGTAATTCGAGCAACGGTTTCATCAATCCTTCGCTCGCCAGATTCCGACTGATACTGGAGGCTCAGCAATCCTTCTTTCGCCGGATTCGATTGTAATTCGAGCAATGGTTTCAGCAATCCTTCATTCGCCAGATTCAGAATGTTCTGCAAGCCTATTAGAGATAGATTCAGGACCGCCAGTTGGGTCTATCACCGGAAGGCTGAAAGCCGAGTTGGGTCTGGTTGGCTCCGAGCTGCATCATTCAGAATTCAAACCAACCTAATTCAATAATGTTTTCATAATTCAAACCAATAGAATTCATAATTCAAACACATGACCAATGTTTTCAGAATTCAAACCAAAATAAACCGGACCTAACCTATGTTGACGTCGGGAGCAACCAGGTCCTGTTTAAGGATCTCCGGAGCGACCAGATTCGGCTCTCTGGACGAGAATCCGTCGGCTTTCACATTCTCCCTTCCATCTGGAAGCTGGCAGCGGCGTAAGGCCATGATCGCTGAAGCTCTTGCCATAGACCATAACTAGATCTATGGCCATAGACCATAATGTGACAGTGGCCATAGACCATAACTAAATCTCAATCCCAGAAAGTCCCGGGTTTGACCTCCACGCCAGGAAATAGTGCCAGGAAATAGCTCGAGCCTCCATGCTGATGAGCTTGGCACCAAAGCCGTGCGTTACTGTATCGTACGTATAAAGCATAGCAGCGCGATCCGATTTGGAGCCAGAAACTTGGTCTATCAAGTACCGGTGTTCGTGGAGATGTAGGATTTGGTAGCCTAATCATCATGAGATGCAGCCAACGCGTCTGAGCTGCTGGGCATCGGTAGCAGTAAAGCAATGATCACTAGAGCGAGTGCACAGGAAGCCTTGGGAAAAGGCTCGCAGGAAGCATTGAAAGTTCAATTTATCTCCCTGATCTGGATCTCCCCGTCTTCAAATTCCTTTTGCGGACATGCAAGGTTTTGAGAAAAAACAATTCGTGAAAGCGATGTGTAACGTCCTTACACGTCAACACATCGGGATTTGATGGCGTGTTTGGTAAATCTGACTCTCTCCAGAAAACGATGTGTAACGTTCTTACACGTCAACGATATCAACGCCCGCTCCAAATTTAAACCAACGGTATCAATGACAGCTTTTTATAAAGATTTTTCTTTCTATTAAAAGCTAGGTGTAGCTATATAAAGACAGCTTTTTTTATTACTTTTTTATCTATTGAAAGCGATGTGTAACTTTTACACATCAGCACATTAGGATTTGGTGCCATCTTTTTATTCAAAAGACTTTCATCTTTTTTGGTGCCACCTTTTTATTGAAAGACGACAAGGGCAACTACCATCGCCAAAAGCACCCGTGCAGAGCCAAATCCAAGAGTACATAGTCGGCTTCTCAATTTATCAATTTATGTGGAATCATTTACCCAAGAACTCCTTCCACTCACAATCTCATTACTTACACTCACAGGGGCAGACATTGATAAAATGAGTTGGGTTGAAAATCACAAACGCCACAGCCATGGTTTAGTGCCACCAAAACGGTGCCAAATAATGATTATTGTTGTAAGAATAATAATAATTTTAACGGAGAGTAATAACATTAAAATTTAAATCTCACCAACACCAATAACCTCATGGCTACTATGACTACAGTATTTTTACAGTTTTTTTTAAATATAAAACATTTTTACATGAAAACGATATCAAAATAGTAAGGTGGAAGACGAAAACATCATAATTTCAAACATATATAACCGAAAAGATTATTGTTATGATAATTTCAAACATATATGACCGAAAACATATATTGTGCATTTTGTATTAAAGTTAGGGTATTGTTAGCGTATTGTGACATGGGATAAATATAACCCTAAACCAGTTAGGGTGTTTACCTTTAAAATTAATCCTTTTCAAACTTTAAAGTTAGGGTATTGTCATGATATGTATTTGAGGTTTAAAAGTTCAATTTTAATTTTAAATTATGTGTTCTAAATTTTTAAATAAAAATGTTGAAAGGTTAATTAGAATATTTAATTGGTTTTTGTTTAAATTATTTATTTAAATTAGAATGAAAATTATACATCTGATATAATATTGTAAATATAATTTTTATTTTTCTATTTTTGTGACATTTAAAATTTAAATTTCAAAACATTGTAAATATAATTTTTATGATGGAAGGAAAACCACTTTTATTAGATTTCATAATAGAGGATTATAGTTAGTAAAATATTTTTAGTAAATATAAAAATATTGTGTGTTTGTATCAATTTATGTTGATTACTTAATGTATTTCATGAATAGTTATGATTATTAAAAATTTGAATTTTTAAGATGATGTTATATATACAATTTGATTAGTTGAATATATTTGTTATGATTATTAAATTTTTAATTTTTAATGTAATGTTAAATAAGTATAATTTGTAATTTGTATTGTTAAATAGGTTTTGTCTAACATAATGATATGTAAATGGAGGTCAAAGTCTTAACATTATATAAATAAAGCTAAATATGATTCTAATATTATGAAAATTTTCATCCTTTAAAAAATGTTGAACACTCTCTCTTAGATATAAAAAGTTCATTTTTTTTAGTTAGATGTGTATTGAAATAAAATTTAAAGATTATTTAGATCATATTTTCTTATTAGATAAGTTTTTTTATGATAAACACACATTAATTTGATGATAAAAAGGTTTTACACTTAGTAACTTGTATTCTTGTTTTTAGCAGACAAATTTCCATAAATAAAAGGAACATACATCAATTTAACAAAAATCAAATTCCAAAAGTTTTGAAAATTAAATAAAATTAGATTTTTTTTTTTTATTAAAATTTGCAATGATTTATATTATATAAAATATCAAAATCAATTTTTTTTATAATTAAATTTAGCTTTAGTAAGAATTTATAAAAAAAAATTCTTATTAATATTTATTTCAAAAATTTATCTAAAATGATTATTGTCAATATTATTTGATAACAAATATTCATAAAACATATTAATTTATTTAAACAAATCTATTAAAAATGTTATTTACATATATGGAAAAACATGTTTGCCATTTTTAAAACAAAGGTGTAAAATATCTTTTCCTAAAAAAAATTAATTGTTTATTAAATAAATTATAAAATGTATATATCATAAAATTAGCATTTGGATAATTATATTTGTTTTGTCATATTAATCAATTAATAATGAGTTGGGTCATCTTTACCTAAGATGAGTTGCTTAAAACAACTTATTTTTCAAAACATATGAACTTTATATTATATTATATTATATATATATATATATATGTGTGTGTGTGTGTGTGTGTGTGTGTGTTTTAAATATAATGGTAGAGATATATATTAGTATATACATTATTCTATATATTTAATACAAATATATATATGCTATTGCATATATCAAAGTATATTGATTAATAAATGTGTTAGTATATAAATATGCATAGATTAACTAAGGTATATACACATACACAAAAATATATATACACAAATTGTTGACGATGGTAATGATATAGGTGCTTAGGCAATAGTCCTTATATGCATTGAGCCTCTAACAAGGAAAATTCTCTTGTAAAATGTATATAGTTAGAAGAGCCACATTGAGGTGTCCCTCTAGAAGTGCTTACTTGGAGGATTCTTGAGTCTCTTTTAAAGAGTTGAATTTATGTTCATAGCCTTTTATGGTATGGTAGTGAAAGTGTTGTATACGTATATTTGAGTCATAGCTACATCAATATACAATATTGACTATGGTGTTCTATAAATGTTGTGGTATGAGGGCATACATCAATATACAATATTGACTATGGTGTTCTATAAATGTTAAATGTTGTTCCAAACTTTGTAATTAAAAAATAAGATCTATAAGTGGGGCATTGAGGATAAATGTTAGTATAACACTAGTTGAATCCATGTGTAACCCTATGAGAAGCACCAAAGTAATTTAACATATTTTATTAAAAAATCATCCATTAAAAACAATTCTTGTTACTGCCCTCATTATATTAAACAACCCTAGTGTGCAATACATATTTACTAGCACTAGTGTGTCAGTTATCTTAATTTTTTTTAATAAAATATTAATAATTTAAAAATATGAGGTCCAAAAGTTATAGAGATATATATAGAAACCTTGTCTTAACTACTATTAAGTTTTAGGTTATTAAATCTTAATGTAACATTGAGAATGGAGTTGGGTTGAAAAGAAAATTTAGGGTATCAAAATTTCATTTAATATAATTTTTTTTTTACAAATGTAAATGATTTTAACATTTATAAAGAAACACTTGAATTATGTATGAAATGTATTTTTCTTTAATTTTGTTTTATCGTTTTTATCATTATTGAAAGGCAATATTTAAATATGAACATCATATTTATTCATTTTTATTGTTTTGCAAAGTAATACATCAAATTTCAATTTTTTCAAATGTTTTTTTATCAATTGTTTCTTCAAATGGAAGTACTAAGTACCTTTCATAACATCCCACTCATTTGTGTGAGTTCTTGTAAAATATGATTTGGGCTTAAAAATATCTTTTAATTCAAATATTTTCCAACATTTGCGTTATTCTCTAAATTTTTAGAATATCACTTTTCTTAAATTAGGTTAAATGGGATTTGGATGATGTATTTTTATGCAAATAATTCAAGATTAAAATTATAGTAGGTGTAGAGCTTTTATATGAAAGAGAAATTGTTTTACCTCCTAAACTAAATCTCTCTTTAGTATTGAAATCCCTTTATAATCAAAATTTGTGTATATTAAAAATTACATTAATCTAAATAACTCTTAAATTTGAGTAAAATACTAAATATTTAATATTTTATAAAATAATTCAATATTTAATAAAATATTTTTTTAAAAATAAATATATGATGATGATGATAGCCCACATATAGAGAATGACCTAAAATTTTATTCCTATGCTCAAAATTTATTAAATTTATAAATTTTAATAAAATACTACTATTAATTAAATTCATAATGTTTAATAAAATATTTTATTTTATTATTATAATATATTTTATTTCTTTATTAAAAAAATTATTTTGATATAAAACAAAAGTTATTTGATTTCATAATTAATTTTCAAAAACACATATTATGGTCAAAGTCTTCAAAGCACGAGGATTAGAAACAAGGATGAGCAATTTTACATGTAATTCTACTAGATTATAATTTTATAATTTTAATAAAATATTATTTTCAATATTTATCTAAGTTAATTTCATAATTTAATAAAACAATAAAATATTTAATGTATTTATTTCAATAAATAAATACATGTGTAAATCATAATCATGCAGTGGATAGGAAACATGCCAATAAGAGCGAGTGCAACAAATCCATACTAAAATTCAGCCTCCATGGCATCCAATAGCACACTAAATTGTGAACCAATGAGAGGCTCTAAGTGTGAATGAGTTGCAACAACTGGGTGATGATCCTCAAAATTCGAAATAGAAGTATCACGAGAGAACAAAGGGGTCTCTCCAACTTCTTGAGGAGATGTGCTATCAACCATGTAGGAAATTACAGGAGACTGGACAATGGAAGTGAGAGCGTAAATAACAAATTCACACTGCATATTGGACTTCCCAATAACCATTAGATTACCATATTGCAGACCAGTGAGTTCATTGGAAGCAAGGATAATTTTAGGGGCGATTGCAGGTTAAGGGTTTGGAGAGAGAGTTTGGGGGTTAGGGGTTTAGAGAGAGAGAGAGAGAGAGAGAGAGAGAGAGATTGGAGGCTAGAGATTTAGGTTGAGAGAGAGAGAGTTTGGTTTAGGGTTTAGGGGTTTAGAGAGAGAGAGAGTGATTAGGGTTTCTGGGTTCAGAGAGAGATAGAGATTGGGGGTTAGGTGTTTAGAGAGAGATATGGGGGTATGGATTTAGAGAGAGAGCAAGAGAGACATAGTGAGAATTGGGGGTTAGTGGTTTAAACAAAGAGAGAGAGAGAGAGAGAGAAAGAGCAATGTTTAGGTGTTATTATTACATGGGTTAAATTAGTTTAGAGAGAGAGAGAGATATTAAGGGTTTAGTGATCCAGAAGGTGAGGGGTTAGGGGTTGAGAGAAAGAGAGATATTGGGGGTTAGGGATTTAGAGAGAGAGAGAGAGATCGGGGGTTAGGGCTTTAGAGAGATGGAGAGAGAGAGAGATTGGGGTTTAGGGGTTTAGAGAGAGAGATACTCAGAGTTAGGGGCTTAGAGAGAGAGAGAGAGATTGGTGGTTACCGGTTTAGAGAGAGGTTGAGGGAGATATTGGAACTTAGGGGTTTAGAGAGAGAAAGAGAGACTACGAGTTATGGGTTTAGAGAGAGAGAGAGGATGGGGGATAGGGGTTGAGAGAGAGAGACAAAGATTGGGTGTTAATGGTTTAGAGAGAGAGTGGCAGATTGCGTTTCATGGGTTTAGAGAGAGAGAGAGAAATAGATTGGAGGTGAAGGTTTAGGGTTTAGAGAGAGAGAGGGAGAGATTGGAGGTTATTGGTTTAGAGAGAGAGATTGCAAGTTAATAGTTTTGAGAGAGAGATTTGGGATTAGGGGTTTAAAGAGAGAGAGATTGAAGTTTAGGTGTTTAGAGAGCGACCAAGAGATTTGGGGTTAGGAATTTAGAGAGAGATATGGTGGTTTAGGGTTTTAAAGAGAGAGAGAGAGGATAGAGGCTAAATATTTTGTGAGAGAGAGAGATTGGGGGTTAGTAGTTTAGATAAAGAGAAAGGGAGATTGGGGGTAAGGGGTTTAGAGAGAGAGAGAGAGAGAGAGAGTTTTGGGGTTAGTGGCTTAGAGAGAGAGAGGTAGAAAGTGAGACATTTGGGGTTAGGTGTTGAGAGGAAGAGAGAGATTTGTATTTAGTGGTTTAGAGAGGGATAGAGAGATTGGAGTTTAAAAGTTTTGAGACCGAGAGAGGTTGAGAGAGAGAGAGATATTGTGGGTTAGGGGTTTAGAGAGAGAGATATTGTGAGTTAGGGGTTTAGTGATAGAGATTTAATGTTAGGGGTTTAGAGAGAGAGAGAGAGAGAGAGAGAGAGAGAGATTGAAGGTTACAGGTTTACATTGAGAGAGAGAGAGAGGGAGAGGGGGATCGGGATTTAGGGGTTTAGCGAGAGAGAGAAAGGGAGATTTGGGGTGATGGTTTTAGAGAGAGAGAGAGAGAGATTGGGGGTTAACAGTTTATAGAGAGAGAGAGAGAGAGATTTAATGTGTAAGGGTTTATATATATATATTGGGGGTTAGGATTTAGAGAGAGAGTTGCATTGGTTTTTAGGGGTTTAGAGAGAAAGGGAAAGATATATATTGGGGGTTATGGGTTTAGAGAGAGAAAAAGATTGAGTGTTATGGGTTTAGAGAGAGAGAGATTGGAGTTAGGGGTTTAGATAGATAGATAGATAGTGAGTGAGTGAGTGAGTGTGTGTGTGTGTGTGTGTGTGTGTGAGAGAGAGAGAGAGAGAGAGAGAGATTGGGTGTTATGGGTATAGAGAGAGAGATTAGGGCTTGGGATTTAGATAGAGAGAAAGAAATATTGGGGTGCAGGGGTTCAAAGAGAGAGTGGTATTGGTTGTTAGGGTTTTAGAGAGATAGAGAGAATGGGGGTTAGGGTTTTAGAGAGAGACAGACTGGGGGTTAGGGATTGAGAGAGAGAGAGAGAGAGAAAGAGAGAGATTGGGGGTTAGGGGTTTGGACAGAGGGATAGAAATGGGGTGAGATATTGGGGTTTAGAGAGAGATAGAGATTGGGGCTTAGGGATTTCAAGAGAGATAAATAGATTGGAGGTTAGGGGTTTACGGAGATATTGGAGTTTAGGGTTTTAGAGAGAGACATAGAGATTAAGGTTTAGGGGTTCAGAGAGAGAGAGAGAGAGAGATTTGGGTTTAAGGGCTTAGAGAGAGAGTGTGCAAGAGACTGAGGTTTAGGGGTTTAGAGAGATATTTTGGGGTTAGATAGAGAGAAAGAGAGAAATAGATTGGAGGTTAAGGGTTTGGGGATTAGAGAGAGAGGAAGAGATTTAGGTGGTTATGGGTTTAGAGAGAGAGAGATATTGGGGGTTAGGAGTTTAGAGTGAGAGATTTGGGGCTTTGGGTTTTGAGAGGGATAAAGAAATATTGGGGGTCAAGGGTTTAGAGAGAGAGTGAGATTGGCTATTAGGGGTTTAGAGAGATATAGAGAATAGGGGTAAGGATTTTAGAGAGAGAGAGAAAGAGGGAAAGAGAGAGATTGGGGGTTAGGCTTTGAGAGAGAGATAGAGAGAGATTAGGTGTTAGGTTTTAGAGAGAGACAAAGGGATTGGAGGTTAGGGGTTTATAGAGAGAGGTTCATATTAAGGGTGTAGAGAGAGAGGGGTAGATTGGGGTTAGGGGTTTAGATAGATAGTGTGTTTGTGTGTGTGTGTGAGAGAGAGAGAGAGATTGGGTGTTAGAGGTTTAAAGAGAGAGATTGAGAGATTGGGGTTTAGTTAGAGAGAAAGAAATATCAGGGGTCGAGGGTTTAGATAGAGTTTGAGATTGGTTTTTAGCATTTTAGAGAGATATAGAGAATGGGGGTTAGGGCTTGAGAGAGAGAGAGAGATAAAGAGATGAAGAGAGAGATTGGGGGTTAGGAATTTAGAGAGAGAGATAGACATACAAATAGAGAGAGATCATGGGTTACGGGCTTAGAGAGAGTGAGAGAGATGGAGAGAGAGACAAAGATTAGCCAGTTTAGGGGTTTAGAGAGAGAGAGAGAGAGAGAGAGAGATTGGGGATTAGCAGTTTATAGAAAGAGTTAGAGAGATATTAGAGTTTAGAGAGAAAGAGACATTGGAGGTTATGGGATTAGAGAGATATATTGGGGATTGAGGGTTTAAAGATAGAGAGAGATTGGAGTTTAGGGATTTAGAGAGAGAGAAAGATATTTGGGGTTAGGGATTTAGAGAAAGAGAGAGAGGTCATGGTTTAGGGGTTTATAGAGAGAGAATGGAGTTTAAGGGTTTAGAGAGAGAGAGAGAGATATTGGGGGTCATTGGTTTAGAGAGAGAGAGAGAGAGGGAGATTGAGTGTAAGGGGTTCAGAGAGAGCGAGAGAGACATATTATAGGTTAGGGGTTTAGAGAGAGAGATAGAGATTATGGGTTAGGGTTTGAGAGAGAGAGAGAGAGAGAGAGATTGAGGATTAGAGGTTTAGAGAGGTATATTGGATTTGAGAGAGAGAGAGATTGATTACCTGTTATGGATTTACAGAGAGAGAAAGTGATACAAAGAGGATTATTGGGGGCTAGGGATTTAGAGAGAAATAAAGAGAGATTGTAGATTAGGGGTTTTGAGAGAGAGAGAGAGAGAGAGAGAGAATGGGGGTTAGGTTTTGAAAGGGAGAGAGAGATTGAGAGTTTGGGGTTTAAGGAGAGAGAGTAATTGGTGGTTAGGAGTTTAGAGAGAGAGTGAGAGATTCAAATTTAGGGGTTTGGAGATAGACAAAGACAGAGTTGGGGTTAGGGGTTTAGAGAAAGAGAGAGAAAGAGTTGGGGTTAGGGGTTTAGAGAGAGTGAGAGGAGAGACATTGGAGGTTGAGGGTTTAAAGAGAGAGATTGGGGGTTATGGATTTAGACAGAGAGAGAGAGAGATGGATTGTGGGTTAGGTGTTTAGAAAGAGATTGGGGGATAAGTGTTTAGAGAGATTGAGGGTTAGAGGTTTAGAGAGAGAGATATTGGGGGTTGGGGTTTATAGACAGAGATATTGGGGTTTATGCATTTAGGGAGAGAGAGAGGGAGAGATTGAGGATTATGGGTTTAGAGAGAAAGGAAGAGAAACATATTGGGGGTTAGGTGTTTAGAGAGTGAGAGGAGAGAGATTGGAGGTCAAGGGTTTAGAGACAGAGAGATTGGGGATTAGGAGTTTAAAGAAAGAAATAAATTGGAGTTTATGTGTTTAGAGAGAGAGATTTTGGGCCGGGGATTTAGAGAGAGGGAGGGATAGTGGTTGAGGGGTTTAGAAAGAGAGAGAGAATGGGGGTTAGGGGTTTAGAGATATAGATATTGGGGTAATGGTTTTAGAGGGAGAGAGAGAGAGGTAGGGGTTTAAAGAGAGTTATTTAGAAAGAGAGAGATTTTGGGTTAGTTGTTTAGAGAGAGAGAGAGAGAGAGAGAGATTGAGGCTTAGGGGTTTAGAGAGAGAGAGAGATTGGGGGGTATGGATTTAGAGAGAGAGAGAGAGATTATAGGTTAGGGATATAGATATAGATTGGAGGTTAGGTGTATAGAAAGAGAGAGAGAGAGATTGAGGTTAGGGGTTTAGAGAGAGAGATCTTGGGTGTTCAGGTTTATAGAGAGAGAATAGGTGTTATGAATTTAGAGAGAGAGAGGGAGAGATTGGGGTTTATGGGTTGAGAGAGAAAGGGAGAAAAATATATTGGCAGCTGGGTGTTTAGAGGGAGAAAAAGAGCTATTGGGGGTTAGGGGTTTAGAGAGAGAGATTGGGGATTAGGGGTTTAGGGAGTGAGATTGAGATTAGACATCCAGAGAGAGAGATTGGGGTTAGGGGTTTGGATATACAAATTGATAGATAGCAAGTGAGAGAGAGAGAGATTGGGTGTTAGTGGTTTAGAGAGAGATATATATTAGGGGCTTGGGCTTTAGAGAGGGAGAAAGAAATTTCAGGGGTCATGGGTTTAGAGAGAGAGAAAATGGGGGTTAGGGATTTAGAGAGAGATATAGAGAAAGAGAGAAAGAGAGACATTGGGGATTAGGGATTTAGAGAGACAGAGAGAGATATTTAGGGTTAGGAATTTAGTGAGAGGCATATAGAGAGAGAGAGATTGGGGTTTAGAGGTTTAGAGGGAGAGATATTGGGGGTTAGGGTTTTAGAGAGACATAAATATTGGGGGTTAGTGGTTTAGAGAGAGAGTGAGAGATTGTGATATAGGGGTTTAGACAGGGAGAGAAATAGATTAGGAGCTAAGGGTTAGGTGTTTAGAGAGAGAGAGAGATATTCAAGGTTAGGGGTTTAGAGAGAGAGAGAGAGATTGGGGGTTATGGATTTAGACAGAGTAAGAGGGAGAGAGAGAGAGAGAGAGATAGATTGTGGGTTAGGTGTTTAGAAAGAGAATGGGGGATAAGTGTTTAGAGAGAGAGGGAGATTGGGGGTTAGGGGTTTAGAGAGAGAGAGATCTTGGGGGTTGGGGTTTATAGAGAGAGAGATTGGGGGTTATGCATTTAGAGAGAGAGAGAGAGGGAGAGATTGAGGATTATGGGTTTAGAGAGAAAGGAAGAGAAAGATAATGGGGGTTAGGTGTTTAGAGTGAGAGAGGGGGGGACCGGGGGTTAGGGATTTAGAGAGAGATTGGGGATTAGGTGTTTAGAGAGAGAGATTTGGGTTAGGGGTTTAGATAGATAGATAAATAGATAGATAGTGAGAGAGAGAGAGAGATTGGGTGTTAAGAATTTAGAGAGAGAGAAAGGGATTAGGTTTTAGTGGTTTAGAGAGAGAGATTGAGATTAGGGGTTCAGAGAGAGAGAGAGAGAGATTGTGGTTAGGGGTTTAGATAGATAGATAGATAGTGAGAGAGAGAGAGAGATTGGGTGTTAGGGGCTTAGAAAAAGAGAGAGATTGGGGTCTTGGTGTTTAGAGAGAGAGAAAGAAATATCATGGATCAGGGGTTTAGAGAGAGAGTGAGATTGGCTGTTAGGGGTTTAGAGAGAGAGAAAATGGGGGTCAGGGATTTAGAGAGAGAGAGAGAAAGAGAGATATTGGGGGTTATGGATTTAGAGAGACATAGAGAGATTGGGGGTTAGGAATCTTGTGTGTGTGTGTGTCAGAGAGAGAGAGAGATTGGGGTTTGGGGGCTTAGAGAGGGAGAGAGATTGGGGGTTAGGGTTTGAGAGAGAGAGAGAGAGAGATTGAGATTTAGGCGTTTATATAGAGAGAATAGAGGTTAGCGGTTGAGAGAGAGATAGAGTTTGGAGGTTAGGGGTTTAGAATAGAGTGAGATATTGTGCTTTATGGGTTTAGTGTGAGAGAGAAATAGATTGGGGTTTAAGGGTTAGGTGTTTAGAGAGAGAGAGAGATGTTTATAGTTGAAATAGAGAGAGAGATTGGAGGTTAATAGTTTAGAGAGAGAGAGAGAGATTGGAAATTAGGGGTTTAAATAGAGATATATATATATATATATATATATATTGGATTTTAGGGTCTTAGAGAGAGAGATTTGGTGTTAGGGATTTAGAGAGAGAGAGAGTGGGGTTTAGGCGTTTAGAGAGCGAGAGTGGGGCTTAGTGGTTTAGAGAGAGAGAGAGAGATAATTAGGGGTTTAAAGAGAGCGATATAGATAGGGAGATATTTGGGGTTAGGTGTTTAGAGAGAGATAGATTTATGGTTAGGGTTTTAAAGAGAGAGAAAGATATTGTTGGATATGTGTTAAGAGAAAGATTGAGGTTAGGTGTTTAGAGAGAGAGAGATTTCAGAGCGTAGGGGTTTAGGGATTTAGAGAGAGAGAGAGATTGGGGGTTAGGAATTTAGAGAGAGAGGGAGAGAGGGAGAAGGAGATTGACATTTAAGGTTTTAGAGATAAAGGGAGAGACATATATTGGGGGTTAGTGGCTTAGTGAGAGAGAAAAGGATTGAGCATTAGGGATTTAGAGAGAGAGATGGGCGATTAGAGGTTAAGAGAGAAAGATTTTGGGGTTAGAGAGAGAGAGAGATTGGTATTCGAGATTTAAAGAGAGAGAAAGGGATTGGCGGTTAGGGGTTAGAGAGAGAGAGATTGCGATTAGTGTTTTAGAGAGAGAAAGAGAGATTTGGGTTAGCGGTTTAGATAAATAGATAGATAGTGAGAGAGATAGAGATTGGGTGTTAGAGATAGAGAGAGAGATAGAGATTCATGGATTGAGGTTTAGAGAGAGAGAAGGAAATATCGGGGGTCATGGGTTTAGAGAGAGAGATAGATTGGTTGTTAGGGATTTAGAGAGATAGAGAGAATGGGTGTTAGGGGTTGAGAGAAAGAGAGAGAGAGAGAAAGAGAGATATTAGGGGTTAGGGAATCATGGAGAGACAAAGATCAGGGGTTAGGGGTTTAGAGAGAGGGATAGAGATGGAGAGAGAGAGATAGAGAGAGAATGGGATTTAGAGGTTTAGAGAGAGAGATTGGCAGTTAGGTTTTTAGAGACTGAGAGAGAGAGAGAGAGAGAGAGAGAAATTGGGGGTTATCGGTTTAGAGAGAGGGTGAGGGAGATATTGGAGTTTAGGGGTTTAGAGAGAGAAATAGAGATTAAATGAGGGTTAGGGGTTGAAAGAGAGAGAGAGTGAGAGAGATATTGGGGGTTAGGGGATTAGAGAGAGAGTGAGAGAGATTGTGGTTTAGGGGTGTAAAGAGAGAGAAATAGATTAGGGGTTAAGGTTAAGGTGCTTAGAGAGAGAGAGAGAGATTGGAGGTTATGTGTTTAAAGAGAGAGATTGGAGATTAGAGAGAGAGATATTGGAGGTTAAGGGTTTTGAGAGAGAGACATTGGAGATTAGGTATTTAGAGAGAGAGAGAGAGAGAATTGGAGTTTAGGGTTTTAGAGAGAGAAAGAGAGATTTGGTGTTATGGATTTAGAGAGACAAAGAGAGATTGTTGTCTAGGGGTTTAGAGAGAGAGAGAGCATGGAGGCTAAAGGTTTACATAGGGAGAGAGATTGGGGGTTATTACTTTAGATAAAGAGAGAGGGAGATTGAGGGTAAGGGGTTTAGAGAGAGAGAGAGAGAGATTAGGGGTTTAGAGAGATAGAGAGAATGGGGGTAAGGGTTTTAGAGAGAGAGAGAGAGAGAAATATGGAAAGATAGAGATTGGGGGTTAGGGATTGAGAGAGAGAGAGAGAGAGATTGGGTGTTAGGGTTTAG
>BSBM01001610.1:787500-805298 GCA_027924585.1 Larix kaempferi
TTGAGGTTTATGGGCTTAGAGAGAAACGAAGAGAAATATATTGGGGGTTAGGTGTTTAGAGAGAGAGAGAGTTGGATTGGGGGTTATGGGTTTAGAGAGAGAGATTTGAGATTATGTGTTTAGAGAGAGATATTTGGGTTAGGGGTTTATATATATAAAATAATATATAGTGAGAGAGAGAGAGAGATATTTGGTGTTAAGGGTTTACAGATAGATAAAGAGATTAGGGTTCAGGGGGTTAGAGAGAGAGAGAGAGAGATTGTAGTTAGGGGTTTAGAGAGAGAGTGAGATTGGTTGTTAGGGGTTTAGAGAGAGATAAAATGGGGGTTTGGGATTTAGAGAGAGAGAGAGAGAGAGAGAAAGAGAGATTTTGGGGGTTAGGGATTTAGACAGACATAGAGAGATTGGGGGGTTAGGAATTTCATGTGTGTGTGTGTGTGTGTGTGTGAGAGAGAGAGAGAGAGAGAGAGAGAGAGAGAGAGAGATTACAGTTTAGGGGCTTAGAGAGAGAGAGATAGATTGGGGGTTAGGGTTTTAGAGAGAGAGAGATATAGAGATTGGGAGTTAGGGGTTTATAAAGAGAGAATAGGGGTTAGTGGTTGAGAGAGAGATAGAGTTTGGAGGTTCGGGGTTTAGACATAGAGTGAGATATTGCGCTTTAGGGGTTTAGTGAGAGAGAGAAATAGATTGGGGGTTAAGGGTCAGGTGTTTAGAGAGAGACAGAGAGAGATAGGTTTATAGTTGACATAAAGAGAGGGATTGGAGGTTAATAGTTTAGAGAGAGAGAGATAGATTGGGGATTAGGGGTTTAAATAGAGAGAGAGAGAGAGAGAGAGAGAGATTTGAATTTAGGGGCTTAGAGAGAGAGAGATTTGGGGTTAGGGATTTATAGAGAGAGAGAGTGGGGGTTTAGGGGTTTAGAGAGAGTGTGTGTAAGATTGGGGTAATTGGTTTAGAGAGAGAGAATTAGGGGTTTAGAGAGAGTGATATAGATAGGGAGATATTTTGGGTTAGGTATTTAGAGAGAGAGATGTAGAGAGAGAGATAGATTTATGGTTAGGGGTTTAGAGAGAAAGAGTTTGGGGTTAGAGCTTTGGATGGATAGATAGATAGTGAGTGAGTGAGAGAGAGAGAGATTGGTATTTGGGATTGGGGTTTAAGGGTTTAGAGAGAGAGATTGTGATCAGTGTTTTAGAGAGAGAAAGAGAGATTCATGGCTTGGGGTTTAGAGAGAGAGTTAGATTGGTTTTTTAGGGGTTTAGAGAGATAGATAGAATGGGAGTTAGGGGTTGAGAAAGAGAAAAAGAAATATATTGAGGGTTAGGGATTCAGAGAGAAAGGGTGAGATATATATTGGCGGTTAGGGGTGTAGAAAGAGAGAGAGAGAGAGAGAGAGATTGAGGGTTAGGGGTTTTGACATAGGGACAGAGATGGAGTGAGAGATTAGGGTTTAGGGGTTTAGAGAGAGAGATTGGGGGTTAGGGTTTTAGAGAGAGAGAGAGAGATTGGAGGTTAGCAATTCAAAGAGATATTGGATTTTAGGGTTTTAGAGACTTTAAGAGAGACTAGGAGTTCGGGGTTTACAGAGAGAAAGAGAGACTGGGAGCTAGGGTTTTAAAGAGAGAGAGAGAGAGAGAGAGAGAGAGAGAGATTTGGGGTTACGGGTTTAGAGAGAGAGTGAGTGAGAGACTATGGTTTAGGGGTTTAGAGAGAGATTTGGGGTTACGGGTTTAGAGAGAGAGTGAGTGAGAGACTATGGTTTAGGGGTTTAGAGAGAGATTTTTGGGGTTAGAGAGAGAGAGAGAGAGAGAAATAGATTGTGCGTTAATGGTTTGGGGACTAGAGAGAGAGGGAGAGATATAGGAAGTTATGGGTTTAGAGAGAGAGAGATTGAAGATTAAGGGTTTAGAGATAGATATTGGGGATTCAGGTTTTAAGAGAGAGATATTGGAGTTTAGTTCTTTAGAGAGAGAAAGACATATTTGGAGTTAGGGATTGAGTGAGAGAGATATTGTTGTTTAGGGGTTTAGAGAGAGGGAGAATGGAGTTTAAAGGGTTAGGAGTTTAATTAAAGAGAGAGAGAGGAATGTTGAGGGTAAAGGGTTTAGAGAGAGAGAGAGAGAGATTGGGTGTTATGATTTTAGGGAGAAATAAAAGGATTGGGCATTAGGGGTTTAGAGAGAGAGAGAGAGAGAGAGAGAGAGAGAGAGAGATTGGGGTTAGGGCTTTAGATAGATATATAGATAGTGAGAGAGAGATTGGGTGTTAAGGGTTTAGAGATAGAGATTGGGGCCTGGGGTTTAGAAAGAGATAAAGAAATATCGGAGGTTAGGGGTTTTAGATAGATATATAGATAATGAGAGGGAGAGATTGGGTGTTAGGGGTTTAGAGAGAGATATTGGGGCTTGTGGTTTAGACAGAGATAAAGAAATATAGGGGGGTTAGGGGTTCAAACAGAGAGTGATATTCGTTGTTAGGGTCTTAGAGAGATATAGAGAATGGGGGTTAGGGTTTTAGAGAGAGAGAGAGAGATATTGGGGGGTTAGGAATTGAGAGAGAGAGAGAGGAATCGAGGGTCAGGGGTTTGGACAGAGGGATAGCGATGGGGTGATAGATTGGGGTTTAGCGGTTTATAGAGAGAGAGAGAGATATTATGGGTTAGGGATTTAGATGGAGAGAGAGAGAGATTGGAGGTTAGCGATCCAGAGAGATATTGGAGTTTAGGGTTTTAGAGAGAAAAAGAGATATTGGGACTTAGGGGTTTAGAGAGAAAGAGAGAGAGAGAGTTCTAGGGTTAAGGGTTTAGAGAGAGAGTGAGTGAGTGAGACTGCGATTTAGGGGTTTACAGAGAGAGATTTCAGGGGTTAGAGAGAGAGAGAGAAATAGATTGGGGATTAACAGTTTGGGGATTAGAGAGTGAGGGAAAGATATGGGAGGCTATTGGTTTAGAGAGAGAGAGAGAGAGAGAGATATTGGGGGTTATGGATTTAGAGAGAGAGAGAGAGAGATTGTGGGTTAGGTGTTTAGAAATAGATCGAGGGATAGGTCTTTAGAGAGAGAGAGAGATTGGGGGGTTAGGGGTTTAGATAGAGAGAGACCTTGGGGGTTGGGGTTTATAGAGAGAGAGATTGGGGGTTATGGATTTAGAGAGAGAGAGAGGAAGAGATTGAGGTTTATGGGTTTAGAGAGAAACGAAGAGAAATATATTGGGGGTTAGGTGTTTAGAGAGAGAGAGAGAGAGTTGGATTGGGGGTTAGGTGTTTAGAGAGAGAGATTGAGATTGTGTGTTTAGAGAGAGATATTTGGGTTAGGGGTTTATATATATAGAATAATATATAGAGAGAGAGAGAGAGATATTTGGTGTTAAGGGTTTACAGAGAGAGAAAGAGATTAGGGTTTAGGGGGTTAGAGAGAGAGAAAGAGAGAGATTGTGGTTAGGGGTTTAGAGAGAGAGTGAGATTGGTTGTTACAGGTTTAGAGAGAGATAAAATGGGGTTTGGGATTTAGAGAGGGAGAGAGAGAGAAAGAGAGATTTTGGGGGTTAGCGATTTAAACAGACATAGAGAGATTGGGGGTTACGAATTTCGTGTGTGTGTGTGTGTGTGTGTGTGTGTGTGTGAGAGAGAGAGAGAGAGAGATTATGGTTTAGGGGCTTAGAGAGAGAGAGATAGATTGGGTGTTAGGGTTTTAGAGAGAGAGATATACAGAGATTGGGAGTTAGGAACACATATTTCATTAAAATTGGAAAGATTTTATTACAAGAACAATGCCATAATTGGGTTTTTTTTGGTTATTTTGGAATTCTAAATCCATTGTTTAATTCCAAATTTAATGAAAATATGTGTTTAGGGGTTTATAAAGAGAGAATAGGGGTTAGTGGTTGAGAGAGAGATAGAGTTTGGAGGTTAGGGGGTTTAGACATAGAGTGAGATATTGCGCTTTAGGGGTTTAGTGAGAGAGAGAAATAGATTTGGGGTTAAGGGTTAGGTGTTTAGAGAGAGACAGAGAGAGATAGGTTTATAGTTGACATAGAGAGAGGGATTGGAGGTTAATAGTTTAGAGAGAGAGAGAGAGATTGGGGGATTAGGGGTTTAAATAGAGAGAGAGAGAGAGAAAGAGAGAGAGATAGATTGGAATTCAGGGGCTTAGAGAGAGAGATTTGGGGTTAGGGATTTAGAGAGAGAGAGAGTGGGGGTTTAGGGGTTTAGAGAGAGTGTGTGTGAGATTGCGGTAATTGGTTTAGAGAGAGAGAATTAGGGGTTTAGAGAGAGTGATATAGATAGGGAGATATTTTGGGTTAGGTGTTTAGAGAGAGAGATGTAGAGAGAGAGATATATTTATGGTTAGGGGCTAGAGAGAAAGAGTTTGGGGTTAGAGTTTTGGATGGATAGATAGATAGGGAGTGAGAGAGAGAGAGAGAGAGAGAGAGAGAGAGAGAGAGATTGGTATTTCAGATTGGGGTTTAAGAGTTTAGAGAGAGAGATTGTGATTAATGTTTTAGAGAGAGAAAGAGAGATTCATGGCTTGGGGTTTAGAGAGAGAGTTAGATTGGTTGTTAGGGGTTTGGAGAGATAGATAGAATGGGAGTTAGGGGTGGAGAAAGAGAGAAAGAAATATATTGAGGGTTAGGGATTCAGAGAGAAAGGGGAGAGATATATATTGGGGGTTAGGGGTGTAGAAAGAGAGAGAGAGAGAGAGAGAGAGTTAGGGGTTTTGACATAGGGATAGAGATGGAGTGAGAGATTAGGGTTTAGGGGTTTAGAGTAAGAGATTGGGGGTTAGGGTTTTAGAGAGAGAGAGAGAGGTTGGAGGTTAGCAATTCAAAGAGATATTGGAGTTTAGGGTTTTAGAGAGATTAAGAGAGGCTGGGAGTTAGGGGTTTAGAGAGAGAAAGAGAGACTAGGAGTTAGGGGTTTAGAGAGAGAGAGAAAGACTAGGAGTTAGGGGTTTAGAGAGAGAGCGAGATTTGGGGTTACGGGTTTAGAGAGAGATTGAGTGAGAGACTATGGTTTAGGGGTTTAGAGAGAGAGTGAGTGAGAGACTATGGTCTAAGGGTTTAGAGATAGATTTTTGGGGTTAGATAGAGAGAGAGAGAGAGAGAAAGAAATAGATTGTGCATTAATGGTTTGGGGACTAGAGAGAGAGGGAGAGATATAGGAAGTTATGGGTTTAGAGAGAGAGAGAGATTGAAGATTAAGGGTTTAGAGAGAGGCATTGGGGATTCAGGTTTTAAGAGAGAGAGATTGGAGTTTAGTTCTTTAGAGAGAGAAAGACATATTTGGAGTTAGGGATTGAGAGAAAGAGATATTGTGGTTTAAGGGTTTAGAGAGAGAGAGAATGGAGTTTAAAGGTTTAGAGAGAGAGATTGGAGGTTAGGAGTTTAATTAAAGAGAGAGAGAGAGGAATGTTGAGGGTAAAGGGTTTAGAGAGAGAGAGTGAGATTGGGTGTTATGGTTTTAGAGAGAGATAAAGGGATTGGGCATTAGGGGTTTAGAGAGAGAGAGAGAGAGAGAGAGAGATTGGGGTTAGGGTTTTAGATAGATATATAGATAATGAGAGAGAGATTGGGTGTTAGGGGTTTAGAGACAGAGATTGGGGCTTGGGGTTTAAAAAGAGATAAAGAAATATCGGGGGTTAGGGGTTCAAAGAGAGAGAGAGATTGGGGTTAGGGGTTTAGATAGATATATAGATAATGAGATGGAGAGATTGGGTGTTAGGGGTTTAGAGAGAGATATTTGGGCTTGTGGTTTAGACAGAGATAAAGAAATATAGGGGGTTAGGGGTTCAAAGAGAGAGTGATATTCGTTGTTAGGGTCTTAGAGAGATATAGAGAATGGGGGTTAGGTTTTTAGAGAGAGAGATAGATATTGGGGGTTAGGAATTGAGAGAGAGAGAGAGAGAGAGGGACCGAGGGTCAGGGGTTTGGATAGAGGGATAGAGATGGAGTGATAGATTGGGGTTTAGCGGTTTATAGAGAGAGAGATATATATTATGGGTTAGGGATTTAGATGGAGAGAGAGAGAGAGATTGGAGGTTAGCAATCCAAAGAGATATTGGAGTTTAGGGTTTTAGAGAGAGAAAGACATATTGGGAGTTAGGGGTTTTAGAGAGAGAGAGAGAGAGAGAGAGAGAGTTTTAGGGTTAAGGGTTTAGAGAGAGAGTGAATGAGAGACTACGATTTAGGGGTTTATAGAGAGAGATTTCAGGGGTTAGAGAGAGAGAGAGATATAGATTGGGGATTAACAGTTTGGGGATTAGAGAGTGAGAGAGAGATATGGGAGGTTATTGGTTTTAGAGAGAGAGATTGGAGATTAAGGTTTTAGAGAGAGAGAGATTGTGGATTAAGGGTTTTAAGAGAGAGAGATTGGAGTTTAGTGATTTAAAGAGAGAATGGAATATTTGGGGTTAGGGATTTAGAGAGGAGACTGTGGTTTAGGGATTTAGAGAGAGAGAGAGAATGGAGGTTAAAGGTTTAGAGAGAGAGATTGGAGGTTAGGATTTTAGTGAAAGAGAGAGAGAGAGAGAGAGATATTGAGGGTAAAGGGTTTAGAGAGACAAGGAGAGAAAGAGATTGGGGGTTAGTGGTTTAGAGAGGAAGAGAGATAGAAAGAGAGAGATTTAGGGTTAGCTGTTTGGAGAAAGATTTAGGGTTAAGGGTTTAGAGAGAGAAAGAGAGATTGGGGGTTATGGTTTTAGGGAGAGAGAGAGATATTGTGGGTTAGGGGTTTAAAGAGAGAGTTTGGGGGTTAGGGGTTTAGAGAGATAGAGAGAGAGATTGGAGGTTAGAGGTTTAGGTTGAGAGAGAGAGAGAGGTTGGTTTAGTGTTAAGGGGTTTAGAGAGAGAGTAATGAGGGGTTAGGGGCTTAGAGAGAGAGAGAGTGATTAGGGATTAGGGGTTTATAGAGAGAAATAGATTGTTGTTAGGGGTTTAGAGAGAGATATGGGGTAGGACTTTAAAGAGAGAGATAGAGAGAGAATGGGGGTTAGTCGTTTAAACACACACACACACACACACACACACACACACAGAGAGAGAGTAATGTTTAGGTGTTAGGTGTTATTATTACATGGGTTAAATTAGTTTATAGAGAGAGTGAGGTTAGAGATGAGAGAGAGATGAGAAAGAGAGAGAGAGAGGGTTTAGAGAGAGAGAGAGAGATTGAGGATTAGGTGTTTAAAGAGAGCGAGAGATATTGGAATTTAGGGGTTTATAGAGAGAGAGATATTTGGGGTTAGGGATTTAGAGAAAGACAAAGAGATTGAGGTTTAGGGGTTTATGGAGAGAGAGAATGGAGGTTAAAGGTTTAGAGAGTGAAATTGAGGGTTAAGGGCTTAGTGAGAGAGAGTGAGATTGGAGTAAGGGGTTTAGAGAGAGAGAGAGATAGAGAGATTTATGGTTAGGGTTTTAGAGAGAGAGAGATTGGGGGTTATGGATTTAGAGAGAGAGAGAGAGAGAGAGAGAGAGCTTGTGGGTTAGGATTTGAGAGAGATATTGTGGGTTAGGCGTTTAGGGGGAGAGAGAGAGAGTGCGAGAGAGAGGACTTAGATGGAGAGAGAGAATGGAGGTTAGCGATCCAGAGAGATATTGGAGTTTAGGGTTTTAGAGAGAGAAAGAGATATTGGGAGTTAGGGGTTTTAGAGAGAGAGAGAGAGAGAGAGTTTTAGGGTTAACGGTTTTAGAGGGGGAGTGAGTGAGAGACTGTGATTTAGGGGTTTACAGAGAGAGATTTATGGGGTTAGAAAGAGAGAGAAATAGATTGGGGATTAATAGTTTGGGGATTAGAGAGTGAGGGAGAGCTATGGTAGGTTATTGGTTTAGAGAGAGAGATTGGAGATTAAGGTTTTAGAGAGAGAGAGATTGTGGATTAAGGGTTTTAAGAGAGACAGAGATTGTGGATTAAGGGTTTTAAGAGAGAGAGATTGGAGTTTAGTGATTTAAAGAGAGAATGTAATATTTGGGGTTAGGGATTTAGAGAGGAGACTGTGGTTTAGGGATTTAGAGAATGGAGGTTAAAGGTTTAGAGAGAGAGAGATTGGAGGTTAGGATTTTAGTGAAAGAGAGAGAGAGAGGGATATTGAGGGTAAAGAGTTTAGAGAGAGAAGGAGAGAAAGAGATTGGGGGTTAGTGGTTTAGAGAGGAAGAGAGATAGAAAGAGAGAGATTTGGGGTTAGCTGTTTGGAGAAATATTTAGGGTTAAGGGTTTAGAGAGAGAAAGAGAGATTGGGGGTTATGGTTTTAGAGAGAGAGAGAGATTGTGGGGTTAGGGGTTTAGAGAGAGATTTTGGGGGTTGGGGGTTTAGAGAGATAAAGAGATATTGGAGGTTAGAGGTTTAGGTTGAGACAGAGAGAGAGGTTGGTTTAGGGTTAAGGGGTTTAGAGAGAGAGAGAGTAATGAGGAGTTAGGTGTTTAGAGAGAGTGTGTGTGATTAGGGATTAGGGGTTTAGAGAGAGAAATAGATTTTTGTTAGGGGTTTAGAGAGAGATATGGGGGTAGGAGTTTTGAGAGAGAGATAGAGAGAGAATGGGGGGTTAGTGGTTTTAAACAGAGAGAGAGAGAGAGCAATGTTTAGGTGTTATTATTACATGGGTTAAAATTAGTTTATAAAGAGAGTGAGGTTAGAGATGAGAGAGAGATGAGAGAGGGTTTAGAGAGAGAGAGAGAGATCGAGGATTAGGTGTTTAAAGAGAGCGAGAGATATTGGAATTTAGGGGTTTATAGAGAGAGAGATATTTGGGGTTAGGTATTTAGAGAAAGACAAAGAGATTGAGGTTTAGGGGTTTATGGAGAGAGAGAATGGAGGTTAAAGGTTTAGAGAGAGAAATTGAGGGTTAAGGGTTTAGTGAGAGAGAGGGAGATTGGGGTAAGGGGTTTAGAGAGAGAGAGAGAGAGAGAGAGAGAGAGAGAGAGAGAGTTAGGGGTTTTAGAGAGAGTTATATAGAAAGAGAGAGATTTGGAGTTATGTATTTAGAGAGAGAGAGAGAGAGATTTATGGTTAGGGTTTTAGAGATAGAGAGAATGAGGGTTAGGGTTTTAGAGAGAGAGAGAGAGATTGGGGGTTAGGAATTCAGAGAGAGAGAGAGAGAGAGAGATTGTGGGTTAGGGGTTTAGAGAGAGAGTTTGGGGGTTAGGGGTTTAGAGAGATAGAGAGATATTGGAGGTTAGAGGTTTAGGCTGAGAGAGAGAGAGAGGTTGGTTTAGGGTTAAGGGGTTTAGAGCGAGAGAGAGTAATTAGGGGTTAGGGGCTTAGAGAGAGAGAGAGTGATTAGGGATTAGGGGTTTAGAGAGAGAAATAGATTGTTGTTAGGGTTTTAGAGAGAGACATGGGGGTAGGGGATTAGAGAGAGAGATAGAGAGAGAATGGGGGTTAGTGGTTTCAACATAGAGAGAGAGAGAGAGAGAGAGAGAGAGAGAGAGAGAGAGCAATGTTTAGGGTGTTATTATTACATGGTTTTAAATTGGTTTATAGAGAGAGAGAGGGTTTTAGAGGGGGAGAGAGAGAGAGAGAGAGAGAGAGAGAGAGAGAGATTGAGTATTAGGTGTCTAAAGAGAGCAAGAGATATTGGAATTTAGAGGTTTAGACAGAGAGAGATCTTTGGGATTAGGGATTTAGAGAGAGACAAAGTGATTGAGAATTTAGGGGTTTATGGAGAGAGAGAATGGAGGTTAAAGTTTTAGAGAGAGAAATTGAGGGTTAGGGGTTTAGAGAGAGAGAGAGAGAGAGAGAGAGAGAGAGTGAGATTGGGGGTAAGGGGTTTAGAGAGCGAGAGAGAGAGTTAGGGGTTTAGAGAGAGTTATATAGAAAGAGAGAGATTTGGGGTTATGTGTCTAGAGAGAGAGAAAGAGAGAGATTTATGGTTAGGGTTTTAGAGAGAGAGAGATTGGGGGTTATGGATTTAGAGAGAGAGAGAGAGAGAGAGAGAGAGAGAGAGCTTGTGAGTTAGGATTTAAGAGAGATATTGTGGGTTAGGCATTTAGGGGGAGAGAGAGTGAGTGAGAGAGAGAGAGAGGGATTTTTGGGATTAGGGGTTTAGAGAGAGATTTTGTGGGTTAGGGTTTATAGAGAGAGAGAGATCAGGGGTTAGGGATTTAGAGAGAGAGAGAGATTGGGGGTTAGGGATTTAGAGAGAGAGAAATTGTGTGAGAGGGAAATTGGAATTTAGGGGTTTAGAGAGAAAGGGAGAGATAGATATTGAGGGTTAGGGGCTTAGAGAGAGGGAAAAGGGATTGAGGGTTAGGGTTTTAGAGAGAGACAGAGATTGGAGATTATGGGTTTAGAGAGAGAGAAATTTTGGTTAGGGTTTGGAGAGAGAGAGAGAGAGAGAGAGAGAGATTGGGTATTAAGGGTTTAGAGAGAGGAAAATGGTTTTGGGGGTTAGAGATTTAGAGAATGAGAGATTGAGATTAGGGTTTTAGAGAGAGAAAGATAGATTAGGGTTAGGGTTTCAAATAGATATATCGATAGATAGTGAGAAAGAGAGAGACTGTGTGTTAGGGTGTTTAGAGAGAGAGAGATCCAGGGTTTGGGGTTTAGAGAGAGAGAATTAATTATCGGGGGTCAAGGGTTTTAGATAAAGAGAGAGATTGGTTGTTAGGATTTAGAGAGATAGATCAAATGGGGGGTTAGGCATTTAGAGAGAGAGAGAAAGAGAGATATTGGGGGTTAGGGATTTAGAGAGAGAGAGATATTGGGGGTTAGGGGTTTAGAGAGAGGGAGAGAGATGGAGAGAAAGAGAGAGAGATAATAGGGTTTAGGGGTTTAGAGAGAGATATATTCAGGGTTAGGGGTTTAGTAAGAGATAGAGAGATTACGAGTTAGCGGTTTAGAGAGAGGGTGAGGGAGATATTGGAGGTTAGGCCTTTAGAGAGAGGAAGAGAGATTGTGGGTTAGGGGTTTTAGAGAGAGAGAGAGAGAGGATGAGGGTTAGGGGTTGAAAGAGAGAGAGAATGGGTGTTAGTGGTTTAGAGAGAGAGAGTGGGAGATTGTGTTCCAGGGGTTTAGAGAGAGAGAGAGAGAGATAGATTAGGGGTGAAGGGTTAAGAGTGTAGAGAGAGAGAGGGAGAGATTGGAGGCTATGGGTTTAGAGAGAGAGATAAAGATTAGAGTTTAGAAAGAGGGGGATTGGAGGTTAAGGGTTTCGAGACAAAGAGATTGGGGATTTGGGGTTTAAAGAGAGAGAGCGATTGAAGTTTAGGGGTTTAGAGAGAGAAAGAGAGATTTGGAGCTAGGGATTTAGAGAGAGATATGGTGGTTTAGGGGTTAGGGATTTAGAGAGAGATATGGTGGTTTAGGGGGTTTAGGTTGAGAGAGAGAGAATGGAGGTTAAATATTTAGACAGAGAGAGAGAGAAATTGGGGGTTAGTAGTTTAGAGAGAGAGAGAGAGAGAGAGAGAGAGAGAGATTGTGGGTTTAGGGATTTAGAGAGAGAGAGAGAGAGATTGTGGGTTAGGGATTTAGAGAGAGAGATTGGGTGTTAGGGTTTAGAGAGAGAGAGAGAAAGAGAAATATTGAGGGTTACATGTTTAGGTTGAGAGAGAGAGATGGAGAGATATATTGGTGTTTAGGGGTTTAGAGAGAGAGGGGGGGATTTGGGGTGTTCATTTGAGAGAGAGAGAGATTGGGGGTTAGGGGTTTAGAGAGAGAGATTTTCACAGGTAAGGGTTTAGAGAGAGATATATATATTCTATGGGTTAGGGATTTAGAGATATATATATATTAAGGGTTAGAGATTTAGAGAGGGAGATATTGGGGTTTAGGGGTTTAGAGAGAAGGAGAGAGATATATATTGGGGGTTAGGGGTTTAGAGAGAGAAAAATATTGGGCATTAGGGGTTTAGATAGAGAGAGAGAGGAGGTTGGGGATTACAGGTTTAGGAAAGAGAGATTGGGATTAGGGGTTTAGATAGATGGATAGATATTGAAAGAGAGAGATTGGGTGTTAGGGGTTAGGGATTTAGAGAGAGAGAGATAGAGGTTAGGTGTTTATAGAGATAGAGAGAGAGATAGGGGTTAGGGGTATAGATAGGTAGATATAGAGAGGGAGAGATTGGGTGTTAGGGGCCTAGAGAGAGAGATTCGGGGTTGGGGTCTAGAGAGAGAGAAAGAAATATCAGGGGTTAAGGGTTCAGAGAGAGTGTGAGATTGGTTGTTAGGGATTTAGAGAGATAGAGAGAATGGGAGTTAGGGGTTTAGAGAGAGAAAGAGAGAGATTGGGGATTAGGGATTTAGAGAGAGAGAGAGAGAAGGGGTTAGGGGTTTTGAGGAGAGGGATAGAGATGGAGAGAGAGATAGATTTGGGTTTAGGTGTTTAGTTTTAGAGAGAGAAATATTGGGGGTTAGGGGTTAGAGAGAGGGAGAGATTGGGGGGTTAGTAGTTTAAAGAGATATTTGAGGTCAGGGGTTTAGAGAGAGAAGAGAGAGATTGGGAGTTAGGGGTTTAAAGAGAGAGAATGGGGGTTAGGGGGTTAGGGGGTTGAGAGAGAGAGAGAGAGAGATTTGAGGTTAAGAGCTTAGAGAGGGAGAGAAAGAGTGAGAGATTAAGATTTAGGGATTTAGAGAGAGAGAGAGATTTGGGGTTAGAGAGAGAGATTGAAGTTTAGAGAGAGATAGAGTGATTAAGAAATAGGGGGTTTAAAGAGAGAAAGAGATTGGAGTTTAGGGGTTTAGATAAAGAAAGAGATATTTTTGGTTAGGGATTGAGAGAGAGAGAGAGAGAGAGAGAGAGAGATATTGTCATTTAGGGGTAGAGAGAGAGAGAGAGATTGTGGTATAGGGGTTTAGAGAGAGAGAGATTGTGGTTTAGGGGTTTAGAGAGAGAGAGAGATTAGAGGTTTTGATTTTAAAGAAAGAGAAAGGGAGATTGAGGGTAAGGGGTTTTAGAGAGAGAGAGAGAGAGAGATTGGGGGTTATGGTTTGAGAGAGAGAGAGAGATTGTGGGTTAGGGGTTTAGAGAGAGAGATTGTGGGTTAGGGGTTTAGAGAGAGAGAGAGATGAAGAGAGAGAGAGAGAGAGAGAGGAGGTTAGAGGTTTAGGTTGAGAGAGAGAGATATTTGGGGTTAGAGAATTAGAGAGAAACAAAGTGATTGGGGTTTAGGGAGAGACATAATGGAGGTTAAAGGTTTAGAGAGAGAGATTGGGGGTTAGGGGTTTAGAGAGAGATAGTAATATTCAGGAAAGGGGCTTAGACAGAGAGAAAGAGTTAGGGGTTTAGAGAGAGTGATATAGAAAGAGAGAGATTTGGGGTTACGTGTTTAGAGAGAGAGAGAGAGAGAGAGATTTATGGTTAGGTTTGAGAGAGAGAGATTGGGGTTTATGGATTTAGAGAGAGAGATTGTGGTTTAGGGGTTTAAGAGAAAGATTGTGGGTTAAGCATTTAGAGAGAGAGATTGGGGTTTAGGGGTTTAGAGAGAGAAAGAGGAAAGATAGAGATTCAAGGTTAGAGATTAAGGTTGAGAGTGAGAGTTAGAGAGATTGGGGTTTAGTTGTTTAGAGAGAGAGAGAGAGATATTGGAGGTTAGGGCTTTAAAGAGGGTGATATTTTAGGGGTTAGGGTTTAAAGAGAGATAAAGACTTTGGAGGTTAGGGATTGAGAGAGAGAGAGAGAGAGATTGGGCTTTTGGGGTTTAGAGAGAAAGGGAGATATATATATTGGGGGTTACGGGTTTAGAGAGAGAGAGCAATATTGAGTGTGAGGGGTTTAGAGAGAGAGATATTGGGGATTAGGGGTAGAGAGAGAGAGAGAGAGATATTGGGATTAGGGGTTTAGATATATATATATATATATATATATATATAGAGAGAGAGAGAGAGAGAGAGATTGGGTGCTAGGGTTTTAGAGAGAGAGAAAGGGATTGGGCACTAGAGGTTTAGAGAGAGAGATTGAGATTAAGGGTTTAAAGAGAGAGAGAGAGAGAGAAAGAAAGACCGGGGGCTTGGGTTTTTAGACAAAGATAAAGAAATATCGGGGGTTAGGGGTTCAAAAGAGAGAGAGAGATTGGGGTTAGGGGTTTATATAGATATATAGATAGTGAGAGAGAGACATTGGGTGTTAGGGGTTTAGAGAGAGAGATTGGGACTTGGGTTTTAGACAAAGATAAAGAAATATAGGGGGTTAGGGGTTCAAAGAGAGAGTGATATTGGTTGTTAGGGTCTTAAAAAGATACAGAGAATGAGGGTTAGGGTTAGAGAGAGAGAGAGAGAGAGAGAGAGAGAGAGAGAGATTTGGGGTTAGGAATTGAGAGAGAGAGAGAGAGAGAGAGAGAGAGATGAGAGAGAGAGGGATCAGGGGTTAGGGGTTTGGACAGAGGGTTAGAGATGGAGTGATAGATTGGGGTTAATGGGTTTATAGAGAGATAGAGAGAGATTAGGGGGTTAGGGGTTTTAGAGGGAGAGAGGGAGATTGGAGGTTAGAGGTCCAGAGAGATATTGGAGTTTAGGGTTTTAGAGAGAAAGAGATACTGGGAGTTAGGGGTTTAGAGAGAAAGAGAGAGATACTTAGGGTTAAGGGTTTAGAAAGAGAGTGAGTGAGAGACTGCGGTTCAGGGGTTTAGACAAAGAGATTTCTAGGGTTAGAGAGAAACAGAGAGAAATAGACTGGGTATTAACTATTTGGGGATTAGAGAGAGAGAGAGAGATGGGAGGTTATGGGTTTTAGAGAGTGAGATTAGAGTTTAGAGAGAGAGAGAGAGAGTTTGGAGATTAAGGGTTTTAGAGAGAGAGATTGTGGATTAGGGGTTTTAAGAGAGAGATTGGAGTTTAGTGATTTAGAGAGAGAAAGGAATATTTGGGGTTAGGGATTTAGAGATTATGGTTTAGGGGTTTAGAGAGAGAGATTGGAGGTTAGGAGTTTAGTGAAAGAGAGAGAGGGGGATATTGAGGGTAAAGGGTTTAAAGAGAGAAATAGATGAGAGATTGGGGGTTAGTGGTTTAGAGAGGGAGAGAGATAGAAAGAGAGAGATTTGGGGTTAGGTGTTTAGAGAGAGATTTATGGTTAAGGGTTTAGAGAGAGAAAGAGAGATTGGGGGTTATGGGTTTTAGAGAGAGAGAGAGAGAGAGAGAGAGAGAGAGAGAGAGAGATTGTGGGTTAGGGGTTTAGAGAGGAGAGTTTGAGGGTTGGGGGTTTTAGAGAGAGATAGAGATTGGAGGTTAGAGGTTTAGGTTGAGAGAGAGAGACAGAGGTTGGTTTAGGGTTAAGGGATTTAGAGAGAGAGAGAGTAATTAAGGGTTAGGGGTTTAGAGAGAGAGAGAGTGGTTAGGGTTTAGGGGTTTAGAGAGAGATATGGGGGTAGGGGTTTAGAGAGAGAGAGAGAGAGATAGAGAGAGAGAGAGAATAGGGGTTAGTGGTTTAAACAGAGAGAGATAGAGAGAGAAATGTTTAGGTGTTATTATTACATGGGTTAAATTATTTTAGAGAGAGAGTGATGTTAGAGATGAGAGAGAGAGAGATTAAGGGTTTAGAGAGAAAGAGAGAGATTGGGGATTAGGTGTTTAAAGATGAGCGAGAGATATTGGAATTTAGGGGTTTAAAGAGAGAGAGAGAGAGAGATTTGGGGTTAGGGATTTAGAGAGAGACAAAAAGATTGACGTTTAGGGGTTTATGGAGAGAGAGAATGGAGGTTAAAATTTTAGACAGAGAAATTGGGGCTTAGAGGTTTAGTGAGAGAGAGAGTGAGATTGGGGTAAGGGGTTTAGAGAGAAAGGGAGAGAGAGAGAGAGAGTTAGGGGTTTAGAGAGAGAGGGAGAAAGAGATTTATGGTTAGGGTTTTAGAGAGAGAGATTGTGGGTGATGGATTTAGAGAGAGAGAGAGATTGTAGGTTAGGCATTTAGGGGGATAGAGAGAGTGAGAGAGAGAGGGGTTTCGGGGCTTAGGGGTTTAGAGGAAGATTTTGGGGGTTAAGTTTTATAAAGAGAGAGAGATTGGGGGTTATGGATTTAGAGAGAGAGAGATGTGTGAGAGGGAGATTGGAGTTTAGGGGTTTAGAGAGAAAGGAGAGACACATATTGGGTGTTAGGGGCTTAGATAAAGAGAAAGGGATTGAGGGTTAGGGTTTTAGAGAGAGAGAGATTGGGGATTATGGGTTTAGAGAGAGAGAAATTGCAGGTTAGGGGTTTGGAGAGAGAGAGAGAGAGATTGGGTATTAAGGGTTTAGAGAGAGGGAAATGGTTTGGGGGGTTAGGGATTTAGAGAGAGAGATTGAGATTAGGGTTTTAGAGAGAGAAAGAGAGATTGGGGTTAGGGGTTCAAATAGATAGATTGATAGATAGTGAGAAAGAGAGATATTGGGTGTTAGGGGTTTAGAGAGAAAGTGATTCAGGTCTTGGGGTTTAGAGAGAGGGAATTAATTATCAGGGGTCAAGGGTTTAGATAAAGAGTGAGATTGGTTGTTAGGGGTTTAGAGAGATAGAGAAAATGGGGGTTAGGGGGTTTAGAGGAGATAGAGAAAATGGGGGGTTACGGGTTTAGAGAGACAAAGAGAGAAAGAGAGATATTGGGGGTTAAAGATTTAGAGAGAGAGAGAGGTCGAGGGTTAGGAGTTTAGAGAGAGGGAGAGAGATGGAGAGAAAGAGAGAGAGAGAGAGAGAGAGAGAGAGATTAGGGTTTAGGGGTATAGAGAGAGATACATTCACGATTAGGGGTTTAGAGAGAGATATAGAGATTGGGGGGTTAGCGGTTTAGAGAGAGGGTGAGGGAGATATTGGACGTTAGGCATTTAGAGAGAGAAACATAGATTGTAGGTTAGGGGTTTAGAGAGAGAGAGTGAGAGGATGGGGGTTAGGGGTTGAGAGAGAGAGAGATTGGGTGTTATTGGTTTAGAGAGAGAGAGTGGGAGATTGTGTTTCAGGGGTTTTAGAGAGAGAGATATATAGATTGGTGGTGAAGAGTTAGGGGTTTAGAGAGAGAGAGAGAGGGAGAGATTGGAGGTTATGGGTTTAAAGAGAGAGAGAGAGAGAGAGAGAGAGAGAGAGAGAGAGAGAGATTGTAGTCTAGAGAGAGAGGGATTGGGGTGTGAAGGGTTTTGAGATAGAGAGACCGAGGATTAGGGGTTTAAGAGGGAGAGTGATTTAAGTTTAGGGGTTTAAAGAGAGAAAGAGAGATTTGGGAATTAGGGATTTAGAGATAGAGATGGGGATTTAGGGGTTAGGGATTTAGAGAGATATATGGTGGTTTAGGGGTTTAGGTAGAGATAGAGAGAATGGAGGTTAAATATTTAGAGAGAGAGAGAGAGAGAGAGAGAGAGAGAGATTGGGGGTTAGTAGTTTAGATAAAGAGAAAGAGAGATTGATGGTAAGGGGTTTAGAGAGAGAGAGAGAGAGAGAATTTAGGGGTTGGTTGTTTAGAGAGAGATATATATAAAGAGAGAGATTTGGGGTTAGTTATTTAGAGGGAGAGATAGATTTGTATTTAAGGGTTTAGAGAGGGATAGAGAGATTGGATTTTAGTAGTTTTGAGAGAGAGAGAGAGAGAGGGATTGAAGGTGACATGTTTAGGTTGAGAGAGAGAGAGGGAGAGAGAGATTGGGGTTTAGGGGTTTAGAGAGAGAGAGAGAGAGAGAGAGAGAGAGAGAGAGAGAGATTTTGGTTTAGGGGTTTAGAGAGAGAGTGAGAGAGAGTGAGAGAGTGAGTGAGAGAGATTGGAGGATAGGTGTTTAATGAAAGAGAAAAGGGAGATTGAGGGTAAGGGGTTTAGAGAGAGAGAGAGAGAGAGAGAGAGGAGAGAGAGATATTGGGGGTTAGGGTTTTGGTGTGTGTGAGATGTGTGAGATGAGTGTGTGTGTTAGACGTGTGAGTGTGGTGGGGTG